>OX442355.1:18376943-18384443 GCA_949357725.1 Hyperoplus immaculatus
TAAATGCTCAGAAATGTGTGCTCTACAAGTCGCGGGCCGGATGTTTGACACCACTGCCTTAGACACTTGACACAATCAATCATCAATATTAGCATGCTATTTGGCCACATATATTGGCCTATTTACAGCCCTCAGAAAACTCAGATGCAAGTTCATCAATTCATGGCTTAAAATCCTGAGCTGTAGAACTTTCAGCAGACATTCCTAGCTGTAAGCCATGTAAGCTTCCTAACAGTTGGGAGCGTATGCGACGTGCGGATATGGCACAGGCTCCATGAAGAAGAAAAAAAAAAATATATATATATATATATATTTTTTTTTTCCAGAATAGATTCAAATCGGCCGAATTGATTCGCGGGCCAGATCAAAACGTGTCGTGGGCCACATCTGGCCCGCGGGCCTTGAGTTTGACACATGTGATCTAGACCCTGGTTCCTGCTGTCAACATTCACAACGTTCCTTAAACGGTTCCTAGTTCCTGGGGAAAGTTCATGTAGTATAAAAGGGGCTTAATTATGTGCCGTACCATACCAAACCAAACTATACCGCTCAGTGGAACATGGCTTTACCGTCGAGCCCTGCTCACACTTTACAGCTT
Organism: Hyperoplus immaculatus; assembly: GCA_949357725.1. Taxonomy (NCBI): domain Eukaryota; kingdom Metazoa; phylum Chordata; class Actinopteri; order Uranoscopiformes; family Ammodytidae; genus Hyperoplus; species Hyperoplus immaculatus. The sequence goes on from OX442355.1 coordinate 18,377,542, forward strand.
ACACGATGTGATCATGTTGTAGTGCTTTTACTTTAATCTAGCACAAACATAATTTGTGATGGAAATAACCTAAAGTAAAATATAAATAAGCGTGTATCCTTAGTTTGGCTTTAAGTCCTAACAAACTCTAGAGAACCTCTCCTGTGTGACAGCATAAACTCAGATTGATAAAACAGCACTCAGTAAAAGAAAGCAGTGGGGCTGGTGGGGGCGTGTTATTAATGGTAATACAATGAAATCTTTGGAGTTAGAGATTAATGTCTTTTTAAAGGCCTATCAGATGCCAAAAGCTTAACAGCAGTTTGTAATTGGGGAGAGTGGCCTAAGTTGTGCAACTTTTCACTCAAAGTGACTTTAAAGTAAAAAAATCTCCAACTCAAATATGTACATATATTTCAGGGTGTTGTGCATCCCTGGCAATAAAAACTTTGGATCTGGAATAAACTGTTGAAGAAATATAGCTTTCGGAAAAAAAGTTGTCTTGATGCACAACTTGCCCCCGGTGTGGTGTAAGTTGTGCGGTTGGAGAGAATACCATGGGGTGAATTGTGCCATTGCTATATATCTCATAAACTGATATGCAAGACAAATCCATAATACAAGTACTTATTTAAGGTTTATTTAAAGTAAATAGTTTGACAAAGATTGAAGGACAATTTTCTTAAAGAGGACCTATGATGCTTTTTGACTTTTATGACCTATAAACGTTGTTATGATGATTCATAGTCATGCTTAACCATACTAAATTATCAAATAATGACTTACATGCATTTGGACATATTCCCTGCTGACCGTCTGGGGTGTCTGTGCAGAGCACTAAACACTATTCTAGCCAGTCGAGAAGTCACGTGTTCAAAGCGGTCTACCCTTTCATAATTTGTGACGTCGCATAAAACTTTGTGACGTCTCCACGCGGATGTTTCCATGTATGGTAATGCTGTCACTTCCCTGTTCGCGTCTGCCTCGCGTCTGCCTCGCGCCCTTATAGGTCCATGCTCGCGCTTCCCGCCACTGAAAGTGTTCCGGAAGGAAGGTAACCAATCACAACGGAGTGGGGTTTGCAGGAGGGGGGAGAGGGGAGCGGAGATGGCCGAAGCACAGGCGGAGGGAGCCGAAGCACACACACTCAAGTGTTGACAGGATGTGCTGGATCGCCAAAATAAGAGAAAGAGCTTCCCGAAAATCTACATAGTTTTTTGTGATGTGATTCGTGTCAGGTTGCTCTATAGCAGTGTAAAACAAGAAATTTAGACCAGAAAAGTAGCATAATAGGTCCTCTTTAAACAAGGCCTAGCAGATCTAATGGTTTTACCTGCAAAGCTCACAATGACAAAGTCACCATCATCATCTTTCTGGCCATCTGAACTCTCAGTGGTGTCGTTAAGTGGAATTGAGATGTCACTCTCTTCTGAGCTACTGTAGACAATCACTTTCTTTTGGTGACCAGCGTATACAGCCATGCCACTGGCACAACTCTCAGAAATGTACTTTGCACTAGTTGCTCCGTGCTTGTGGAACCAACTGCCACCTGACAAATGTGATTCCCCTACATTTATGCCTTTAAATCAAGGCTCAAAACCCATATGTACACCCTGGTGTTTCCTCCCCATTAACTATCTTACCTCTGCACTACTATCTGTGTTTATGTGGATGTATGGGCTTTACGTCTTTTATTTTGGTTATTGTTATTTTACCTTCATTGTTTACCTACTGAATGCACTATGTACAGCACTTTGGACAGTGCAAACTGTCATAAATGTGCTTTTATAAATACATTTTACTTACTTACTTACTTATAACTCACCCAGGCCCTTTGGCACAAATCACCCCATCCCCAGAATTTTGGATAACAAGCATGATGCAGCAGTTTAGGGCTGACATCGTGCTAACTGTATAGACTCAAAATGTAGCATACCAAAGCATTAAAACATGTTTTCAAACTTGTCTATAATTGTTCAGACACAATAATCAAAAAACCTTGATCATGGAAATTTTACTTTGAAAGGCAAAACACAGTTTTTTGAGCTTAAATGTGCTTATATCTTATTCCTTGTGTCTCCCTTCTTTACAGGATGAGTCAAATCGATGGCTCTTCTTAAATATGTGGTCACATTTCCAAAGTACCAGAAAAGCTAATACAAGGATCGTATTTTCTCAAACTAACATTCTATCATCAAAAATGTACTTCCACCACACCCAAATTTAGAGTATCTCTCAGAAGTCCAGGTAGAACAAAGTAATAAAAATGCATCAGTATGTTACATTTTTTTCAGGAAAAAATAAATATAAATAGTAAAAAGCTGCACATAACTAAATAAAATAAAGAAGTTTCAGATTACCCCACACACATATGATAAAGTAATGACTTTGAGATGGTAGATATAGTGGCTTTGATTGAATCAGTCTTTAAAGATCTCCTATTATACTACTTTTCTGGTCTTAATTTCTCATTAATGATTCCTATAGAGCAACCTGACACGAATCACAGCACAAAAAACTATGAAGATTTTCGAGAAACTCTTCCTCTCATCTGGGAGCTTTCAGCATTTGTGCGGAAGATTTGAGCAGGCAGGTGGGGGCATGGCAGGAGCGTGCCTGAGCACGTTGCAGCATTAACATAAATGGAAAATCCGGATTGTCCTACGTAGATAAATACCCTGGAAATTTGAACAAGTGAATCGCGACCGGCGTCCCTAGTGTTTAGCGCTCTGCACAGCCACCCCAGACGGTCAGAAGGGAATACGTCTAAATGCATGTAACAACGTTTATAGGTCATAAAAGTTGAAAAAGCATAATCGGTGCTCTTTAAAGATCAGAGCATGCCTGAACACACTAACAATTAATAGTAATTACAAAGATTAGTCCCGTTTAATCATCACAAGTTGCACACATGACTCTGTCCCCCCTGCAATTACAGCTTGTATTCTCGTTTAGGCCCCCATAAAAAATGTACACTCTTGCTCTAAAACAGCTACAGACAAATGTATCACCAATACAGTAACTACTGTATGCTATTACTATAATTAGATCTATATAAATAGAATTGACCTGATTAATAGAGACAAAGTACACGTCTAACTAACAGCACACTTATATCTACAGATTCAACACAAAGCCAGTAGGCCTATACGGACTCAGTCCACTGTTACTAAACAGTCCTATTGAGAAATGACAGCTCGAGCAAGAGAGTCGCAAGATCTTCCTGAAAAGACCTACAATCGGTTCAATAAAATAACCACATGACAGTCTCGCACACTAAACCAGGATCTGTCAACGACTGTCCCAGTGCATTATAGGAACCTTATGCAGCTAGCATGCAGCTATCTAGTGTGATTAATGTGAGACGCGCGTCGTCACTGCAACATTGCACTTCCGGCACACAAGATTGTCAAAATAAAAAAAACTAATTGATGACAAAACACTGTCCAGCAATGTTTAGCTGCAGTGAAGCTAATCTCAGGGTAGGCTATGTAATAGTAACCGAATGGAAACATGATATTTTAATAGTGCTCCCGAACAATCCAATTTTCTACAAAATATTGTGTAGACAATATGTTAGCTGACTGACGTTACATTAGCTTGCTAGCAATTCGTAACCATGCATCTGCGCTTGTTTGCATCACGCAGAAAGCTAGCAAAGCTTAATCACAGCGGAAACAGTTTGTCCCGAAACATAAAAAAAAGCCCACTTGTAGCACTGTCTCTTTCGTTCAGATAATATGAGTGGAATTTGCTACCAGAAAGACCGGTTAACCAGCGATGCTCTCGGAGTAACTTCCTGTATTTTCTGGCTGTTCCTGAACCAGCTTAACGCACACCTGCATTTATTCCTTTCATTGCACACAGCCCGACAATATTCACTGAAACTTTCATTTAGGAGATTGGGGCCTTACCTCCTTCTTCTTTTGACCTCCTCCGGGCGGCAGACATAGCACCAGCAGCAAGAAGACGGACAGAAACGGCAGGTGAGCGAAGGATTTAGCCCAAACAGACGCCATGACGGAAGGATGCTCTGACTGCGAGACACGTCTCCGCTACGTGATTGGATTCTGAGTCGACCAATCAACGGGAAGAGAGTGTAGCCGCCAAAGCGTTTGGGTTTTGTAGTTTTAAAGGCTGACGGAGGTATTATAGCCTACATAAAACATAGAAGCATATTGGGTGCTGTTAAAACCGTTATAGAAAAAAAGAAGAGGCAATGCAAGTCAATGACAAAGCCAGTTATCATCTTAATATCCATAAAAACATATTTTACATGTGAACAACATGTGATTATCCTTGCACATTTGCACATCACTTCTTTTTAAATAGATAATTGCACTTTTCTCTTTATATGGTATTTCTTATTGTATTTTTTTATATCCTTTGAAACTTGCTCATGTTTATTGTGTGCCCCATAAGTCCACAGTAAATTCCTTGTATGTATGAATGTAGGCTACCTTGCGATCAACCTATTCTGATTCTAATGAATTTAATAAATATGAACATTCATCAGAAATCACTATACATGGTAATGTTGTTCTAATCTAGGCTACATGCTGCCATTTTTTTCTTATTTTTTACTTTACTTCATACTTCACTACTTTTTTATTGGAATATGTTTCAGTCCCAAGAGCGCTGGAAATGATTCAGATGGCTAAGTGGAAATTTCCCCCTGATTAAGTTACTGGTCTGCAGATGGGCCTGCTATTTGTCAAAAATGTGAAAAAATTTGACATCTGAACCAAAGAGTGGTAAGATTGCCGCAGACACTTGATAGAGTTAATTGAGGGGGACAAGTGATTTATGTGAAATCGCTGGGGGTGACATGTCTCAGTTTCTCTCTATGAAATTACACTTTGTGACTAATGGAACGCAGTAAATTACCCTTGCAGTAATATGAATAATACCTGGATAAAAAATCTCAGAGCAATGGTGACGTGTTTTTTTTTTATTTGTTTGTTTGTTTGATTTTTGGATTGTAATTGATGATACAGATGCTATATGCATTTCAATATCCTGCAATATAATGCAACACCACAATACACTGCATTTCCTTTGTTGCATTTACTAATTGAAGCGAAAAAACCCTTGTTCGTCTTTTAAAATGCATGCCTATGCGGCACACCCACAGTTACCTCAACTTAGCTCTTAGCCACTAATATTACTTTCAGGAGGTAAATAGTGTTGAAATGCACCAATAGACCTGCTTCATCCTAAATTAGAACAATACTTGACTTAATTGTTCCTTGGAACTTCTCATTCTGTTCAAGTCTTCTCCATCAGTTTGATACACGTGAGAACATTTCTGATATTGACCATCAAACTCTGTCCGTCTATATCTATCTATCTATCTATCTATCTATCTATCTATCTATCTATCTATCTATCTATCTATCTATCTATCTATCTATCTATCTATCTATCTATCTATCTATCTATCTATCTATCTATCTATCTATCTATCTATCTATCCATCCATCCATCCATCCATCCATCCATCCATCCATCCATCCATCCATCCATCCATCCATCCATCCATCCATCTATCTATCTATCTATCTATCTATCTATCTATCTATCTATCTATCTATCTATCTATCTATCTATGCAGATAGAAGCATTTTGCAGATGGTAAGAAGACCAAACATTGGTTATAAAATCGATGTAATTGGACCTAGAAGTAGATGTCATGGCAGATGAAAATATGGGCGCTGATATGTTACAGCAAAATAGGCAGTGAGAATGTGTGTGTGTGTGTGTGTGTGTGGGTGGGGGGGGGGGTTAATGGCTTAGTAATAGATGTGTAAGTGGCTTGCACAAGGTCTAATGACCTGCAGGAAGAAAGCAATGCTCCAGAATCTTCTGCTAAATGGTAGAGAGAGAGCAATACTTTTGAAGTGAAACCGAATGGCATTATATTAAAACAAGCTCACAAATGAATACAAAAATCATAAATTACCAATGAATATTCATGTATGAAAAAAAAGTCTATTCCACACAAAGGCAATCTTTCTCTCCCTTTTTCTCTCCCTCTCTTTCTCTCTCTCACACACACACAAACACACACACACACATGCATACGCACTGCTGAAATGGAACACATGTTAGAATATTAAAGTCAATGCACCGTGAAACAATCACTATGTGTTTCATGTCTTGTTAAACTAAACTCCAATTCCTTATTGCAGCTCAATCAACATTTCCAGTCTTGTTGGGTTCGGTTGTTGAATTTGATTCAGATATAATCTGCAGATTCATATTTTCAGTCCAGTATTTGGTCAATATGACAACATAATTAAAAATGCCCAACATGAATTCCTAAAACCCAAGATGGAATACTAAGTGTACTATCAAAGAGGACTGATAAACCAGAAAAAAACTAAAGAAGCCGGATCCAGCGAATATATTTTGGGTTGGGGTTAAATAGTGTAGTAAATTAGAGATTACTTTTAGGTAAGGTAAGGACCTGTGTCCATAGTTTTCCTGAAAGACTAGTCGTCCTTCATGATCGAAAAAACAGTGAAATAAACAAAGCTGTCGAAATAAAGACTTCCTCAAAGTCCCCCTCATCCATCTTAAGTACCAAACAAAGCAATCACTATATCTCACTTCAATTTTCGTTTTTGCATCCCCGTACCTTATCTCAGACTATTATAATTTGCAAGTTGCCAGCAAAGTTTGAGCTGCATGGCAATAATGTAAACCCTCCCATAGGCGTCCCTCTCTCTCTAAAGCAAACAGCTGCACTCAGTATTCAAGCAGGAGAATAAAGCCCCTATCTGATCCCAGCCTCTGAGAGTGCTGTACGAGAGACGGGGAGGGAGAGAGAGATAGAGAGACACGGAGAGAGAGAGAGAGAGAGAGGGGGGGGGGGAGACAGAGAAGCCTGTTAAAGTCAGTCGCTGCCCCTGCACAGCTGC
>OX442355.1:18391943-18816943 GCA_949357725.1 Hyperoplus immaculatus
CCATATATTATATGCAGTATAGTATAATAAAGGCAGTCAGATTGAATTGACCCTTTAGACCAGAGGCTCTCAACTTGTAACAGTATAGGAAAAGCAAAGTGCAGTTTAATTTCGGTAGTGCTGTATCAAAATTATAAACTTATTTTTTTAATTCATATTTATGAAAAATCAAAGAGAAGAACTTTGTACTTAATGGCCGTATACTTTTTATGGCAGGACAGCATCAAAATGAAGGTTAGTTACCTGTCAAAGTGGTTGGCAAAGAAATCCAACTTGTGGTACAAGCCTTGGCCAGAATGAGCCAGCATGGTTGCACTCTTTCACACAACCCTATTTGGTAACCACCCAGTGCAGCCACAGTTTTGCATTTCCGGCCACTGAGCAGCACAATTGGAGTAATTGGGGGGGTCCGATGCCTCTTCCAAGGGCACTTCAACAGTGGCTGCTGAGGGATAGGAGAACATTAGTCATTCATTTAAAGCAGCCAGCCCCAAAGCCAGCCTTCTCTAACCTTCAGTGCAAGCAAGATACATCTATCCTTAGAGTATCACCATGCACCAGTTCAGTTCTAACCACGTTACAAGCACAAGCATATAAGCCACGCGTGAACTGATCACTTAATGTGCAGCAGTGTGAAATACATTAGACTATGGTGGTGCCGGTTAAGTTTGTTGGTGTAACAGCTGCACAAATTGAAAAAGCGTGTGCCTCACTCAGAGCCAAACAGACTTCTTTTCTGTTGTCTTGGAGAGGTTCCAAACACCTGCATGTGGGCTCATTTTTTAAAAGCCGTAGCAGATAGCCTGTGATGTATCCAGTTTACTGACAGTGACTTCACATTGATGACAAAGCCTCCAGACGGCCACATTTTCTTCAGCTGTGTACTCATGCGCATGCCACATACCATCTTAATCACCTGGCAGTTTCTCAAATGTATGGCTTAACAACACATGGGATCACACATATGCAAATGAACTGTAGAAAACGTTTGGAATTCATACATTGATGTATGTGCAGTTTGTATGTTATTTGTTTTTATGAAAATGATTGGGGAATGTTTAAGTTGCAGCTATGCTTTTTATTTTATTTCAGATGACATCATTGTTGCAACCAAGTGTGGCAATTGTATACAGCAGAGCAGCCGTTGTTGGCCAGCTAGACTTGTTAGCTAATGGTTGCAATACGAAAGTTGATTTATCATTGTGGTCTCTTTGTCACCCAGGTATTCAAAACGATACAAACATGTCTGCAGTGCAGGAGCAGTGGAGCAGCTTTTATTAGCCAGCTTGAGTTGTTAGCTAATGGTTGCAATATAACATTGATTTATTATTTTATTCTCTTCGTCGTCCCAGGAATTCAAACCGAAACATCCATCTCAACCAGACTGATTAGCAACCCCCCCAGCTTTAAAACAGCTTTTAGTTAACAACTCACTCCGTGTATCATAATCATTCAAATCAAAATCCACGAGTTGCTGTTTTCAAAAGTAAAACCACAAAAACTAAATATACAGTATACTGTATGTACGAACAAGCGACAATGTGTAACTACTTGTGCGTATATGAAAAGGCCACCGGTGACTGGGATGTGAAAATCTGAAAGCTTAGATACTGTCTTAGTCATGCAGAAGTGCACCTTTGTCCGGATTCCTACGGTTCAACACTGGAACGACTGGAGGACTCAAAGGCACTTTACTCAAAGATCCCTGTAGTTCACAATGCTGAAGGAGCAGTGCAAGGAAACATTTTAAATGGTCGACATTGATGGTCATTGCAACTTGAACTGCAGAAGAGCCTGAACTTTCATTTTGAACTGGAGAAAGACTGGCTTGAGTACATCCTGAAAGGTTTACCTGAGGTGGACACTACACAAACAATGTTCTCAAAGTAAAGGTAAGGTCAAATCAGTCAAGTTTGGCTGATCCTCACTGAAAGATCACTTTCAGTAGACAGTTCTGTAGGTGTGTGTGTGTGTGTGTGTGTGTGTGTGTGTGTGTGTGTGTGTGTGTGTGTGCCTGGTGTTTGTGTAAGAAAAACAAAAACAAAGGACAAGATTCTTTGGAACACTTTCTGTATGTAGGTGTGTGTATGTGTGCAGCTAAAGTAAGCTAAAAAAACAAAATTAAGTAATGTTATTTAAAGGTCTAATAGCTTGCGGGCTACTGTTGGCTTTCCAAAGGTCAACTTATTTTGTGTGTGTGTGTGTGTGTGTGTGTGTGTGTGTGTGTGTGTGTGTGCATACATTATTATCCATGCGACAGCAATTTCTGCGTAAAGAAAATCATATTCTAGAACCGTTGCATTGCTTGCAATTGTTGGATTGTTGCTTGAATTGTTAAGGCTTGTGACAGACACGCACACATACACACATACACGCACACACACACACACACACACACACACACACACACACACACACACACACACACACACACACACACACACACACACACACACACACACATTTGGACAAAATCAGGAAAGCTTTAAATTGAAGGCAGTTAATTAATATTGGTGCATTAACTCCCTTCTATCTCTCATTCAATAAATTACAAACAATTAGTGTGATCTCACAAGGAGCACTTTCAATTTCTATTTCAATTATTTCTTCGTGATTTTAGTACCTGTGAATTTATGAAGTTAATTTCTTGAATCTTGCCTAAGGCCACATATTATACAAAATGTGAGCCTGTGAGTGTGTGTGTGTGTTGTGGAGTGTAATGCATGTTTTATTGGTGCTGTGTTTTACAGTGTTTTTCCCCCCAATTTCTGACTGTGATTGTGTAACTTACAGTAAGTTTAGAAAGTTGCTATTGGTGCTGAGAGCCTGCCACCTTGCTGTCATTTGCAAAGAGTAGGTATAAGTTGAGTTATTCTTCCTTTCTTACACTGGCTTGTGCAGAAGTGGGTATTGGTATTTTCATACCTTCATGTATAACCTCTTGAGGTGGTTGAATCGACCATGTTGTTATTTGGGGCCTGATAGACTATTGCATGCCAGAGCTCTGGTTGAGCCTTTACAAAAATGAACAGCATGTATTATGCTTTAAATGCATTTAGAGCTCCTCAAAATTATTGGTAAAATGTGTTGGTGCCTTGAAGGTGGTGAAGAAATACTGGCAATGCCGAGCCAATGTTTTACAGAAAAAGGCGTGACTGTGTGCTGCCAGTTAAGTTTTGACCTCAGCAAGAAAATTGCAGAGGTGTTTTGTAATGGCAGAGAAAACAGGATGTTGAACTTGGCCCTGGGGAGGGTCCAGTATCCTCATCCCTGTACGCTTGTAATAACACACACACACACACACACACACACACACACACACACACACACACACACACACACACACACACGCACACACACGCAAACACACAGGCACACACACATTCTCGTGGGGAGAATTGTGTGTGGTTGCATTAACATATGACTCTCTGCGTTCCCATAGGAGCAAACATGAACCGGTTGGCCGTGTCTTATTTTCTGTGCATCTTGGCCCCAGATCACAACTCATGACTGTTCATCACACACACACACACACACACACACACACACACACACACACACACACACACACACACACACACACACACACACACACACACACACACACACACACACACACACACACACACACACACACACACACACACACACACACACACACACACACACACACACACACACACACACACACACACACACACACACATCCCTGGTCTTAACAATGACTGATGCTTCATTTCACTACCTGCCACTCAGCCTTTCCTCTATAGGCCTGAGGGTTTGCAGTTGTGCGTGCGTGTGTTTCAACATACGGGTGACTTTTATTCCCCAAGTTAGCCGACCCCGACGTGCGGGAGTACTTTATCCGCTTCATGTTTTGACGTGCTGTTGCAGTTACTCTGTCCCTGTTGCAGTGCAGTTAGTTTGACGTGTGTATGAGTGCGCATGAGAGGGAACAAATGTGTGTGTTCCCCGGGCTAATGTTTGGAGTGTTGTGTGTTAACGTATATAGAGAGTAATTCAAATGCCAATCACACAGCACTCTACTTTATATGGATCATATAATAGCCAATGGAATGCACCCCGTTTTACAGTGTGTTCTGATGCATTTGCATATATTTTTAATACCTGATGATTTTTGTACTTGTTATCTGCACCTCGGTCCTCTTCACTGCTGTCACTCAGTTTGCTGGTTTTTCCTGTTCCAGACATGGTGTGTGTTTATGTGGGTGGGCTCAGCAACAGCCCTTCAAGTGGCACACCATTAGTACTCCCTATCATAGCAAAAGCAAAATAACTGCCATGCAATATTAAAATTATAAACAGGTTTAGCTATGAGTTCTCTTCCATGGGTTGGGAGCAATGTTTGCTGAATGCCGTCTAGAAGTGTGCGTCTAATTGCTATATCTGTCATTTTAGCTTGGCAGTTTGATGCAATGTGGATGAAGATGGCCTGTCACTGCTGTCGTAGGCAAGATTCTGATCTTATCTGCCTCTATCATAATGCAGTGCTACAACAGAGAATGGCTGAATGAATACAAACTTGAGAGTAAAATGCAAGCCGCCATTGTGCTCACAGCAGTAAGCCAGCACTCCAAACATAAAGAGCATTGCCCAAGAAAGCCCGGATCTGTTTTTATTTGATTCTTTGCTATTGTGGGTTGGGTGTAGTTGACTGAGATCATACAGTACTCCAGGGCAGTTTCAAGTTACACAAGACCATTTGTATTCTCCAACAAACAGCTTAAAGTTATTCATTTACATTATTGATTTTGAGAAAATCCGGATATTATATGCATAGTTATCATCCATCTGCTTGTTAGAATTCCGACATTTTACTTCATCATTTAAAAGAAGGAGTACTGTTTGTGATTCATGGGGTGGACTGCTTGTACATAATTAAAATTAAACTTATTGATTGCTGAAAAAAAATATTAAGGGGATCATATAAATGCCAACTAATAGACTCGTATGTCATTATTTCTCATTCCTAAGTAGGGCATAAAAAGAATGAAGAGCCATGGTACTTAAAGACACAACTGAGCTTAATGCTAACAATATACTGTATGAAGCCCAACATGCAATGGGAATTTCAGATTAGCAGGTGTTCAATTTTGTCATGAATCAAGTCTGGACAATTGAAAATCTGTGCTGTTTTTGGAGCAGAATTAGTCAGGGAAAAGAAAAAAACAAAAGCCCGTTGATGAGTGGGATATTTTTTTATTATCTCCACTTTTCCAATAATTTTCTGAAGATGAAGATAATTTTATACATTTGGTTGCAGTATTTGTTCACTGGTTTCCTCACTAGAATGCACCAACATAAATTAGATTTTTAGCATAGCGACCAAGGCTCATGGCAACAGTCATCCTTGAAATGTCAAATTGGTTGATTGCTTGGCTCTGACGCAACAACTGTACGACCCAATGCTCAGAATCTGGCCCTGACTGTCAAATGCTTATATCAGCTGGCCTGCCATTGACATGTTGCATAAATCCTTGATAATATTGCAATTCCAAGCTATATTTTCAGTGCATTCATCCTATAATAAAATGTCCCTTACTTAGTGAACATTTCAACTGCAGACTACAGGGTTGTGCATTTGTCACGTTGGGATTCATTCTGCATGTTCTTTTCCTCTTGAGACCGGGTTCTATTATTTTGTCCCTGTCCGTGAGATTAACATGACTTGGTCCTTATTCATCTGCAGTCTAAATACTTGCTACACGCCTGTTCACTATCACTACATATGGACTATCAGACTTTATTATGAGGTGCATCCCACCACCAAGGGACATTTATATTTGTCATTACATGCACCACGGCAGGAAATGTCCCCCTGTCCAGCACTGACAAGTTAATAGACTGCCTTGCACCGTGAGGCTAAACAGGGACTCACGTACCATTATTAATCTCGTCCGCCTAAATTGCCCAGATCATTTGGAGATTATGGCGATATGACTCAATTTGTCAGCAACGTTATAATTTAAAATTGAATTATGCTACAATGACATGGTAATCAGGATATGGGTAATTATTACCTGATCCTGCCCTGACAGGCTAATGCTCACCTTTGTTTTTTGTTTTATCAGATACACAAATCAATGCCTCCTTATTATGGCTTTATTGCACACACAGAGACTGATTCAGCATTTTTCAACACATATCATAAATTAAAGTGAAGGTATATTTGTCTTCCTGTCCATTAAGGTACATTGTCCCCGAATGAGACCTATGCTATTTTTTTTGTAAGCCAAATAATAATATGGTAATTTAGCATTCTTGAATACTGGCTGTGGACATATTTTACTTGTATTTCCCACCGTAGGTCTTGAGGAAAATATGACGTGAGCGCTGAACATCACTCGAAGCTTAAAAGGGGAACTGTGGTATCATTTACTCTCCCTGTCTCCTCCGCCTCCCACTCACATGTGAGGCACTACCTATTTTTCCCCAATAACATTTAGTTTGTCATTTCCCTGCAGCAAGCCAGCTATCATGTGCCCAGGCCTGGCTGTCAATTACAGAGTCTAGGGTAGTGACACTGGAATGACAGGCTAATATTTGTCTTTTCAGCCGCCATCTTGTCCTGTCCGTCACTTCACAACCCGCAGCCTCTGCTGCCACTCATGACATGAACTCGGCTCGACATCACAGTCAAGGGAAATATTAGAGTGGGAGGATTGTTTTGCCTCTGTGATAATTAACCAGGTTTTCAAGCCACTGTCAAGTCATCTAGTTTAACCTAGTTCACACCAGTACAGTTCATTTTAGTCTAGTGCAGCTCAGTTCAAATTCAGATTGATTCAATGTATCTAGACATGTTCAATTTAAGCTGTTTTGTTCTCGTTTAAACCTCCTACGAGGAACTAGAGGTTATTATTAATGCCTTTCCAGGTCCGATGTGTTTCATTAACAGTACTAAATCAAAGTTTAAACAGCTTCACCATTGTCATTATTAATAATATTACACATATAAATACATGACCTTATCGCTGTGCACCCTGCGGCCTCTCTATCTGTCTTACACTTGCTTCCTAAATAAATGCAAGTGCCGCCTACACGCGCTTGTGCGTTTTCGTCATAAGAATGCAACCAACTTGTCCAAAGGGTGCCGCCAGAACAGACACAAACTGCTTGTTTCTTGTAGCTAACTTAATGTATGTCAGTTAAAATTCTATGAAGTCATTGTTAGTTCAGGCCAAACCATTTTAGGTACTTAGGCCTTTAATGATAGTGTGCAATGAGTACTGTTATCCACGCATTATACCACACGTCTGCTTGATAATATGAACCTCTGCAGGGGGGAAGACAAGAATCCAGTCAGAAGAAAGACAAGGCAATGACATGATGAGCATTTGAAACAAACATTGACTCTAGCACACTAGCAGGCAGTCAGCATGTGCTCTATAGCTCATTCTGCATCAATGTTCTCTCAGGGTGCACGGTATAACACTATGTCCCAGCAGAGCAGTCTAGACCCTTTACAGCAGCAGCAGCAGCACAGTGCATTTATCTGAGCGCTCTATCTGCCGTCCCTCAGCCCCCTGACAAGTAAATCATCTCTTCTCCTGCTGTGACAGCACAATCCTTGATGTCTGTCACTTCATGCAGGCCGGGCTGGGCCCACACACATAACCCAAACATGCACACAGACAGTCAGGCAGGCGCATAAATCGCCACGCAGCAACAGGCACTGGCACGCCAAACTGGTGGCCAAACGCACGCGCAACCACTTTTATTTATTTTTTTATCATAGGGGGTTCTCGCCCACTCAAGGGCAGAGCGGTGACACCTCATCATGAGCCAAATGAAGCAAGAGTGGCAAGGAGAGCAGGGAAGAGGAGAGAGCTAGAGGGATGGATGGAGCGGAACAGCGGCGCAATATGGAGGGAGGGAGGGAGGGGGGATGAGTGAAGCTATATGCCATCCAGGCGACCGGTGCCAGATTTCACGGGCATGAAATAGGCTCTGGGTAACGTGGAGGGACAGACAAGAGTGGGAGGGAGAGAGAGGGAGAGAGAGAGGGAGAGATAGAGAGAGAGAGAGAGAGTGATGTTGGGGTGCAGGGAAGGGGAGGCTGGGGTGACAGGGGTGCGTAATAGTAAAAAGTGGAGGATGAAAAACAGGTACTGTAAGCTCCGAATTCTAAACAATATTGTGTGTTGATGACGCAAAACTTGCAATTTGTGCTTGTATAATTTGAAAGACAAACAACTGGCGACATGTGGAAGAAGGTGGATTTAAAGGTCAACCGCAAAAAAAAAAACATTTATTAAAAAAGAGGATTCTAGGGTGATGTAGATGTTAAACAATATTTGTGGTTTAGATACATTCAGTATTGTTATTTTCTTGATTTTGTGGCAAATAATTACTTAAAAATCAAATGACAATGTTTGGAAAGAAAATATGCTCGTTCTAGTTATTACAAAGGCAAGCATTATAATTGTTAAATTACACATAAATAGAATATTGAGTGAATGTAATATAATGTAATGTAAAGCCCTCTAATTACGCGTTATTCTTTAAATGCAGAAGCAAAACAAGAGTTAGCCGTTCAAATAAGCTAACAGCTTAATCCATCTATATGCTTTTTTTAAAGGTCACATATTATGCTAAATGCGCTTTTTAAATGTGTTCTATCATATCGGTCCACGGTGTGCCTAGAGACTGCCAAAATATTAAAAAAAATAACAATCTCTCCTTTTCTCACTCTCCCCCTTTCTGAAACCCCCACCAATATACTCCAGTCAGAATTATCGCCGTCTATAACGTCACAGTCGGCACAGCCACATCCCCATATTTTCTTTATATGTCCATGCTTCCCCCCCACATTAGTAACCAGAAACTTCCGCCGTGCAGCATTATATGATAACTCCCCTCCCCCCATTTCTTATTGGTCCACGGCCCCGAGATCCTCTGGAAATTTTTCAGAGCGATAGCCATGTTGTTTTCCCCGCTAAGCGACAAGATGCCCGTAGGGCTGCAAACCATGCAGACTGTTGCATAAACCAACACAGAAGCATTCTGCTCATAATCCACTAATTTATCTTAATCACAGCAGTCTTAATAATGCCGCGTTTATAACGAGACAAAGCTTGGGGAACTACTTGTGTAGTAATTCCATCGGTGAAACTAAAAGGAATCTCCTCAATGGTTGTTTGCCTGTTATTTACCTAGTGTAGCATGTAGCTTCGGGAGTAGCACCCACCGTTTGCTTCTATTACACTAACTTAGCTTTCCCATTGCAGTTTAATAATGCCTCGTTTTTAACACCACAAAGGGTGGGAAGTTATTCCTGTAGAAATCAAACTGTGAGGCTACTGTTTTCACTGGTTTTAAATCGTCTGAGTGTTATCTTTAGCCGTTAGCGCACATGTAGCTTCGGATGTAGCATCCAACGTTTGCTTGTATTACTCTAACTTAGCTTTCCCATTGCAGTTTAATAATGCCTCGTTTTTAACACCACAAAGGGTGGGAAGTTATGCCTGTAGAAATCAAACTTTGAAGCTACTGTTTTCACTGGTTTTAATCATGTCAGGTCATGTTAAACTGTTCAAAGTATGGCTTCGCTCCAGGTAAACACTGTGTGCGCAGTCACGCAGTGTCTCTCTAGTATCACGAGAGCACGACAGAGACGGTGGGAGGGCCCGGCAGAGAGGTGGGAGGGGCCAGCCAGATTGCAGGCTGCAGACACCAATATAGGTCATCCGGAGACCAGAGGAACATCAGGGTGTAGAGGCTTGCTACAATAAATGATCTGAATGGGTTTTTCAGCAAACATTTAAAATAATAAGTATTAGGGACTACTTAGACTATATAAAATTGACAGCAAAGTGCATAATATGTGAGCTTTAAAGGAAATCAGAAGATGATGATTACTCCCACAGTTTCACCAAGCTGTTTAGTAAAAGTTAGAAAAACAGCCATCAGCTCCACAGTGTAGGTGTTAATGTGTGTACTGTATGTTGGCAGGGGTTCAGCATTGATATAGTCCAAATACCGCCAAGTAACACAGAAATCTTTGCTGGGTAAAAATACCGCAGTGAAAGTAGTAAGTACATTGTGGGTGCCCTTCAGTAAACAGTAATTGATAAGGAGATCACCCAGTGTGACGTTTTCTTTAACCATGTTGTGATTAATGTGACAACATCAAGGTTGTCGCCTATCTGGTTTAATCATGTGTTGTCATTAATTTTTTTGTTTCCGTTTTTGCTTTTGCAGTCATTCGTGGCTGTTATTTCATGCATGCACACTATAATTGACTTTGATTGGGAGAGAGCGTAAAAAAAGGAAATAGGGGGGATAGAAAAATCATTGTGTATGTGTGTGTAAACCAGACAACCAGAAACAGCTCACAGCTCCAGCTCGCTTTCACACGCTTTTCGCATCTCCTCTAATTCTCTCGCATTACATTTACACCTGACATTAAATTAAGCCTCTTGTGTACACATGCTCAAATTGGATTCCTATTTTCTTCACTAAAATGCCACCCGTCCTGTGAAACTGACTGCAAACACATTTTATTCCACTCATAGACATGCAATCATATCCTGACCATCCCTTTTTTGACAAGTGTCTGAGAATTGCATTAGTGATTTGGTTGAATATGTGCACAAAGATGGATATTTATTCCCCCTAGCTGTGTGTGGTAGTTGGATTTGTTTTTCAGTGTGGCACCTGAGATTTCCCTCCAGATGAATGTTGAATCTTAAACGCTTTCCAGAGGAACTTCAGATCTGCATTCAGCTCATGTCAAAAAGGGGGGGGGGGGAGAAAGGAACCGATGATAGGCATTTTAGAAAATAAAACGCAAAAAGAAAAAAGTAGGCAAAGTGGATGCATAAGGAGAGATGAAGCAGAATGGGACAAGGTCCTTGTCAGCGCCTGTCCCCGTCATTTAGAAAAGGAGAGAGAGAGTGAGGGATTGAGAGAGAGATGGGGTGATGGAGAGGAGGACAGAGGGGCCGTGCTTCGCCTCACAGAGCCACAGATGGAGAGTGATGATAATGCAGCAGTAGACAGAGGACAGACAGAGCAGGGGAGAGGGGGCTCAGGGAAGAAGGGAGTTAAAGTAGAGAGAAAGAGGTCTGCAAGGTGTACCAAACAGGTTCATTGTAATTGAAATAGAAAGATAGCTGAGTTTTAGAATGCCAGAGTTCACTTGTAAATTCATGCAAAAAAACTAAAGGCCCGGAAGGATCACACTATACAACCTGTAACACCATCACACACATGACGGCTATCACCATCATTAGAACCCCAAGAAGATGGAGATTTTGTAAATTCTTGCTGGGCAGCTTTGCCAAATTGAGACCTTGTTTTATCGGAGAAGACATTGTAAACTGATTGACATACGCATATGTCTTGTTTGATACCCTATGTACCACTGTTATGAAATTGCAATCCATTTCAGCATATGTTATTTGGTCAATCATCAGTCCTATCATTACCATTGCACTGTTTGTATGATTTTGTATGACTTACACACTTATATATATACTTATATACATACAGTAGTATATAGTTACCCATGGTAACAGATGCGGCAGGTGCTCGAGGCAGAGAAAAAGAGATTGAAGCCTTGAACAAAGCCTTGTTTGAAATGGACATACATTTGTTTTATGGCTGTTTTAGAGGAAGGCAACGGACATAATCAACACAGCAGCACTTTCCTTTGCCGAGGAGGAAGGAACTGGTGTGATGACTGACAGCTATAGATTGTGCTGCTGCTTTTTAGTGAGTGGCGGAGAAACTACAGATTGAGACTTCCACCAGAAAGGCAAGATCATTTCGTAATGAGAACAAAGAGTTCACACCGCCCGCGCACCGAGGTGGTCTGGCATCACACCCCTCTTTGCATTTTGATTGTAAGCTGTGTGTGTGTGTGTGTGTGTGTGTGTGGATGGATAGGTTGAAAAGGCACACATGATGTTTTTTGTTTGTTTTTTTTTATTTACATATATTTTTTACTGTATATTCTTGTGTTTATTTTCTATGTTATTTACTTACTGCATTGCTTGCAATTTGTTTTATGTTTACACTTTGAATCTGCGATTATGGTTTACATATGTTCACAAAAGAAGTGTCAAAATAAAATAAAGTTATATAAGTAAAAGAAGAACATGCACACATGTGAGTACACAGTACATCTCAGTGCATTTGCAATTTCCCCGCTGACATCCACATTTTTTTTTTTTTACTGACAAAACTGAAAACATCTTATTTCATGTCAAACATCCACATGGATTAGCTCATAATAAAAAGAAGAGAAAGCCCAAAAATGCTCCACTCGGACCAATAATCCATTACATCATTTGATGCAGCAAATACTCCTTTAAAATGTGACAATTTAACTTCAGTGGAGTTCAGTGGAAATAGGCTTGGGATCAGTGGCGGTGGAAGTATCGCAACCTTTACCTAAAGCAGAAGCGGTTGGATCATTTTAGCCTGTTTACACTACACTGTCTAGCTTCATCTCAGATCTGTAAGTATTATTTACACTCAGAGAGACCTGTGTTATGAACTGCGCACAATATATAAGTGATTGCTGTATGTACAGTATCTCACAAAAGTGAGTACACCCCTCACATTTCTTCACATTTTTCTTTATATCTTTCCATGGGACAACACTGAATAAATGACACTTTAATACAATGTAAAGTAGTCAGTGTACAGCTTGTATAACAGTGAAAATTTACTGTCCCCTCAAAATAACTCGACACACAACCATTAATGTCTAAACTGCTGGCAACAAAAGTGAGTACACCCCTTAGAAAAAATTTACAAATTGGGCCCAAAGTGTAAATATTTTGTGTGGCCACCATTATTTTCCAGCACTGCCTTAACCTTCTTGGGCATGTAGTTCACTAGAGCTTCACAGGTTGCAACTGGAACCCTCTTCCACCCATTTATGACAGCATCACAGAGCTGGTGGATATTAAAGACCTTGCGTTCCTCCACCTTCCATTTGAGGATGCCCCAAAGATGCTCAATAGGGTTTAGGTCTGGAGACATGCTTGGCCAGGCCATAACCTTTACCCTCAGCTTTTTTAGCAAGCCACTGGTCGTCTTGGAGGTGTGTTTGGGGTCGTTATCATGTTGCAATACCACCCTGCGGCCCAGTTTACGAAGGTTGAGTGCACATGGTCAGCGTCGTACACAGAGGTTGGCTTTGGAAAATAGACGTATGAGTGCTGCCAGCATTGCTGAAGGGCTTGAAGGGGTGGGGGGTCAACCTGTCAGTGCTCAGACCATACGCCGCACTCTGCATCATACTGGTCTGCATGGTTGTCATCCCAGAAGGAAGCCTATTCTAAAGATGATGCACAAGAAACCCCACAAAAAGTTTGCTGAAGACAAACAGACTACGGACATGGATTACTGCAACCATGTCCTGTGGTCTGATGAGACCAAAATACATTTATTTGGTTCAGATGGTGTTAAGAGTGTGGAGCGGCAACCAGGTGAGGAGTACAAAGACAAGTGTGTCTTGCCTAGAGTCAAGCATGGTGGTTGGAGTGTCATGGTCTGGGGCTGCATGAGTGCTGCCAGCACTGGGGATCTACAGTTCATTGAATTCTAACATGTACTGTGACATACTGAAGCAGAGCATGATCCCCTCCCTTCATAAACTGGGCCGCAGGGCAGTACTGCAACATGATAACGACCCCAAACACCCCTCCGAACGACCACTGGCTTGTTAAAGAAGCTGAGGGTAAAGGTTATGGACTGGCCAAGCATGTCTCCAGTCTTAAACCCTATTGAGCATCTTTGGGGCATCCTAAAACGGGAGATGGAGGAGCGCAAGGACTCTAATATCCACCAGCTCCTTGATGTCGTCATGAATGGGTAGAAGAGGGTTCCAGTTGCAACCTGTGAAGCTCTAGTGAACTACATGCCCAAGAGGGTTAAGGCAGTGCTAGAAAATAATGATGGCAAAACAAAATATTGACACTTTGGGCCCAATTTGGACATTTTTTCTTAGGGGTGTACTCACTTTTGTTGCCAGCAGTTTAGACATTAATGGCTGTGTGTCGAGTTATTTTGAGGGGACAGTAAATTTACACTGTTATACAAGCTGTACACTGACTACTTGACATTGTATCAAAGTGTCATTTATTCAGTGTTGTCGCATGGAAAGATATAATGAAATATTTGAAGAAATGTTAGGGGTGTACTCACTTTTGTGAGATACTGTATATAGAGTGATGACAGACATATATTAACAAAAATATACCGCTTACTTCTGCTTTTACTATGCGTAAAAAAGTCCCACATTAGGATGTTAATTCAGCAATTGCATTTATTATCAGCAAAATGTACTTAAGAGTGAAAGTGATCAATGAAGAAACACATGGCCCATGTGAGAGTAATATCGATTGATTCCATTTGTTTCAGATGCTTTTATGTTTAAGTTACACTGTTATAGTAGGTCAAGGTGGAGCAAATTACTCCCCTTTACTTTCTAAACTGTTGGGTTGTTTAATTTAAAATGGTGAATTGATTTGGCAGAGGTTGACGTGACGGCCATAAGCAGACGCTCCCATGTTTGACATCATTGTGTACTGTGTTTGTGTCCAGTTCGAGTGTGCACATTGTGTGTACTGGGTTTTTTTTACAAGGAGTTGGCCGATTAATCTTCCCCCTCTGAGATCAATACAGTCTAATATGAAAAAAATAATGAAAATAAATATAAAAAATCGGTGACACACATGCTGAACCAACAGTGTGATGCTCAAACTTGAAAGAGCTTGATACATGTGCTGCTGTTGCTCCAGCCTATCACTTCTGCACTGGTTTGATCTGAAATAGCTCTGCATATTGTTCATGCCACAACAGATGATGGGCAGCTTGTGTGTGCCACGTGGGAAAATTACTTTTCTTCTTCTTCTTCCTTGAATTGAAAGAAAACTCATTTTGCATGTTGCTGATGCATTGCGCTTTTACATGCGGAGATTCTCTTGATCTTATCCTTACACCTGCTTTTGATGTTGTCTGTGCACTGTACGCATGTTTCCCAGAGTGTGTGTTTGTGTATGTGTGTGTGTGTGTGTGTGTGTGTGTGTGTGTCCGTGTTAGTGGATGTCTGTGCCTACGCCCATATTTGATTGGTTTGATGACAGTTGTTAGTTCTATTCGTACGGTTGAGCTTTGTCTATCCTTTCTACCCGTTCCATCAGTCCCCAGCATGTCGCAAACAAATGAACTTGTAAAGATGGCGGGTGTGCTCTCAAATTAAAATCCCCACCATCACCTTTGAGTGTACAGCACTGCAGCACTTCCCCCTTTTGTCCCAAAGCCATTCAGTATTCTCTACAAAGGAAGCAACAAGGTGATTTCTCCCTCTCTCGGCAGCGAACAAAAGCCTCTTGAAATCACATGCCTCGATCGAGATTTACATCTGTGCTGCTGACCCAAGGGTTAACTAAAGAGGGAGAAGAGGAATAAGTGGTGCACACCAAGCCTAATTTCCATAGGATGATGGCACTTATGTGATCTAAAGCCTGTAAATATAGATATTTTTCAAATGTTATATATACATATTTCTCCCATTTTTTTTCTCTCCAATTACCAGCCATCACACAGATACAGTATGAATGCTATACAGTATGTGGGATGGAGCTTGTGGATTTTACATTACATCCCATCTCCTCATCATCCTCATTACATTGCATTCCAAATATGTCTAATGATGACAATTATTTTAACAGGCTGGACAGAAGAAAAAAAAATTAAAACATTGTTAAAATGAGGCAAATCAAATTTTCCATTTTGAATATATCAGTATACATTATGTGCTCTCGGTCTGACAAGGTGTGTTCTTTTCTTAGAAAGAGTGACACACACCTTGAAAGCTAACAAGGCCATAAGAGAAAAGGGAATACAAGACACAAAACCAATTATATTATTTAAATTCAAACAGACTTTCCTAACTTTTTGAGCATGTGTGAGAGGATGGATGTGTCATGTGTGTGTGCATGCCCTCAGCTACAAAGTATTCACCCCTGTTTATGTCCATGTTTTGTGCTGAACACAGAGTTGTAAATGCACCGCTTTGTGTCTCTTGATGTTCCCACTGTGACCCTCCCCTTTTATTCCTTTCATTCCCATTTTATAAAACCTACTTACTTTATTGGAGGCACACAGGATGAAGTTGTAAATAAGAGGGTGAAATAGCTCTGATGTGTAATCCATTCCTTTTGAGTGGGAAACCCTCTCAGAAATGGTGCCTTTTCATTCTTCCTTCCTTAGTTTATTTATTTCCTTTTCACCTCTTGCATACTTGTTTTTTTGTGTATTGATTTTTCCTCAGACATGAAAAGGGTGCAGAGAGTGTCAGTATTGAACAGGTTTGTGTGTGTGTGTGTGTGTGTGTGTGTTGCATCACCATGCACTTCTGCCAGTTTCCTTTCAAGGACATTATGCACACAACCTTTGTCATTTCACTAAGAAGACGACACCCTTTACCGTCTTCCGTCCATTTGAAAGCGATGCCACAATAAAGGAAGGGGCTTCTTTGAAAAGGATTTTTATTTTTTATTTATTTTTTGCCTTAACAGGGGCATTCATCGCAGCAGCATGCTCACCCCGAGGTCTGGGAAAAAATAGTGCTAATGACTAGATGTGTGCAGGGGGTGGGGGGGGGGGGGGGGTGGGGGGTTGCCTCTAAAAACGAAATAAAAGCAGCAAAATTGCCTCGCTTGTATTGGTTGAAACGGAAATTGTCTATCGATCCATCTGTGTTTCGGCAAAAGGCACAGATACACATGCGGAAAGATCTATATGGTGTAAATACATCCAGTTTCCCACATGCAGTCATATATGGGTTATCGGAATGGTACGTTACGCTGACGCAATATCAGTTAAGGAGAAAGGGAAAAAGAAGAAAGTATGAACAGATAGAGGAAGGAAAGAGTGCGGAAGGATGAGTAAGCACTACAAGGGAGTGCTACATGGAAACCACAAACAAGGGACAAGTTCCTGTGGGGCATACAGAAAGTCTATGTGTTTGAGTCAATGTATGTATGCGTGAGTGTGGAGGTGGTCAGGCAATCGAGAACAGTGTAATCCTGTTGCTATGAGACAGCTGGTCTCACCAGAGGGGGCGAGAGAGAGAGAGAGAGAGAGAGAGAGAGAGAGAGAGAGAGAGAGAGAGAGAGAGAGAGGGGGGTTTGGCAGGGCAGCACTATGCACTTTCAAATCCCATCTCTGCTCGATCTTCTTTGGTGTCCAACTTTTGGTTATAACCAACCGATTACTGTTGAGTAGAACAAACAGTGACATTTTAGCTGCAGACTGAAAACTGACTGTCATGTTTGCTGCATAACTGTTTTTTTTATCTATTTGTCACAGTCACTCTCATCTTATTTTTGAATTCCAATTGCAATATATTTACATTTATAATTCCGTGCTGTTTATGTTTCATAACCTAGTGACCTCAAACTTAATTTTTCTTGATCAAAAATACATTTCTTACAGCCACAACCTGTCATATGGTAATTTAATAAAGATGTATGAGATTAGTGAATTCGAGTTGCAAAATACACACATATTGAGGGGAACCGCTTGTTGCCAAATCACTCTGCATGTGTTGATTTGCCAGTATCTTGGAGGGGTTTTGGCAGATAATGTAACACAAGTAAATCCAATTGTATAATTTTGGGGCAACATGCATGAACAAAGGCATAGCATAAACCTGCTATGACACACTGGGTTTTTGGGGAAAATCCTATCAATAGTGTCCCTGAATAATAAGTGCTATTTAATGGTTGAATGATCACTTGCACGTCATCACAACAATTACCATTTTAAATTGGAAAATAAATTGAAAGATGCAAACAGCTGCCATTCTGCTGTCAGAAAAAAAGAAAAAGAAAACTACCGTGAAGGCAGGAAGGAGAGAGGACACAGCAAGGACAAAAGCAGGCAGAGATGGATAAAGTAGAAGGAAATCTGATCAGATCAAAGAGGAAGGAAACGAGAAAGTGATGGGAAAATGAAGAACGGAGAAGCACTAAAATAAGTTTTCTAAAGTAGGTCTTATACAGTATGCCAAGATGTGCTAATCCAAAGAGCAAATGTCATGTACTAGTTTTTTTTTCTGGTGAGGTGACCAAATCAATTTTGGGAAACAGAGCTGTGGTGGTGTATACTGATGCGTGTGTTCTGCCCTTAACCTGGGTCATGCCCCCAGTTAGTGTATGGACTAGACACTGATCGGCAGTGTGTGTTGGCCTTAAGGGGCCCAGTTTCTACACTGTATCTACGCTTACTTGAAACTGTGTGATGTGGTTAGGATGCCTAAAACATAATGACATGTTGAAATGAAAACAACAAAAAACATAATCTGGGGAGAAAAAAAACACAACACCATAAAGACA
The DNA here is from genome assembly GCA_949357725.1 of Hyperoplus immaculatus. Taxonomy (NCBI): domain Eukaryota; kingdom Metazoa; phylum Chordata; class Actinopteri; order Uranoscopiformes; family Ammodytidae; genus Hyperoplus; species Hyperoplus immaculatus. The sequence goes on from OX442355.1 coordinate 18,410,327, forward strand.
AACTGACAGAACAGTGATCAGTTACAATAAAGGGAACTAACTGTGCTGTGTGCTATTACAAAATCAATTTAAAGATATGTCCGGTTGTAAAACAATGATAAGTTCCATTAAATAGTGTTATAAAATAGTGCAAAGAAATGATTCATGATTATATTCTAGTGTCTTCCGAATCTCCTCTTTCTTTTGAGGCTATAGTATATTTTCTTTTTTCATTATTTTGTAACCAACACAAAATAGGTCAAGCATGGGAACAATCCCCATGTCTAGCCATCGGTAGTGGTTACTGTGGTTCTAGCAAACGTCTGAGTGGATGGATTGAATTTGAGTTCATATAATTGAAGGGGACTGATATGAAGAAAAAGAAAGTTCAGATTGAATAGCAGGGCATAGCAGGGCAAGTAAAGTGAATTGGAGGATTTAAGGAAGAGAGGGAAGTGGGGAGGGGAGAGGGAGAGGGAGAGAGAGAGAGAGAGAGATGAATGGCAGTTAAACTGTTGTGTTCATATCTCCCTCTCTCCCGTCTCCGGCTGAAGGCAATAATATGATGATTGTGATATGATCTATATAGGTTTGGCCTTGAGCAGAGATTGCTGTCTGGTAAGACCGCACACACGCACGCACACACACACACACACACACACACACACACACACATACACAGAGTGTCCCACTTTAATCTAGCATACATTAAGACGAGACAAACAATTTAGTCTTGTCCTGTAAATATGTCATCCAGTGCTTCTCTCTCCTTCCCTTCTCCGATTCACTCTCACTGTTCTTTTTCTCCATCCCTCAATCCCTCCATCCTTGGGAGCATTTTTTCCTTTCCCTCTTCCCCATGGCTCACCTTTGCGACCGCTTTGCACCCATTCCATCTTCACCTTCACTCCTTCTCTCCCCTCCCCACCTTTTCTTTCACCATCCAATCTCTTGTTCTTACATTCGATTCACCCTTTTCTGTCTTCCTGCCATTTATCCTCCTGCCCTATAGCCTGCACGCACAACATCCATACACACACACAGATTTGAAAAAAGTCCAAGTGCGTGCATGTGTGTTTAGGTATATATGTGTGTGTGTGCGTGTGTGTGTGTGTGTGTGTGAGAGAGAGAGCCAAGATTCTGTCACAGCTTGAGTGGTCTGACTTTTCTTGCTCTGGATCAATGAACACAAAGAATGGTGTCCCACACTGCCCCAAGGAATGTGTGTGTGCGTGTGTACTTGTGTGTGTGTGTGTTTCCGAGTGTTTCAATCTTTTATGGATTCAACTCCCCAATATACAGTACATCTAACATGTTTCCTGTCAACACTGCCGTTGCCGTTGTGTTCTTTTTTTTTAGTACACACATGCTCGTATGTCTGTGTGTGTGCTTATGCGCGTGTGTGTGTGTGTGTGTGTGATTGTATGTGTCTGTGAGCGTCGCATGGCCAGTGACCTATGTGGTTTGAGGCCTGTCGCAGTAATCCATGCTGGGAGACGGAGGAAGGAGTGGGAGGGTGGTCACTAGATGGATCAATATGTCAGCAGTGCACACTTGTTCTCCGTCTCCCTCCCTCCCTCGCTCCACTTTTCCTCCCTCCATCTTTCCTGCATCCCACCTATTCCCTCCTGTGAATTCTCCCTCTTCTCATTTTTACTTTTTTCTCTCCCTGCTCCCTCTCTCTCTCTCTCTCTCCTTTCATATTTCAAATCCTGCCCTCCATCTGTAAATCATTCCCCTCCCTCCTTCTGTCCCCCCTTTACTTATCTTTCTCCGGTGCCAGCTTCCTTCCCCACATTCCTCTCCTGTGGCCACTTGCCATTCCGTAAATCTATTTTTCTCACTCTAAATCACTGTCTTCATCACTTCTCGCCATCCTCTATCTCTCTCTATTCCTTCTGAGATAGCCAGTCTCTGTCCTCCCTCCCTCTCTCTCTCTCTCTCTCTCTCTCTCTCTCTGTCTCTCCCTCCCTTTTTTCGAAGGCAGCAGGAGTCTATTTCTGTGCATTACCAATCTGTCATAGCTGCCCTCCGACAAGAAGACATATTCTACTTTTCTCTCTCTCTTTCTCTCTCTCTTTCTCTCTCTCTCTCTCTCAGTTCAGTTTTATAGCCTCCCTGGCATGGCTGTTTAGCTATTTAGGATGACTATGGCATTTCTTATCCCCTCCTAGTATATCAAGACTGCCCCTCACAAGAAAAAAAATAAAAATACGCAAGCGGCAAAAACGGCAGATGTTCGCCACATAAAGGGCCTGTTGTTGTGGCTGTACGAATTATGATAATTGTCTGTCGGGAGCAAAAGACGAAATAGTGCGACAATGTTATGCCGCCCCTAGAGCCACTCGAGGCCGGGGGCTGGATTAAGAGTTCAACAACAAAGCAGTTGACCTTCTACACGAGGGGGACACAAAATGAACGACACAGCATCAGTGGTTTCCACCAGCGCCCCTAAATATGATGTATGTTTCCCCTCAAGTGACCATGTCCTCAAGCTGCAGCACTGCTGATGATTGGAGCAGAGGATGAAGAAGTTGAGTGCAGTTTAGAGCAAACAAACAAAGTCCTCATATAGGACAAAGTAACAGAGGGTTTCTTTACATCATTTTAATCCAATCTTTCTAGCCTGGTTCTACCAGACCATCGTACTTCATTTCATTTGTACAGAAGGTCTGGAATCGCTCAGTTGACAAACGTTAACTCACTTGAAGGCGGGTGTCTGTTGAAGTTTAAAACTATTGGATCTGCCCAGTGCCACTCTGGATCTGCCAACCAACCATGTCATGCGCCGGCTTCTGAGCCACTCCTTCTGTTCGCTGATTGAACCAGCAGAAATCTGTCCGGAGAAAACCTAAGAATATACCGCACACCCAAGTAGTAGGCGGGCGGTGCCAGGCTATGATCTTTCCATAAACCAAACAGAATTGCTTTTGTTCATAGTCTAACCATAGTTAATCCATCAAACTGATTCCCTTTTTTCACAGTGATTTTTAACAGTTGTGAAACACTTTTAAATATCATTCTGAGCATTGACCAAATTCAATTTAGTAGTTAGTTTGATTTGGAGGACTTGTTGGTATAGCAGGACTATATATGTTTCAGTATATGTGAAAGTTTATCCTGTCTGTATGGAATAAGATTTGTTTATTGTGTTAGAAACAACATGAAACTGGTGTGACATATGGCATTCCACATATATATATATATATATTGCACTATAACCACATTGCCTTCGCTTTGCACAAAACATTAAACTCTATCCTCTGTTCTCTTCACCTCAATTGCTCTTTCTCTCCACTTGTTACTTTCCCCTTTGCGTCTGTCCTCTGTGTAAAGTAATGCAGAAAGGGTGAGAAAAAAAAGATATTTGATCAAAGCAATTGTTTGGACGAGACGACCCAACTCAAATCACTGATGACTGGCGAATAGGCCCGCCTGCTGGAAGACTCATGCACACACAAGCAAGTGTGTTGCACTTGCGCACACTTTTATGTCTGCCATTATCTTTGTTTTCTCCCTCTCTTTCCTTTGTTGGAGGAAGATTCAAAGAAGAGCCCTAGGCCCTTTGTCTCCTTCAACACCCCCCACCCTCTAGTCTTCTCTCCTTTCTCTTTCTATCGCTCTCCCTGGACTGTGGTAGTTGTGATTCAACTCCATGCATACACAATCTGACACTAGCATCTCTAACCAATCTACACATACTTATGAACACATGCACACACCTCGAAAGTCTTTCAGCTCCCCCTTCTGTTCCTCGAGCACAGACCTGCTTATCATTTTTAATTATAATAAGCCTTGAGCCGATATATACTGTATATGCTGGGAGTGTTTTCATTTTTGAACATATTCCTGCATCATAATAGCCTGGCATTCACAGACCTGCCACTAGGCGCTGGCAAATTAAATTTGCTGAGCCTGTTGGTCTGAACACTCTCCGTTGAAGCTTTTTCAAAAAGACCAGAAATCCGGGCTCACGTCTTCAATTGGTTCTATATGGGCGCGCCAGAGCCCTTTATATGGTACTCTGGGGAGGACGTAACCGAATGACGACAGTGACGTGCATGCGACGTCGAAGCCGTGATAGTAAACATCAAAGATGGCTGCGGATATTTTGTGTGAGTTTGAGACTGCTTTGGCCTCGACCCTTTACGATTTGGAAGACGGCACTCAGATCTTTCATTAGCAAGTAAGTGGAATGTTCTGTTTTGCCGACCGACCATTTAACAGTTTAACGGCTGTTCGCTAAACGAACGGGGCTTACGTCACCTTGTGCATCGCTCTGATTGGTTGTAGTGCTATCCAACTGTGTGCAGTGGCATTTGAAATGCATGAGTAGGAGCCGCCCCTTGAGTTGGAAATTACTATTGATCGTGTCCAGACCCTCTATCGTTCAAGATATCAGGGTCTGGATTTCCAGGCTAGCATCATAAATGAACACATCTAGATATGTAGGAACAACTCCCTGTGCCTTGGGGCTCTTGGTTATGTTGATTTTCTTTACAGCAACGTCACAAACGTCCAGCAGAAACATTGTAAATGCAGAATCCAGGACAATCTGTCTAATAGACGCTTCACATACCAACAACATCAGCTTGCATCATGCTCCTTACAGAAAGCTGCATTACTACTTTCTCTCTCTTTGCCGGTTAGCAGCCAATTCGTAAATAAATATAATAAAATGTGTGTCTGGACCTACTTGAGCTCAAGTCAGGCTCAACATATTGGGGGGAAACTATTATTTTTTTTTGCCATGGTTAACCAGTTTTGCCACCACTTCTTGTCTGACATCTCTGGGGCAAGCCGCTAAACTTGTAGCTACTGCGACTCTTTCACACTGAGGTTTTTTTCTCACTAAATGGTAAAAATGTTTACTTTCTATACATCAGTACCTATTACATCACTTTGTCAGAAGGTGAAAGCTGGATGATTTTAACAGCATAAAGTAATTTGTTTTGTTAGCAAATTTTCTAGCATACAATGAACTATGGCTCCCATTGAAATATACTAGCATTGCAGAATGCAGTACAACAAAAAAGTTTCCTCAGCAGTTCAGGTATAGATGTGATTGGACCATTTCTAGATCGACCATGGGCCTCGTACTGAGAATCTGTGTCTTGCTGCTTATTCCAAAGTAGGACGCGCGTGTTAAAAACAAAGGCTACAAACGGTATTATTCATTTTGAAGTGGTGAACTACTTTGTAGTGGCACCAGAATGTGTGCCAACTTGACGTTCATTAGGGAGCGCGGGCTTGACATGGCAGATGCTGCATCCTCTCTGGCCCTCACCTGATTAGGACAGCTGAGTCTGTGGTGTAAAAAAGAAAAAAGAAAAAGGCACACGAGGGAACCGTGTTAGTCGACTGCTGACTAAGGTCTACGGGGCTATAAGGAGCTGTTTTAGAAGACACATTAATTCAGACTCCTTCAGTATAGCGGTAGTTCATGAGGAGGTGGGTACATTTATAAAGTGGTGCTTTCTTTTTAATTAGCTGCACAAACTGCATGTCAGCACGCCCTTTGTTTCCATCTGCTACGGCTCATCAAGTGCAAAGAAAATGTAAAAAAAAAAAAAAAAAGTCTATGGGAAGCTAGGCGACGATCCTCCCAACCCATCCCGAAATTTCAAGCATCAGATGAAGAATGGATCAATGGGTTTGTGAATAGTGCCTCATCGCTGTGTCAGGGGTCCTTCATAGGACCAAGTGAATCCTCCTCACACACAGCCAAACATCCTTTGTTAAAAATTACTCATTTCAATATTGGAGAAGAGACGGAAGTCACACTTGATTGGAAGTTAGGGATCAGGACGGAAGCATGCAATAAAGCTTGGTTCAAGTGAAATCACAAACACAGCCGCTGTTTCCTTCACTCCCCCTACATTTCCCTTTTTTTTGCTCAAGCTCCCTCTGTCTCTCTATCGATAGCACCATCTCTCCATCTATGAAACTCTCCATCCCTCCCACTCTCTGGCCTGGTTTACAGTCCCCCCCTAGCCCGCTCTACGTGAAAACACTGTAGTAGCAAGGCCCTTCTCCTCCGCCTCACACACACACACACACACACACACACACACACACACACACGCACACACACACACACACACACACACATACAAACATGTTGGTAACACTTTATAATAACTATCCGTTGTAACTCGTTAATAGATCATTAGTAAACTCTTAATTAATGATTATTAATGATTTGTTAAGTGTTTGTTAGCAGTTTGTTAAGGATTTATAACAATGGTAGATAGTTAATAGCTTAATAATTGAATCAGTTCATCTGGGAGGTAATCCGAGATTAACTGATCACGGCACGTTCAAGTCCATGGCATGCACAGTGTGTATTGAGTTTATTTAAAAATATTTGAAAATGGCGCTGCCCTCAGTTGCCCATGCACTGTGTATAGTCTATAGCCTATTTCAGCCTCGTCGGTATCTCGGATTACCTCCCAGATGAACTGATTCAATTATTAAGCTATTAACTATCTACCATTGTTATAAATCCTTAACAAACTGCTAACAAACACTTAACAAATCATTAATAATCATTAATTAAGAGTTTACTAATGATCTATTAACGAGTTACAACGGATAGTTATTATAAAGTGTTACCAACATGTTTTTTGTTTGTCTTTTTTGGCAAAAGAGGAGAAGAGGAGGAGGAAGTTTGTCTTTTTTTGACAAAAAAAGCCATCTAGCAGTTAACAACGCATGCACGGTTTCATGTCATGTCAATACCTATCGTGCACTAGCAGAATTATAGTCTCATATGCATCTGCAGCCTGACAGATGGATACATAACTTCGATATTAATCACGTCAATTCAGAAATATGTTCAAAACACAGGATTTAAACATGGTATCAATCTGAAATGCATTGAGAGGCTCTCTGACAAGATGACTAACAACATCTTAACTAGGAGAACAGTTCTCTGATGGATGTGGATTCATATTCACATTCCATATCAATATAAACTGTCATGTGGTCAGAACACTATTGTATGATATTGATCGCAAAACCAAAAAAAACATGATTTGCATCAATGTTGTGGTCTGAATGGATGCTTTACATGAACTCAAGTAAACAACTTCATGATGAACACTTTTTCCAGTTTTCATAGCCGATGTGATGGACGTTTTAACACATATTCGTTAGTAATTTAATCAGTTCCTGGTTACACTTTCAATTGATTTCCATTTTAAATTGATTATATTGACCCCGGACCTGGTGGAGACGGAGGCTGACTTGATGATGTAGGCAAAGTCCAAATAGCAATCAGTCAGTGTCTATCTCAATCAGAGCATATCCTGCCCGTACGCTGACTCCAGGAACTTCTCCTTTCATCTTATCTCTTTCACTTCCCCTTGTCTGCCTGCTAGACTGGAAGAAAGAGCAGTGGACTGGGCAAATGCCTCGGCCTCTGCGGGTATTCAGACGTACAGTACACAAACTCTCACACTAAGACACACACACGCACAGAAAGCTATGATTTTTTTTTTTTTTAAACGTTTTCTTCACGTCATCTTCAGCGTATTATTAACCGTCTGCTGTTGACAGCTGGCTTCACTGTTTACAGACCTGGAGCGTGTGTGTGTGTGTGTGTGTGTGTGTGTGTGTGTGTGTGTGTTTTGTGTGTGAGACGTCACACTCAGAACCTTGACAAAGTATTGACGTAGGCTTTCTATCTATTTCTACACCACAGACTTGGGAAAGTGCTCTTGGTTAAACATCCCCACACAAACATACAGCTGTGCATACATGTGTGTGTGTGTGTATACGTGTGTGTGTGTGTGTGTGTGTGTGTGTGTGTGTGTGTGTGTGTGTGTTTGGGGGGGGGGGGGCTGTGAACGCTGTTGAACCTCATCAGTATTTGAAAATACTGTAGATAATGACTTACAAAACGCCAACGTTCACAAAGACAGAAATGACACCAGAGTGAAAATGTAAAAAGCTTTGTCGGCTAATTTAAATGAAGAGCAGATTGTGGCCTTTTGTCATGTCATGACAGCCAACTGGGGGAGTGTGGGGGGATTGACAGCATCATGTTTTAAAGCCATTGCTCACTGGCAGCAGAGACTGAGAGACTCAGGAAGAGTTTCTACCCCCAAGCTGTCAGGTATCTAAATGGCATTGATTAAAGCACTTTGAGCAACTGCACTTATATATTTATTTAAGTAACCCCCCTCCCCCCCACCCCCCGCCGCTCTTTAGACTATGTGTAATAACCCTCTGACATATTGAATGTATTTACTGTTTTGTTATGTTTGTTATGCGTATATTTAGCATGGAGCCGACTGTGAACATTTCACTGCAATGTATTGTGTATGTGACAAATAAAATCTGAATCTGAATCTGAATCTCCTTGCAGTATCAGGGAACCTCCGATAGCTGCATTTGCTGTGATTTCGTATACGTTTTAGTAACATTTAAAAGTCTTGGCTTGAGCCATCGTCTATTCATACCTCAACATTCGACGGTGGCATACGTTTTCAGATAGTATTTAACAGATCCAAATGAATGAAATTAACAGGGAAATGTGTGAATGTGTGAGCTTGTTGAAGCTCTGGGTGATTAAACGCATTAGTTGGAGAGCAAATTACAGACACTGTCGTCAAAGCCAAAGTATGCAAATGTAGTAACGAGTGTCTTTGTCTTGAATACAAGCAGCATCGATGGCAGCTGTATCGAGCTCAGTCCAACAATGGGCAACAATGGACAGCAAGTGTTGACTGGCTAGCTAATCCAGCTCTTTCATTGTGTGGGTGGAGCAAGCGAACCATTGAACTACACTTTGGATTGCATATTAGGCTGCCCCAAATCCAAGAGCTCACAATGATGATTACAAAACAGTTTTTATTGCAACTGTGAAAAAGGGAGTCAGATTTCTATTATTTACAGGCAAATACAAACTGCACCTTTAAGATCCATGCAGTCTATTCTTCCAGGATAGGGGCTATATTGTAAAGTAGGATAGAAAAATCAATCTTCTTAATTAGGATTATATCACATTTGATTTTCTAGCACTGACTTAATGTAATAGGGCTATTTGGCTGTCATTTCTACACCATCTTCATTAGTTTCGGCGTCAGACACGCATAATGAGCGCGCTATATTTGCCTCTTCTGACTGTTGCAGCCAATTAGAATCTTTCGTCCTGGCACCGGTGCAGCATCATAGTCAGTCAGTGGGGTAATTAAATGTAACGGTGCCAGCAATAAATGATATATGAGCTATTTTTGTCTATTTTTTGGCCTACCAAAGAAAACATGGCGAAGGCATGGAGCGTGTTCTCAGTTTATCTCTCTCTCTCTCTCTCCATCTCACTTTCTCTTCGTGATCATTGTTTCTATTGATGAGAGGAGTGAGTTTCAGTATGTCAATAAGATCTCCAGTACGAACTCTTCCATTGATTGGTCAGCCTGGATAAGTGGGTGGTGGAAAAGAGCAAGAACAGAGGGAAGCGGGAGAAGGAGATGGAAAGAAAGATGGCAGGACGACGGTCCGAGGCTTGCAGAGCTCCGAGCTCGACCTCTCTGAAGAGAGTAGCAAACGAGTAACGACTGCAACAAATGCATCAATAGTAGTTCCAATAGTTTGCAATATTTCAATGTCTTTTGACTGAAGTAAATGAGGAGACTGGAGGAAAAGTGTTGAAGGGATGAAGACAGGATATGATAGGCATTGAGATTATCAGGATGGGGGCTCCTTAGAACTCCAGAACTTGCCTGAGGATCATCAAGTATTATCCGGTATCAAAGTAACTCGGTCATTGTTGCCTGTGTGTACCCATGGGCACACTGAAAATGAGAACTGCTGAAAGTTAATTCAGCATACTTTTTAATGGTGCCAATTTGCTAACATGTAAACAAATATAGGCTAAACAAAACAGGACTCAAGTGATAGCCCACAGCTGAAAAACAGAATCCGTGGCCAACGTTAAACCAAGCTGTTTACATCCCCCAAGGCATTATGGAAATTATGTAGTTTCGGAAAAACCTAGAGTATGATTATCCTCTAAATAATATTTGCAGTTGCCTCTATTTTGTCTGGGAGGCCAAAGTGTCAGACTTTGAAAACAACTCTGAAAATGGAAAGAAGTGAATCCAATATCCCCCGATGTCTTAGTAAAATAACACTGCAGCCGTGTTTGTAATTCACTTGGACATTTGACAGGATTTCTGTGGGAACAGCCACACTTATCATCCTAAAAAAACGACTTTGCAGTATGTTGCACTTCTTCCTTTCTTGTTCAGTGTTTCTCCGTCTGCTCTTTGTTTCTTTGCCTTCTCCTCCATTGTTCAGCCCCAATGTGGTTTCTACTCTCTCTGGGATCTCTCTACAGAAGTGAGTAAAGTGCATCCTCAAGGATCACTAAGAGAACTTATGGGGCTCCCAACCATTATCCACGTATCATGTGGTTTATGTGGATATATGGATGTGTGTGTGTGTGTGTTTGTGTGCTTGCGTGTGTGTGTGTGTTTGTCCATGTGTGTGTTTGTGTGTGTGTGTGTTTGTGTGCTTGTGTGTGTGTGTGTGTGTTTGTGCATGTGTGTGTTTGCGTGTGTGTGTGTGTGTGTGGGAGAGAGAGAGAGAGCGAGAGAGAGGAGTACACGATAAACGCCACACCGACTCACATGTATCGTTGACTTGCTCCCACTCACTGGCCTCTTGTAACAACATTATGAGTGTGCAGGGTGTATTCATAAAGCTGTTGCTATTGCTGTTGTCCATTATGTATCAGTTTTCTCTGTATTTCGTATATTGTTTTACATTGATTGTTATGGCCTCGTCTCTCGTGTAAGCAGTAGGCTTCAAGGCATCATCTGCAATTTGACTGTATATACCTGGAATTTAGCACAAAAGCAAATGTACCTTACCTTGGTCTCAGTGAGTGTGATACCTTAGTGTTTTTACTTCAAACAAACGGGACTATGTTTAAGACGGCTTGTAGCTTATTTTCAAAAGTTTTAGCATTGCCACAGCGGAGACAATGGATACATTGTTCAATTTGTTTGTTGTCCCAAAATGGTTGTTGTCCCTCTACATTTTAATCATTAAACAGCACTCACAAGAGCGCCCCTACTCCTGTGCTTTTTTCTTGTCAGGCTAATGATTTGATGATTTTTAAAAACACCTCAATGTTGATTCCAATGGTAACAAAGGCATGCAGTCGTGCTTGTTTGCAAAAAAAATCAATGTCGCATTCAAATATTTTTCTATGTTCTCACATTCTTCCACTGTAATGAAAAGCTGCACTGGTAGTTTTTTTTTCTTTACTTCTGCGATATACCAGTCATATTTTTACCAGTCATACTAGTCACCTTATCATGCAGATTTACTGAATACCCAGCTTGGTAAGAAGAAAAAAGTTCACATGAACCAACAGACAAATTATAGCTACAGACATTTCTGTGATCTAATTTAATAGATGTATATTTTCAGAGATCTGACGCATCTGGAGCTGAAACATCAAAAGGCAGACTTTCACGGCAAGAGACGTATTAATATGATCAGCAAGCATGGTTGTTTTTTCTGCTACACCTTGACAGATTTAAGCAAGAGAACAAGAAATCCGGGGGATAAAAAACGAAAATACACGCAAGCCCTCAAAATTAAACAACAAAATGTGTCGTTGATTTGCGTTCTCCGTCGTCTGATCTATCGTTAGAGTGATATCATTTTGTGAGAGACTTCCATAACTGGCACGAATCCCTATTGAAAAGTCAATCTGTTTTATAGGTTTGGTTAGGTTTTATGCACGGCATGGTTTTGTTAAGTGAAAGTTAATGATGTGGGCATCTTGGTCATTATGGTTACAGTAATAAACCCTTGGTCAAGGTTCGGTAGCAAAAAACTATTTTAAACATAGGGATGGAAAAACAGTCTCCCGTGTTATTGCCAGGAGTTTTGTTAAACCCAGTCATCAACCCCACTCTCCTACAATCAACCCACTTCCTCTGTGCTCAAGCCTATAAAGAAAATAGTTGGACAAGTTTAAACTTAGTCAAATTAGTTTCCGTATTAGCACTCCACCTCAGCCAATACCTCTACACACTCTACCGTGGTCTACACATTCAGAAAAATGCTTAAGGCTTCTTTGCAGGCAACTTGAAGCCTGGCTAGGAAATTAATCAAACATTAGTTGTAATATCATTAAAAGCCAGACCCATTCCCATGTCTCCCGTTTGACCAACTCACATTTGGGAACTCTGCCAGACTATGTACGTGTCACACCAGCAGCTCCTTGTACTCGGCCCTCTACGTTTGCTTCATTTAGTAACACCACGGCCATAATTCAAATCCCTGCCAAAGGCTAATCAGGCTGCGAAACCGCACAGTTAAATAAACTGATTATTTCCTTTGCTGCATTTCTGCTGAGTTGTGCTTTACTGTTCATCGAGCATGATAGCAATCTTGCTTTGTGGGACTAATAGATGTCTGAAACACCAGTTAAAACATCAGCTCAAAAAGATGATGATGTATGACAAAGAAGAAGGCTGATTTTACCTTCTGCGTAATTGTGCAATATTGTTGATCAACTACAGTAGCATTTTTGTTAATCAAATGTTGTTGTTTTTTTACCCTCATATGCAAACGATGATATTCAGAAAAGCCATCATATCTGTATTTCTGCTGTGGTTTGAATAGAAAGGACAGCTTGTTTTCTATTCCAGAGTACTTCCACTTGATTGCTCTCAAAGCAGAACAGGGGGTTTACTTAAAGACAATCAGGCAAACACAAGCCTTGCCTAGCTGCTGTGAAATCCTAAATGTGTCGCTGTGATATCGACTTAAGAGCGCCACCATTTCTGCTCAATAATTGCTTGGTATTTATTTTTCATGACGCCTAATGGGGGCTCCCACTGATCTAATGAGACTTGTTTGACACATCAATAAACACATCCGTCTGCTACAGCGTTACCAATAAATACATGTATCTGATTCTATTGAGTTGTATGTAATTACTTCTTGTTTCATGGTCCACCAAGCCTGAAAGCACACAGACTGGGTGATTGTTTGGTGCATAAGAAGTACAACAGTCATGGTGTCCTGATTGTTTTCCCCTTTAGGTACATGCCTTTTCTTTTTCTATTTCACTGCGTTACATTCTTTGTGGACAATTAATAACTATTTTCATTCAAAAAGAAAAAGAAAACCAAACAGTGAAATACAGTTTAAATTAAAACAGTATTGATTTGGTCAAATATGTGATGGAAATAACCTTTTTTCAAAAGCAGTTTTGCTGATCATTGAATTTTACTTGACGCAGTAATGCCCACTGAGATAACTTTGTCGTTATTGCACATACGTCAGCAACAAAAGAGCTGATTCCGTCTGAAGCTTTCCCGGTATATGTTTTAATTATTAATGCAGCTTTATGACAATCTTGCATTCTAAGTATTGACAATTTGAGACGGGTTGAGTAGCTGACTGGCCCTTTAGGTGTAGCATTGCACTGAATAGCAATAGCACAGGTTTTTATAACTAGAAAATCTGCAGGATCTGATGTTCCTCATGAATACAGGACCGAGCGAGAATGAGAGAATGAGATGAGAAGGAATACCGGGGAAGCACTTTTACACATGCCTGCTGTATAAATGTAGAGCGACTCTGCGGGCAGACGCTCACCAGCGAAACCACATAACAATCACTGATAAACATCGGATTTGACTGTGTGCCCCTTTTGACCTGATTATGGCAGCAATAATGATTGCTTTCAGGAATAGAGTGGTAATAATGGAAGCTCCTGGAAGCGGAAGCACTGCATAAAAAATACTAATAAAGGGGTATTCATTCTGGCAGCCCCTTTTTTGGTTTCATTTGTTTAAAATGTTGGGAGTTTTGGGTTAAGTCCAGTTTCATCCACTTTAGTTTTAACGATTTATGGGGATTGTCGAAAAGCCCGTGGACTTAAAACCCCTGGAAAACTACTCGTTCCTTGACAATGATAAACATGACTGGAATCAAGGACAAAGTTAACCTTAAATCCTAAATAATCATTAAGCAAATAGAGTTTAAATAAACATATGGGCTGTTCCTTAGCAAAAATAAATAGAACATTATGCTTTTCTGTAGCCATAGATTTATGCTTTTCTGTAACTGCATTGGGTCCATATTTCATGTCAGTGCATGTTTGCCTCAGGATTTACAGCATTTCTTATTTAGTGTGATGTGACTTCACAGACTTTTTCAAATTGATGTCCTTAAGAGCAAATACAGTGAATCCTAGATTTCAACACAGCGTGGAAGGAAGCAGGCTGCTTTGAAGTCCTGCTGGACTTCACCCATGATGATTTTTTCTTTTACCACAAGCACTTTTTCCACTCTCACTTGAATTTTGAGAGTGGAGGCATGAATCACACCCATATGCACACACACAGACACAGACACAGACACACTCACACACACACACACACACACACACACACACACACACACACACACACACACACACACACACACACACACACACACACACACACACACTTACACTAACTCTCAGGCAAGTGGAGTCGTACAGAGGGTGTGGAGCGATGACAGTCAGAGGATGAATGACCCAGCAGAGTATCACTGAGCTGACACTCTGATAATGACATGCCAATCTCACACCCTCTCATTTCCGCCATTGACACACACTAACACACACACACACACACACACACACACACACACACACACACACACACACACACACACACACACACACACACACACACACACACACACACACACACACATGTATGCTTGTAGATGAAGCACAAGGGTACACATTCAGGTCACAGTCCGCCATGGCTGCTCATGATCGGATGCATGGAACTTATGCACACTTAAACCATGCTAACAAATTGAAGTCGGTGCGTTTTTGGTCGGAGCACATTTTTGACAGCATGGCAGAAACTCACTCACACACACACTGACATGATCTTTTTTTCCGCAATGCGTCTCTTTTCGAAATTCCTAACTGTGTTCACTTACTAGCACAGGTCTCATCAAACTTTAACCAGGCAGCATAAACAGCTTCAAATGGAATGGAACACCACAGTCAGTTACACTGGAACTACAGTCACACACATATCACACAAACTCGCACATGTACTCTACGTGCAAACACACTGTACATTTACACATTTACACACAAATGGAAACATGCCACACAAATACGGACTGCACATTTAGAGTCACTAGTGCTCCTTTTTCAACCAAAGAAAAAAAAAAAACATTGTCGCACTCATAGCAGCTGTCAGTTTTTTTATTTTGTGTGTGTGTGTGTGTGTGTGTGTGTGTGTTGGTGTTGGTGTAATTGAGAGACGAAATGCAGCAGTTTGAGAGGATGTATTCGAATTGTTTAATTTCCTGCATTGCTCACTCTGATTCCGACGTCCCACTCAGAGCTCCAGCTCTTAATCTTTCTTTTTGGTCTTGTCCTCTTTCCTCTTATTTCCTCACACGAAAAAAAGCCTCAATTTTCTTCTCTCTATCTCCCCTACACTCTATCTTTATGACTCGCCCACGTCTTATCAGGGGAAAGAGATGAGACAGAGTACCCACAATCCTACACTGTGTGACTGGTAATTTTTTTTGTCTGACTTGCAGCCAATTGTTTGGGTGTCTGCCATTAAGGGGTCATCTCATGAATCACCCACTAACTTCATTTACCCACAGGCCCACTCATTACTGTATTGATGTCGGGCTATTTAGAATCCCATTGCCCCCCCTTTGTGACTCAGGTGAGAACATATGATTGGTTGTCCCAGAGGTGAAGGTGGACATCCATCTGACTGTCATGGTCAATGCGGGGTGCCTCACAAAATGAATGACTACACTTACCTGTCAAATCCCTCTTGCTCTCATGTTTCAATGCGGCGAGTTGAAATCTGACATACAGTAGTTGGGCTGGGTTTGCAGTCATTTCAATGCTGCTTTCATTGAAATGATACAAACTGCTGTCAAGTCACAACTTTGACGGGGCACCCCGCTGGCTCAGCAGGTAGTAAGGTGTACAAGGCTGAGTCCTTGGCACAGCAATGCAGGCTCTACTTTGCTGCATCTCGTCACCCCTCCCCTCTCTCTCTCTTGCCACAAAAAAAACAATAATACCAACATAATATATATTTTTACTAACCATGTAAACATTGTATGTAAGAGATTCATCGGTTACTTTTGATCATTTGCCCTCCACCGCCTAACATACTTTAATCAATAATTAATTTGTGCTGCACAGACCCAGTAATGCAGGGTCAATAAAAGAGAGCCTCACAAGGATTATATAATGATCCAGTTTATTTCTGTTGGTGAACAGAAGAAACCAGAAGCATCAGTTAAACCATCAGATATCTAAAAATGTAATGTTACACCTGTATACCTTTTTAAGGTAGCTGTTAGTTAAGTTAAGTTAAGTCAATGAATAGCTCCATACAACAAATAACAGGGATAATGCTAGTATCTTTTCACCCTATTAAAAAAAACAAGCAGACATTACTAATACTAATAACTAATCTGACTTCAAAGTGTAAAACAGCCCAATGTAGAGATGTCATGGTTTGAAATAGTTTGGGAACACTTGCTCAAACTGAGCACAACTTTACACCTTGATTACGTAACTCATTCTATGCTTGCTGAGCTGGTTCATTGAGCCATTGTGTGGGAGTTTTCGTATTATTTCAACCCAACCATCTTTTTGAAATATTAAAACAGCTGATGACTAGCAGCTGCTGGCAGCTCCACCGCAGTTTAGCATAATGCCTTTAATGTTATATTAATTCAAATGCTCCCTTCATCTAATCTATTATTTTTAACAATGGCCTCATATTGAAAGTGTATTGGCCTGGAGAACTGCCATTACCGGATTCAGGCCAGCCATGCAACAGGGACAACTGCACTCTTTGTTTTGGCGATTGGAAGCTCCTCAGTGTGACAGGACGAGTAAAGGTTACTGCAAAAAAAGAAGTCTTAAAATGTGCAAGAGGAGATAGGAGAGGAGACGGGGGAAGCGCAGTGTTTTGATATTTTGAGAGAATTTATCTGGGTTAGGTGCTGAATAGAAAAAAAAATCAGTATGGAAACATGCCAAGTAATATTAGGAAAGGGCATTGAAAAGTCAATCAGCCACTCTAGGGGCCACATAAAGTCACTATATAGATTTAAGGCCCCATCTGCTAACATAACGCACCTGTGTTGAAGTGTGCTGCGCCCAAATCAACAGGGACACAAAATGTTCTGTCCTCTTATCTTAAACAAGTGTTTTCTGAACCTGACAAAGCGTAAGCTGGGATGTCTAAATTGCTTCGTAAAGGGTGTATGTTAAATCCAGTCTAAAGGTATTTGTTGTAGACTTTTGTATATTGTTCGGGTGAGTCCCACAACATGAAGTCAGTGTTTGTATTCAGTCCAGCTGGCTCACTGCTTTGGCTCACCTGTCTGATGAAACTCAGTGTAACCGCTGAATGACACTGTGCTGCCATATGGCTCTCAGGTGTGAGTGTGTGGGTGTGGGTGGGAGTGAGTGAGTGACGTAATGAAATTTCACATTTGCCAAAACCAAATGTGTGCAGATGACTAAATATGACTCATATCAATGTCTTCACTTCTTTGCTCTTTTTAACAGCATGGCTGATTCTAAACTGGCTAACCGTTTACATTGAGTATGCGAGTAAAGTATAGACTCTAGAGAAAAGGTCAGGGTAGTGTGTTTGCTTCTGAAGAAATGGGTTAAAAAAGCACACACAAAATCCCTTTCCACTTTGTATCATTTTGGCACACGGGGTAAAGTGGTAGCCTTGCCCTTAAAAGTGGAAGGTAAGCTGCAGTGTTTTGCCAAGCAGCAAATGTGTTGAAATCTCAGGGTTACTGCTGTGTGACTCAGCAGGGCCACTGAGGAGGAAAGAATGAGGGGCCAGTACACCCGTACAGAGTTGTATCTTGTGTTTCCAGCAGCTCGAAAAAAAATACTCTGAAACAAAGTACTTGCTATTCCATGTTTGTCTTTTCTGCCATCTTCTAAGTAGACTAAGACCAGTTCCAGTGTGCTATTTGATCATGGGTAACCCAAAGAGGGACTATATGCTGACTTAATGAGTGCCTCTCGTTTACTTACACACCAATCGCGCCAAAGCCACCGTATTATGCAAGGTGACTTGGGGTTCAGTCTCCCGTTCAAGGACACTTTCAGAGGGGCAGCATGCAATTAAAGGACAACCCACTCTGCCTCCTGAGCCACAACCCCAAGAGAAGCTTTATATTAAACATTTAAAAATAGATGCTAATCCATTCAAAATCTGGAATGTGTTGTAGTTATTTAAATGCCACCAATATTTCACTTGTAGTTTTCGAACCTGTTTTCCATCGACCGTATGATTCCTCTCCCTCAGGTCAAATATCAAATGTGTAAATGTGCAAATACTCCTGTCTGCAGTATTTGTTGCGGTGAGCTTGCAAGTGTGTGTCTGTTTGCCTACTAGTGACACCTCCCCACCCCTCTCCCCCCTGAATCAAATGTCACATCTGCCTGTTTAAATGGCACTGACTTCACTTGACCCCGAGACACTGCTAGATCCCCTTTTACTTTAATGCAATTGTTGGTGTGTGTGTGTGTGTGTGTGTGTGTGTGTGTGTGTGTGTGTCTGGAGAAGAGAAGCACACACCCACTCAAATGCGCTGACGCGCACAAAGAGCTGAATCCACTATTATCCACCACATATTGTCTTTTTCTCGACACTCGGACACACACACACACACACACACACACACACACACATACACTAAACACAGCTTGGCTTGGCATGTCTCCCTGTGTTAAGGCTTAGGTCCACTTGGTCTAAAGTGAGTCTTTCTCGGCAGCTTCTCGGTTCTCCATCAAAATCAATACAGAGAATTGGTCTACCGACTCCTCTGGGAAAGTTACAATATGGGAGTGTGTCTACTAGGTGTGTGTGTGTGTGTGTGTGTGTGTGTGTGTGTGTGTGTGTGTGTGTGATTGTGCGAGAGTGTGAGAGTGTTTGTGTGTGTGGTGTGTGTGTGTGTGTGTGTGTGTGTGTGTTTGTGTGTGTGCCAGGGGACATTGTATTGAGTCCGGGAGGCAAGAGCGTAGAGCGTACGATTACTGGATACCGTAATGGATTCCTGTTCACACTCCTCCGCCCCCCCCCCCGCTCTCTCTTCTCTCTCCTCTCTCACTCTTGCTTTTTTTAGTTTGTCTCTCTTTCCCTCCTCCTGAATTCAAGCAACTCTTGACATCCTCACCTCCTGGGGCTCCAGTCCCGAGACCTTAAGCTGTCTAATCTTATCTTCTCTTCACTCTCATTTCTTCACTCTCCTCCTCTCTCTCTCGGCCCTCTCTGCACTTTTATTCCCTGTACTCCCTCTCTTCTCATCCTGGTTTGACCCGCAGATGTCAAGTGCAAAGTGCCGGAGAATGGCTACATCCTGCATCTATATAGCAATGTATGTCCTCTTTAGAGGGCTCCTTTAGTGTCTGCATAGGCAATTCAAGTACATCACAAGGTGTTCCTTTATTGAGGGACCATACCTAAGTGTTCCCAGGACAAAGAGTGGAGCATTCCATTGTGGGCCTCTTTTAAGAAACTAATTGCCCTGTAATCTATCATTCCATATGGGCCCTTTTAAATTTTTTTGTGTGTCCTCCTCAATTTACCATGGTAACACTTTTCAGCGTGAGCTAATGTCAGTATACAAGCTCCACTCAAACATACTTTAGCATCAACTCAATCTACAGCACACCTGCGTTGTCTGCTTATCTATCTTAAGCACAGTGCGTCAGTCAAATCAGTATTTGATACTGTAAATATTTTTTCCAGGCTTCAGACCCTCCATTCATTTAACAGAACATTTTACACGGTAGACATTGAATACACCTAAGGAAGAACAACAGAGGAAAGATCCCTCTCTCATAAAGAGAACATACACGTTGCTTTTTAAACTGAACAAGACATTCTTAAAATCGAATGGAGATAGCAACATCATGCAAAATCTTAAATTTGGATATTGCCTGTAGTTGAACTTGGGACACCTTGGATAACTGTTCGTGTTTACTACTGAGGATTGTGTTTTCCTAAGCACCTTCCTAATTCCGTCCTAATTAAATGCATTACATGAGGAAGAGCATCTGTGTCAACCAGCGGGGACTTGAAATTTGGCAACGTTTGAGCTTCCATTGGACATGGTGCAGTGGGCAGCACAGCAGCTTTTATGGATTTCACAGTGAATGTTTCCCGGCTGTAGGGGACTTTTTTGGGGTGGGGATTAATGATTTTGACTGTCCTCCAAGGTTGACTTCCAGAAAAGTGTTCATGTTGATTTCGATGCGTCAAGAGACTTCCTGGAACAAAGCCTAAGATATAGATTCTTGAAAGCGAAGTTCAGATATCTTAATGTATTGCCTGAATTTTATGCGGCAAGGTGTAAATCGTGTAAGTGGTTGATGGGCCATTTGTGAGCAGTAAACATACAGTTCCTCTCTGTGGTAGGCGTTTAAAATGTGTCATTATCATTCTCTGTCTCTTTCAGTGCCGGCCTCTCACTATCACTTGTTTGTCTCTCTCTCTCCTCTCTCTCTCTCTCTCTCTCTCTCTCTCTCTCTCTCTCTCTCTCTCTCTCTCTATCTTCCAATAGCACACCCAGAAGGAGACTATCTACCCATTAAAAAAGGCCTGAGTACAAATTAGCTTCACTCAGCTCAAGTGATGTTTTGATGAACACGCTAATAAGCATTCTCTGCTATTCACCTTATGTTCTGGTACTGGGTGTGTATGGGTGGGCAGGGCTGGTGAAAGGGAAAGGCTAGAAGCAGCTCACTGGTTCATAAACACTTTACTTATGAGGTCTGCGATCAAGTCCATTGCCCTGGCAAGCCTGACCCACACTGCCTTGTTGCCCCCGGTGACCCAGCTCCATATGTCTGTCTCTGTCGGACTCCATAGTAACCGGCCATCGTCGCTGGCAACAGAACATGGCCCGCGCTAATCACCTACAGCGTGGGGTCGCAATACTGTTAGCAGGGTGGGCTGAAAGGTCTCTACACTCTAAAGTCTGAGTCTTCACCTGCACTGCACGCAACGTGTTAGCTAACAAGGGATCGGTCCTGAAATATACAGTAAATCCAAAACAAATAAAATAAATCAATACAAATTAATAGGCTACCCTTCAAATTCAGTTATTTCTTATTGCTGTATTATCTTTAATCGTTTCACATTGCCTGATTATTCTAAAGCGGTTTTGTGTATGCATGTATTTGTTTAAACAAAATGATGGATAAACAGACAGTACACTTAGCTACTTGGCTCCAAATGTTCACATACCTCTAACATTCTCTACTCAACTTTAGAGATACTATCCCTGCGTTCCAAATCACATACTCTTTCTT
The DNA here is from genome assembly GCA_949357725.1 of Hyperoplus immaculatus. NCBI lineage: Eukaryota > Metazoa > Chordata > Actinopteri > Uranoscopiformes > Ammodytidae > Hyperoplus > Hyperoplus immaculatus. Next base: position 18,431,688 of record OX442355.1, read on the forward strand.
TTTGCTATACATACTAAAGTACAGAAGAGTTCTAGGGCCACGGGGGATAAAAATAAATCAGATAAGGAAGATTTTTTTTCACCATGTCGAGAAATGTCAAGAATAAATATGAATACTCCAAAATGCTATTGGAGTTAGTTGGGCATTTATATAATTTTAGCCAACTACAATTGACTTGCATGTATTGGGACATCCTAAATATTTTTCTGGCATACTAAATAGTATGGAAGTATGGGTATTGGAACGCAGGGTATGTGTCATCAGCCACAATGGAGGTGGGAAATCCAACCAGAGAGAATATGCTGTTGTCAAACAACCTTGACTATTTTCTTGCCATTCACTTTATTGGCAACCGAGGCCCCATCATCTGGAAAACTGTAGGTCATGTATTTCTACCGTCTGATTGCTGAACTATATTGCAAACCTTGAAAAAGTTAAAACAGAGCCCATTGAAAAAGGAAATACAAATCCTACATTCAAACGTTGAAGCTGTAAAATGGCAAAACCTATTCACTCATAGGATAATGTATATTATTCAGTTTAATTTGGCCTTTTTTTGAAGCTGGTGTACACACCCACATGCTGCTATCTTTCCCTGAATTGTATCATTGTGGGGTGGATGCTAAATAACATCTGAGCAACATGCCAAGAACACTAAACAAGGCCCCCAATCCAGACACGTTTTTTTTTTATGTTTGGTGGCGGGTGCATTGAACAGGGTGGTTTTAATCTTGTTTTCAGTATAACAGCAATTAATGTCTTACCACTAAAAAGCACATCCGAGATGAGCACTGATAGCTGTTATGCTCACTGTTACATTTAAAGCATCAGCAAGCATGCAAACACACACAAATCCACACGCTGTGGGGCACCTTGGGGCTTCTCTGTGATTTTGACACCGGCTCTTGTGATGTGTAAATAGTATGTCAGCTAGCTGGGTGGGAGGAGAAAGATGTGTTCTTATACAACTAGGTAGTTCATGATTCAGACTGCGCGTGTGTCTGTGCACGTGTTTCCGTGAGATAAACACTCAAGTTGTTTATGTCAACACATGGCTACATATAGGTATATGTCTACATGTTTATTAAACCCCCAATAGGCCACACCAAAGGATGAGGCATCTGTTTGAGGATTTGAAGCACATACCTGCACTTTTTTTAATCTGAAGTCCCTGGGCAGGAAACAGAGAATAACATCTCTGTAACAGGGACACCTAACACTGAAGTATTGAGGAGAATATTCTCATCTTCTTAAGTGAACTGTCTTTCTTCATCAACATTAATAAGGATTACTTTGTTTTCTTACCTGTGCACTAAGGCAGGGAAATCAAGCACAATTGTTCACAATAAGTCCAACGCAATGTGGGTTGTTGAATGATGAATCATCGCACATACTTAAAGGGTTCGAATTAAACCGTGGTTCTATCTCACCAGCCAAACCGTCAACATTGTGAACAAAGAGTCTTGACCTCCGCCTCCGTATGAACGGAAGAAAGAGGAGAGGTAGAGATAAAGAGAGGAGGAAGTCAAAGAATACGGTGGAATTGACACATACCGGTTTACTGCAGAAGTGTGTTACCAATGGACATATTTCCTCGGTAAAAGAAAATCAAAAGACAAATAAGTGAGAGAGAGCAACAAGGCGGGAGAGATAAAAGGGAGTGACGGAATGAACGAAATGGAGGAGATAGAGCAATGATGTCTGACCCTGATATTTCTCAGGGATGAATGGACCAAAGGACACATGGTATTGCATCATCCTATTGTATGGGCCCATTCACTTCAGCATAACATTTTTTTTTCTTTCCACTGATTGGGTTTCAAGAGAAAGAGAAAGATAAAATGATTAAATTGAAAGGAATTGCTGCGAAAAAGATCATAGGCATGCAGACGCTACGGGGTGTGACTTGAATAGTAATAATCGCAAAGAGACAAAGAGCAGAGAGAGGGGACAGAGGGTGGTATCAGTCTGGCCCTTAGTGACAACAGACAGAGGCATAGAAAGAAGAGGAAGAAGAGGTCTGTATGAAAACTGTGTACTTCATATTATATATTCAAAATGATCTAACTGAATGCTGATAAATTCTAAATTCTAGATAAATTCTAGCTGTTAAATAGCTGTAAGAGCGCACCGGCATCACTCTTTCACATGTACTGGTTGTGTCCCACCTTGACTGAGTTCTGGACATCAGTTTTTCAAACAATTTCTGAAGTACTTCAGCATCAAATTGAGCCGAACCCTTTCACTGCAATTTTTGGCATCGCTCCCAATTCAGGCTTGCCTAAAGTGAAGCTAAAGGTACTGGCCTTCACCTCTTTACTTGCTCGTAGGGCTATCTTACTTAAATGGAAAGATCCTGCTCCTCCTTCCCACTCACATTGGATTAGAGACATTATGTCATGTATGAATCTGGAGAAAATTTGTTGCACTACCCAGGGATCTGAGACTAAATTTCATAAAATATGGCGCCCCTTCCTAAATTGTTGGAGCCATTTAGAGGTTTTTTATGTTTAATAGATTTAAGTAAATACATTTTTTGTTCATGGTTTAAATTATGATTTACTAATTACTAAGTGTAATGTCAAATGTTTATTCATATGTTTATTTATGCACTTGGTGGTGATTAGGTATTGGTGTCACCTGGGGAGTGAGGGGTGTTACCTCATTTAAGGGAGGAGAATGCCTGGCATTCAGGTTGGGAAGGCAGAGAGCCTACAGTTTTTTTACCGCGAGCTCTCGCACATTAAACACATTGCAACACATTATTTCACATTGAAAAATATTGTTTTTTTTGTATATTAAGAACCCTGTTTTGGCCGCAAATCTATGGCATTTTTTTGAGTTTTTCTGTTATTTATTTTTAGGAAAGTCAACGGGAGTTATTGTTTAAAATAAATCATTCTATACCAACGTAAACATCTCTCCGTGCGTGCTTATCCAAAGGACGTGTGTCAGACTATCTCTGCCTCAAAACTAAGAGGGCGAACAAAGGGTTTGCCATTTCATAAACTATTTTAAGAAACCGTCCACAATAATTGAAGAGTAGCTACCCCCTCCCCTCTTTTATTTGATTCAATTTTATTTCTTTGTTTTTTGTTTCATATTGGTTGTTTGTTTTTGTTTCTTGAAGTGTGTGTTTCTGTTTTGTTTCTGCTATTTTTAACATTATGTATTATTTTTTGTACTAATTTCTTAATACAGGATTGTTTGTGATTGGGTGTGAGGGTGGGATATGGGTGGGGTATGTTCGGGGGGGAAAAAAAGGAGGAAAAAAGTATAATCCATTGTACTGCAGTTGCTTTGCTACTTTGCGATTTAATAAAAAAACCTTTGAAAAAAAAATATTTGTGGGCGTTTTTTTTCTTTCTCGCTCTATTCAGCAGTTTGGAGAGACAGAGTTGAAATGGGGCATAGAGGGGAGGAAATGCATAGAACTGACCACGGGTTGGATTTCGAACCGGGTCTGCTGCAATGAAGGCTGAGCCTCTAGGGGGATGTTCTAACCACTACAACGCGAGTGCCCCCCTTTCTAGTTGTCTAGGCCCTTACAGTGTCACTTCAGTATGATGATTATATGCTGGAACTACAAGTCCTCCACATTTTAGATGTAAATGCTGCACTACACTGGCTGAAGGAGGAGATGGCACATTGTTACGTTCAGAAAATGAACGTACTCCGAAGCAAAACAATGCGAATGCAACTTTGGCAGTGAAGCGGGTGGGCCATTAATTTCCGCTGAAGTATTCCCTATGGGCGGGCGTAGACAGAGACGGATAGAGGGAGGCAGAAAAAGAGAGAGAGAAAAAAAAAACTCATCCGTAACCCAAAATTCTTCCCACCCAGCTCTGTCTTCCCGTCTGTCAATAGATCTTATTAAAATCTAGCTCAATGTGTCTGTTCTGCTGAGTCCACTTCTATAGATCCTCTTCTCGTTTTTCGAGTAATGGGAACCGATGGTAAATTGGGAACGCGAGATTGGTCGCCCCTCGAATGTTATCTAATTTGGCTAGTTAACATTTCATTTAATGAACTCATAATCAGCAGTTTCCCTCTCTGCCGATGTGATTTTGGCGCTCCATCAGAGCAGCATCTCTCCTATGACATCACAAGACTTGGTGTGACATTGATAGTCATTTAATTTGGATCTATCTATCTATCAATCTATCTATCAATCTATCAATCTATCTATCTATCTATCTATCTATCTATCTATCTATCTATCTATCTATCTATCTATCTATCTATCTATCTATCTATCTATCTATCTATCTATCTATCTATCTATCTATCTATCTATCTATCTATCTATCTATCTATCTATCTATCTATCTATCTATCTAGCAGAGATCCCGCTGTACCTTACATAGAGTGTATAGAACAGGAACCCCTCTGGGGAACCATGTGGTGCATTGAGTAATGGCATTCATCCGCTAATGTTTTCTGTAGGAGGGTAATTTTTTATCAATGCCAAACCGAGGTTTGACTCAGTAGCAACAATAAAAGGCCTCATTTAATCAATGTCATATGTGTTGATTCATGTAAAGCAAACATTGTGGAGGCAAAGGGACTTTACAGTAATAGGAGAAATATAAAAAAATATATATTTTCATGGATAAGCTTTCTAGCCCACCACGATGCCTTCCTGACCTCATCCATACATGCAGAAGACAAACGTCAACTTTCTTTCATACGTTCTGCTGGCCTGTGGAGAAAAAGAAGAGTATTTCCATAGTCTCTTTACAGTTCAGCGAACAAGAAGGAGAGCATTTCTTATCCGAGGTGTTTTCCCATTTTCTCATGCAGATGAGGAATTTCACACACCTGAAATATCTGACAGGTGTGTGAGTGTGCCTTTGTGAGAGAGAAGAGAGAGAGAGAGTGTGTATGTGTGTGTTATTGTGTGTCTCCATGAGAGAGCTCCATCTGTGTGTGGACACACATCATTCACCATGCCACCAGCTGAAGCAGAACATGGGGGAAATTTTAATCAAGGCTCTCGGCGAGCCTGGTGGGCTGAAAGAGGTGAGTGTCTGTGTTTGCGTGTGTGTGCATGTGTGTGTGTGTGCGTGCGTGCGTGTGTACGTGCGTGTGTGTGTTTGTACGCGTGCGTGTATTCAGGTATATTAGAAATTGTGTCAGCAGCATTGTGATGACTACTTCCACCAGTGATAAAGAAGCACAGTCCTGTGTGACCCCAGAGCGACTTCTTGTTAGAATAAAGAATAGACTCCAGTGGTTGGCTGCTTCAGTACTTACAATGACAAAACACGTGAATCTCCTGCCATGACAATCACAGTAGATTATAACTGAATGTTCCTTTACAAACTCTGCCTTACATACATACATTCTTCCTTGCGATAATAACCCTCTTATGGATAGTCATAAAGAAAGACTCCCTAGCTCTCCCTGTGTTCTACTTTTCCTTCTAGAAAAGCTCTCAATTGAACATACATATTATCAGTGAACACCGGCTAGTTTAGTTCTAGCTATTGGACATTGGCTTTATTTTTTTTATTTTTTTTGTGGCTGCTGGGGTAAGTATCAGTAGCAGTATACCTCTGAAGGACATGCATGAAATTGGACTGCAAACGCTGGAGTTTTCCACAAGCACTTTATGGTTTTCTGTGTGTATCTTTCCATTCAGCTCTGTTCAAGTGCTCACCTTGACCTTTACACTATGTGCATCTTTTATCATCCCGACTGACGTGAGCTCACAGATCACAGCAGTATGGAGCTCAGCCTGAAAGTGTAGCTGTTGCTATAAAAGAATGTGTCAAGGTCAGCACTACTAGGACGATTTTTTTTAATATTCTTCATCAGATTTATTTTAGTCTATTTTAATCTCCCTGCAGGGAGTGGAGAGCACACATTGCTTTTACTCCAGGGGTGCTGTCTTGGTGTGTAGTAAATCTAGTCTTTACCATCCCTAAAGTATACACTACAGCGGGGTGTCCAGTGATAGTGGAGAGGGCTCTTGTAGGACTTATCCTTTGGCCTTTGCATGCATAAATATTTAAAGAACCGCACGCACACAAACCATGCTATGTTTTTTTTTACTCTTTATTTATCCGTTTTTGAAGCAAAAGAAAAAAACACAGATGTGTTGACTTAAACATAAATGAACATACATTAAGTGTGTATATAAAAAAGACAAAAAAAGAAGAAAATGAAAAAGAAAAAGAAAAACAGAGAACCATGCGTTTAAAGGCACAAATCACCAAATTCACAGAGGTTATTACTATTTGACAGTCCGGTTAATTGTGGGTTTCCTAACTGCTTTACTACAAACAACAATGAAGCTTTGAAAAATATATTTACACATAAATACTACAAACCTGACATACAATTATAATAATTGCTCTATGCAAGTTAAAAAATAATTCCAAAACCCCAATGCTTCGGAAAAATGTTTGGCAACAATGTAAGAACATACTAATCAATTTGTAATCAGAAGGCTGAAAAAAGCAAACCGACGGAATGTTCATTTTAAATGGCATCAAATGTTAATTAAACACAAATCACTTTCCCTTTTTTTCTTTTTTTAAATATGTACGCATGCACTTGGGCATACACAAGTAGAACCCTCCAAACATATGCACACACATAGGCCTATACACAATACAATTATTTTACCATTGATGTTTCCAAGAGGAATAATTTGCAAGCTGCGCTATTTTCTTTTTTCGCCACTTTGGTTTGTTGTACAAATTAACATTTTAAGATGGCCCTGTTCCACGCTCTGGTTCATCCTGCTGTGCTAGAGACACGTTGCTATTCCCTTCGGTACTTCTTAGATTAAATTCTTCCATTGCCTCAACCTTAGCTTTCAAAAAAAATATTTTCAGAAAGTTTAACTTACCTATCCACCCACATGTATTTGTTTCTTTATTTTTTTTAATAGCCATATCCAAAAGGTGTTATACTGTTCACTAGTAGAACTTTCAATTTGGTGCAAGGACGTTTTCACACCTCCTTCCCTCCCTTCCTATTAACCGGAGCTCAGTTGACGCTAACCTCCTACCCCCTGCCGTCTGTATTAATTATGCTCCTGTGTGGATCAGGGAGGATTTATTAGATATAGAGGAAGGCTTAGGATTCCTGGCATTTTGCTTATTAACGATGATCATGATAATCCCCTTTTCTACTAGACTGGGATTTGGTGTCTGAGGATATTGAGGCCTGTTTTCACACTGTTCGAGGTAAATTGATGTCTGTATATCAGTCCAGATGTTTTTCCCGGGCATTTGATTGCTTCTTTCTCTCCTTCCGGTTGTTTCATTACTTAGACACTGTTGACAGCTCCGCGGGCTGCATTTTCTTCCCCTCTCTTATTATCCGGCCCCTTCTTTTCTCAATCCCCCCTTCTTCTACCATTTCTTCTGACGACTGGGCTCCTATTTTGCTGGTTTTTCTGAACCTCTTCATCCTTAAAGCCACTGTGAATTAAAAATCCACTAAATCCTTCCAACAATTTAATTTGGGAGGAGTTAGTCGCATGATAGCAAGCATCTGAAAATAGAAAGGCATATTTGTCAATCCAAATGAAATACATTGTCACTTAAGTTTAATTAATTTACCTGCCCAGGGACTACAGGTGGAGAAATAGCAATTTGTTTAAAACCTGGTACAATGCATCTCTTCTTGCTCTAAACAAGGTTAATCTTTCTTTTGTACATTGTCCCTGTTTTAATGAAGTTACATTACAGTAACTTTACTGAAATTCCGTTTAGATGAGGCGGTGTATACTATGGTTCTTATTACTCAATAAGTATTTTGAACCAATCACGGCAGTTCTCTTCCCCCGGACATTTTATTAAATGTTTTTCATCTAAGTTGTAAAATGTCATTGAGTCACCATACTTTGATATCATATATTTGAATTTTACTTTTTAAGACCAGGTTCCCGAAACCTAGGCTGTGTTCCAATGCCATACTTTCTGCTATTAAAGCTGGGGTATGTGATTTCTGATTGGCCAAAGTTAACATGAGCTGTACACTTTGACCAATCAGAGCGAGGCTCCGATTATCTGTTCTTATTGGCTGTTGGGACTGTCCATTCACTTTGGCACAACTTTGTTGGTGTAGAGCGTGTCAGGGAGGGACCATGGGGGAGGGACCAAAGAGAACAAGTGGAGCGGTTGAGGTATTTGGATTCAAATCTCTATCCCAACTGCCATTTTCTCCCCAAATCCTCCACCTCAGCTTTAAGTATGGTAGAAAAAAGATTAAGGATGTCCCAATTCTTGTGGTCGATTTAGTATGCTTAAAAATACCCGGATGTCTACTAGATCCGGCAGAGATTTTTAGAGTCGAAAACAGCATCCTATTTGGGCGATTCTGACCCACAATGCAGTGTGTACCAGAAGTGCCCTTCACATCGATGGAGCCTCCGTATGAAAACAACCGGGATGCGAGTATGAAAGCAAGAGGCCAGATCAAGGCGCAATGTTATGATGAAATAAATAAGTAAAAGTATGTCCTAAGTGTATGCCTACTGAATCCTAACTAGATTATTTTTATGGTCAGATGTCGTAGAATAGAAAAAGAAAGAGTAGGCGATTTTGAACGCAGGGCTGGTCTTAAATAGGTTCAGGCATTGGATTTTACTTCCTTCCTTCAGTCTCCACCCTCTTTCTCCCTCTTTGATAGGTGAGGCCTTAGAGCTTACTCCCTCTGTCGTCCCTTTGTTGTTCCCTGTACCTCCCTGCAAACATGTATGTTGTATCGTGCTCTCCGGGCCCATTTTGTCTCACCTGTAGATCTACAGAAAAGTCAATACCTTCATGCAACACACTAAATTCTTCTCTGTTTCCAATTCCTTTCCATCCAACCCTTGCCTTGTCTTACCTCCACTCTCTCCTCCGCCGCATGCTTTGCCAGCTTGTTTCCCAATGTCAGTCTCCACCCTTCCCTTCACCCTACAAACACTCTCACTCATCCTCACTTACATTGCTCCCACCCTGCCCATCCCTCCATTTCTTCATCGATTTCTTCATTCTCTCAATGTCAGCCCCTCTCCCCTTGTCACCCAACCACATTTATCTGTACCTCTGTCTCCTTTTCCTTCTTCTGAGTCTTCCCCTTCCATTCCCCTTCTCCTTATATTTCTCTATTTCCCCCTCTCTCTCCCTCCCTCTCTCCTCCCCCCTTCCTTCCTCCTTACCAGAAGTCCTTGCCACTGGGCCAAGCCCGCCTATTTACATTGGAATAAATCTACCTCATCGCAGAGCTACTTCTAAGTTGTTTCTTTTTTTTGCAATCCTTTTAGCCACTGGCCTCAAGAATTAATAAAACAAAGCTATAAAAATCCCCACCCTCCCTTTTTCATCATCTCTTTTCTTTTTCTCCCCCCCCCCTCTCTCTCTCTCTCTCAATGTCAAATGATGGATGGCCGGTAGAAGTGGGTGCCAGCTGTGATGTAATGACACTAAAGCCATGTCCTTATTTAAACTCTAGCCTTCGTCATTGCGTTTGTCAATGTGCAAAACATAAATATAGATGAAAGTTAATGCAGGGAGGCAAAATAAATGGCACTTAATTGGATGCAGGGGGCACCGTCAAAGATACATGTAAAAATGTAATTGTACTTTTTAGAGAAGTGAACAGTATTTGTGGTTTTCTTGCCTCCCTAAAAGATTTCCGTAAGCCTCACTGCAGAGTTTTAGCTGCACCATATTGCTCCGATGGGTTTTTCTCAGTTTTTTCTGTTGTGTCCCTGTACATACAGGGATTGGTTGTACTGTAAAAAAAAGAAAAGGAAAAAAAGATAGATAGATAGATAGATAGATAGATAGATAGATAGATAGATAGATAGATAGATAGATAGATAGATAGATAGATAGATAGATAGATAGATAAATGCTTAGATGATAGTGCTTGGTCTATTTGTTTGTCAGTGCACCATGTACTCCCAAAGGTGCATCTGAAAAATTTTCTATCCAAATCAGACCAGTTTTCTTACGGGAAGAAAAAGGTCCTATTTCTGTGTTAATGGAGAAAACGTTTATGGAGGTCGCTGCAATCGACCTCCACAAACACAGCCGACGTTTTGTCTTGTCTTAGCCGGGGTGAAACTAATGTTCTTAACGATGGCTCAGCTCCTTCAAGTGTCCCAGTGAGTGATAGACAGTGAGCCATGGCATGTGCAGTGACAGGGCCCTGAAACCAGCTCCTCTGAACTGACTGCAGTCATTCTTAATGTCAATCAATTACACCTATTCCTTCCTTGCTATCACAAAATGTCTGCTGTGACGAAGGTCTTATCGACATCGACCTTCCCCCAATCGTTAAAAACAAGATCTTTTTCGGGACCTTCACCAAATGTATGGGCTGCCCTAACGTAATCACACCCCCTCCCTGTCCTGCGTCTACCGTATGATTAAACAAAATCCCCATTAGCAGCTTTCAAATATGTAGGTGGATGTGTGGTTTGTGTACAGCAACAGCCAAACAGATGAGCACATACGGTTTACCATCTCGGAATTACAAATACACTGTGTCACATGCCGAGGAAAATGGAAAATGAGATGTTGGAGTGAATGGATTGAATGACAATACTGTATAGTGATGGTGAAATGCACACTTTCAATCACAGGCATACATTCAAAAACACTCACACACACACACACACACACACACACACACACACACACACACACACACACGTGTGCACACACACACACACACACACACACACACACACGCACACACACACACGCACGCACGCACGCACACAGACACACACACACACACACACACACACACACACACATGCACACACACACACACACACACACACACACACACAATGCATTTTCTGTGCCCAGCTATTCAAATAATTACTCACGTAGAGCAGAAGCAGTTGCAATTAAAATTCTTGTAATAAAGGAATGGAATTGTGTGTGTGTTTTTGTGCTTTGCGCGTGTGTACTGATGCTGGTGAGCTCAGCTGTAATCCATTGAGTAATTGGATTTAGAAAAATACCAGCAACACTTAAAGAGAACAAGACCGGGGTTTTGAGAGAAGGGCTTTGAAAATACACACAAGTATTTGCAGCCATTTAAACGCCAGCCGTTGGCTTCTACTGGCACACTCTACTCTACTCTTGGTGTAACACCAGATTCCAGAATCAAAGGTCAATCCAACCTGCTAATGATTGGAAGAAATGAGCCGGCGGCATCCCGCAGCCTTCATCTCAACGCTTTCAGATGGTTTACGTGAGGCGCGCGGGCCTTGTTAATTCAGAGCGAGCAACGCAGTATATGCCCTGCCCAATCTTTATAGAAGGTGGTGAGGGCTTTGGTATTCAAACGACAGATGATGAAGAATTCACATGCGGGGAAACGGGCAAAGCAGCCCTGTACTTGAGGCAGAGGAGACGGGGATGACCTTTTCGAAATCACTGTGACTCTGCGCTTGCCATTGAACGCTCGTTTGTCATACTTTGCTGACTCTTACTTTGAAGTGACACGAATCAGCGTCCGCCTGGGGATGGCTAACCGCTGAGTTTCACATTCGTAATCTGTTTAAATCTCTTCTTTTGAATGACCAAGAAATACACTGTACCTCTGGTGGTATCAATCTATGAATTTTTTTGTTGTTGTCTATGTATTGAGATTTCCATCTCCAGAATTCCTGTCTCAAACCCAATTCCACCCAATTCAGTGGAGTGTGAGTGTCATTTCATTTGTGTCACCCAGAGCCTTGGGAAATGTATAACATGTATTTAAAAAAGGGGTTTAATGTGTGGCGAAATCATCCTTTTACTTGTTCACACCTACAGTAGTCCAGACAGAAAAGATGAAGTCTACACCTCTTGTTGGCCGTATCTCTCTCTCTCTCTCTCTCTCTCTCTCTCTCTCTCTCTCTCTCTCTCTCTCTCTCTCACTCTATCTCTCTCGCTCTGTCAGAAGGGAAAACAAATTGAATATGCTGAATGGGTTTGCTTGCCCCTGTAAATGGAGACCTGTCAGGCCAACCCAATTTGTACACACACACCCATATGTTCCTAACACACGCCGAATACAAGATGTGTATTGAGCAGTGAGTGTCTGCGTGAGGCATGTGTCTATGTGACCTTGAGAGACTGGCTGGATTTGTGCATGTGTGTGTGTGTGTGTGTGTGTGTGTGTGTGTGTGTCTGTGTGTGTTAGCGTAGTAGTTAACCTCACTGTATGCTGATGTGCAGGGTAAGATTAAAGGGGATTATGGGAGCTCAAGTGTAGCACCCCGACACCCCCACTGCCCCACTCCCAATCCAGACCATCCATCAAGTATTCCTGTGTGTGTGTGTGTGTGTTTGTAGGTGTGTGTGTGTGTGTCGGTGTGATCTTGTGATTACCCAGTGGAGGTTGCATAGTGATGGGCACATCAAGATTCCAGACATACACTAAACAACGCAGAAGTGATTTACTTATCAAATGATGAAGGCAGGTGACATTCCCTTAACAAAGCCTTTGGGTGAGACTCAGCAACAGGATGGGCGGGTTACATTCACTAAACGACACAGATGTGACACATTTATTAAAGAGGACGGTTGTATTGTATCTATCTATCTATCTATCTATCTATCTATCTATCTATCTATCTATCTATCTATCTATCTATCTATCTATCTATCTATCTATCTATCTATCTATCTATCTATCTATCTATCTATCTATCCATCCGTTCATTGTACTTTGCGTGGAGTGGGGTCAAATTTAGCCGCCACCTTTCTTACTGTAAGTGGTCCACCAGTTCATTGGTCATTATGGTCTTATTTTATGACTGTAATTAGGGAACTCATTTTAATATTGTGATGACCTTGTTCTGGGTCTCAGGGCAGACTGGTGATAAATATATACATTCTGTTTAGCTACTCTGAACTGCCTGTGATTAATTAGTCCAAAGCGAACATGGATGGCATTTTCCTTTGTGTAACTCACACACATGCAAACATGCCGGAACTAGCACATATTTGCTCTCAAGTGGACCCAAAAATGTTCCATTATCATTCCTTTCCTGTGGATGTTTGCTTGTCCATATGTGCTTATGTTCACCGTGTGTGTGCGTGTGTGTGTGTGTGTGTGTGTGTGTGTGTGTGTGTGTGTGTGTGTGTGTGTGTGTATGTCTGTGTGTGTGTCTGTGTCTGTGTCTGTGTGTCTGTGTTTTGGAGGGGTGACATTTCCCGCATCACGTACCATTGCTTGTTTGATCTTGCCTCTTTCATCTTCTCTGCAAAGAAAGTTGACATTACAGGGTCCCTCTCTAGTCTCCTCCTGCTTCATTCAAAGTCTCAAAAGTGTAGCTGCCCGTGTGTGTGTGTGTGTGTGTGTGTGTGTGTGTGTGTGCGTGTGTGTGTGTGTGTGTGTGTGTGTGTGTATGTTTGTGTTTGGGTGTAAATCTGAGTATGAGACAGCTAAGTGGACTGATATATAAGTGTGTCCTTTCCACCTTAGGGTGAAAGAGAGTAAAGTGTACATTCCCTGGTTCCTCACACTCCCTGTATCAGTAAAGGTAGGGAATACAGGGTGTGTAGTATGTGTACATTCTCTAAAGTTGGTGCAACCACTTTGCAATGTGATTGTGAGTTTGAATATTATTTTCTTTATCTGCAGCTGTGCTATTCCACCGGATTCTATTTCTGATGGTCGAACTTCATTCAAATCCAAGGAAATTTAGGTGGCCACAGAAATGAAAAAAAAAAAAAAAAAAACGCCTAGTAGCCTTGGGAGTTTTTGAAAAGGTGCAGCAGCTATACAGTAGGAATCTGAAACCTTGAAATGCATTAACAATAGAGTGAAACAGACACTTGTAAACAGTTCCCCATTATTTATAGTAATTGCTCAGTGCACTGGAGCTTTTATACGAGTTTGACAGCATAAACACAAGAAAGCATATGTTACGCCACAGAGAGTTATTCTGCATAGCTGAATATGCAGTCGCAGTGGTGCTTCATTTGTAGAAACTGAGAAGGACGTTTTTGTTTCCATTCACAAATCAAAGTTCCCTCATGTGAAACCACGAGATAGTGTCCTGATGCTCGGTGTAGCGATTCCGAAATGGCCCTTCCACCAAAGGACACTATTTTAATTTCCACATGTCAGCAGTCATCCCACTTTTCCTATATGTCCTTAACTATGACATTGAACCACTGCCAGCTGCAGTGGTGCTGTTCTGGAAATGACACCGAACTCTGACCTCCGATGCAGATGAGGTAGATGGAAAAAAAAAATATTTATCTGCAAAGAGCAATTAAGGATCATAATATAATGGGGAAGAGGTGGCTATAGGTTAAACAGTGACCTCGGTATAAGTAAAACGTTGGCCCTTCATAAAAGCGCATCGCTGTGCTTAGTAGGCTATAAAGTACAACTTGAAAAAAGTTGTTCTCATCAAAAATCCTAAAGATCACACAGAATGTTAGGGCGTATAACAGGGATATAATGTTTGGCTCAGCAGAAGCAAAACACAGAAAAAGTGAGTGGATGCAGATTTTGTCAAATGTTGATTTATGTATGACTCAACTGGGCAGACACTGCACAGTTTTATTTTAAACCCAAACTGAATTCAGAAGGGACGATCAGGGACAATCGTGTCGACTTCTGGCATGTCAGAATTGTTGGTCATCTGTTTTGCATATGTTCTGTTGATTGTGCAAAGTAACGCTGCCTTTATTGAACTTTTTTAACATTGTTCTGGCGTCTGGCATTTCTCCCTAAAACTTATCCGACACATCTCCAGTCTGGTGAGAATTATATATCAGATTCTGCTGGTAATATTTGTCAATCCAATATTTTTTCTACTAGCCTTCACCTTTTTTCAACCTGATGATTTCTTAATTTATTTCAAAAATGCACGTCGGGATTTATTGTTAAAGGGATAGTTCAGTATTTTTTAAGTGGGGTTGTATGGGGTACTTAGTTAGTGTGTAACCGTATGGAGATGGCCATCAGCGCAGTCACTATGAGGAGTTTGTATTATTGCTGAGGGGGCCAGCTGTATTGCGGCAAACTAAAGCTGTGGGGGAAAAAAACCCAGTTTAATTGAAGGGATATTTAGGTTTTAGGTTAGCATGTATATGTGTGGAGGACAAATGTTTTTCTTCTGACCCGCTCTGCAACAACACAAGGCTGATTTCTGCCTCCCTCAAACTCCTACAAAATGATTTCGCTGACCCCCATCTCCATAATGTATCACACTAACTATGCCTAAGTACCCTATAAAACCCCACTTCAAAAATACTGAACTATCCCTTTAACTTCTAATCTGAATTGTTAGTGTATACGAGCTTGTACCTTTGACTTTTTAGCAGAGACCCATCTACTGTATGTTTTAACACATTGGTAATCTTTAGTTAAGGCCTATTAATAGACATGCTCAAATCGTGAGTCATGTTACAATGTCTACGGGGGAGAAATTTGTTTGAATTGTATTTCCTGAACCAGGAGTGACCAAAATTATTTCTCCCGCTTCACAACTCAATTGGCAAGATTAGTCTTTTCTATCTAACGTTATTATCATTATGAATTTGCATAATCGGATTACTTTCTTCTAGATTTTAATTTTACTCTATCCACCTCTTTATTTTCAGCGAGATCACTTTTGAGAAATTCAGATGAATAAATAAAACGCATGATGACACTTTAAGGGTCCCTGGATTAGCGCTTCTAATTTCAGTAACTAGAGCAGTGCCCGTTTGAGACGTGCACTTGCCGCGGCTTGGACTGTGATGCACATCTACAGTATATGCATTTCTCCCTCAAAATACAGTATATAGAAAAAGGTGGACACTTAATGAGGCACACACGCACACACACACACACACACACACACACACACACACACACACACACACACACACACAAATACACACAAATACACACCTGAAACAAAAGCACCTCTGAAGGTTAGCATTTTATGAAAACAACTTTAATATAATTACGCAAAAAAAATGGAAGGTAGAGAAGAACACACAAGTCAAAAGTCTGAAAGACAAAACTTCTCAGTATGAAGTATAGGCACACAGTATATCGTGCTGTTGAAAGCATGATGTCAAGTTGTTACTGTCATAATGTTGTTTCCTGCAAACACAGCAAAATGAAAACACGACTTATAAGTGACATGGCTCTGCCACCGTTTCCTTGTCGTTCTGAGCTCTCCCTCTTCCTTTCTCCCCTTCCACCATTTTCCCCAATATTCTTCTGCTCCCTCGGTGGCCCGTCACTCTCTTATTAAAACAGGCCTGTCGTTCTCTACTCATCTCATCCCGCTCTATCGCTCTCTCTCCCTTTATCCCCGGTGAATGTCATTTTGTCAGCCAGTTGTCATTTTACTTTCCGCCTCTCTCTTAGCCTCTTGCTGTTTTTGCCACCCTGCTAGAAGACTAATGAGCGACTGCATGCAGGGCGATGGAAGGTTAAAACGAGAAACAGAGGGTAGGCAGGGGTAAGCTGTGAACGGGGATGGAAGCAGGGGATTTATTAAAAGATAACGAGAGGAAATTACGGCAGAAATTAGGTGACATATGACACACAACACCTGAAAGAGTTAGGAGGGGCTAATTCCAAACTTCTCTACAAGATTTAGCATACTTTAAAGCTATAGTGCGTAACTTATGTCGCCCCCCATGAGGAATTCTTATAACAACACTGTCTGCACCATCCACATGAGGTAAGCCTTCGGTGATCACGCATGTATTTTGTGCCTTGTGCTGTACGTCAAGGTGTTGTCATACTGAGAAATGAAGAGATATTTTTTGTGGAGCTTATTAGCTTAATCAACTTTGCATCAACTTGTTTGGCGATGGCTTGAATGTGTCCGACATTCATTTATGTGAAAAAAAAGTTACACGCTATAGTTTTAAGTTGAACACCATAACATACATACCGTTCTTTTATTTTTATTTTTCAGATATTTTTTTGGCATTTTTATGCTTTATTGATAGTGTGGAGACAGAGTTGAAATGGGGCAGAGAGGGGAGTGACATGCAGAGAACGACCGCAGGCTGGAATCGAACCAAGTTCCGCTGCTGGCCGAGGCCCATGGGGGGAACGCCCTACCAACTGAGCTAAGGGCGCCCCATTCTTACCATTCTTCCACAGTAAAAGTATAAATTGTTTTCTGTAGAGGTTATTGGGAAAACAGGAACTAAACTTAAATATTGAATGCACTTCACAGTTCAATGAAGCAAAATAAATCAAGGGAGGAGAGGTCCGCGGAAAGGCCAGACATCATGGAAGTTAATTACGCCAACCTCAAAGAAAGGCGACGAAGGGTTGCGGTCTCCCCCTCGACAAACGACCACTTCTTACTCCATGGCCGTGTTCCATGGGCTCCATATACTTCATGTGATTGCAATTGAGCCAACTCCATGATAAATGAGCCCACATCACTTCACTGATGAACACCCCGGGATACAGTTGAGAGCGCCGGACATCGCTTAGTGGACCTCAAATTAAGATTGATTTGTCAAGCTAGAAGAATGGAGTCATGAATGAACTGCCGCGCCCAACTTCAAAGAGCTAAAAAATGCACGGCATGTAACACAATACCCCAGATACCCTGCATTTCACCTGTAATCATACCTCACAAATGCATTAGAACATCTTCATAATTTGAAAAATCACAAAACTAAAACAAGCAGGAACTTGCTTCATTTTTTTGGACCACCAGGAGGGGGCGTACAATGATGTGAACACAACACTGATACATCATCAATCGATCGCCTTTTAAGCTGTTTTAAGCAAATATAATAGATACATCCAGAACAGTGATTTGTAGCTGATGAATGGACATGTAATAACTTATCTTTGAGCTAATTTTTGGTCTTGTCATACAAATAATGCTCTATGTTCACCAGTTTGCTGTTGAATTTATCTGTGTGCTGTTTGGTTGTGGACAGGTAGTGAAGTGGGGATTCTACTGGAAGTACAATTGGTGTAATCTGGAGCTTACCTCATTTCATACAATTTTTTATTGTTTATTGGCAGTCAAAATATTGCCTTTTTCTGCTTTGCTAAAAAGCCCACAGTACACACACGGACACATTGACACAAAATAAGGACTTGCCCTCTGACCCATTCTGCTGTCTCTGTCTCATAGTCGTAAACTCACTCACACACACACACACACACACACACACACACACACACACACACACACACACACACACACACACACACACACACACACACACACACACACACACGCACACACACAAACCTGACCACACACAGAGCACACTCTAGGGAGTGTGTTGGCATTTCACTACAGCTCATTCTGTCATGACGGCGTTGCGGAGCCTTCCAGACACCTCTCAGACAGATTGGCTTCTCATCTTTAAGACAGCTGATAATGAATTTAAAGCACGGCCCTTGACTTTGGCATACCTGTGGAAAGCACAATCCCAGACGATGAAAGAGGCCGACAGACACTATGTGCCTTGGCAAGACATCATAGCGGAAATGAAAACAAACTTGTGGTGTAGGAGTAAATTGGCAGATTTCATAAAAGGCAGCCCTTTTCTCCATTGCTCGGTGCTGATGAGATTTGCTATTTGTTGTTGTCCGACACAACACTGGCATCTCAATATGACAGCTCAGTTGCAATACAAAATATCTGGCTGACTGCTCCATCCACTGTGTGTGTTTTGACAACTTCCAATTAGATTCAGCTATTTGGCTTCACACGTGAGACAAAAGACTGTAGACATAGTATATACTGTATATCTTCAGGAAACTGAGAAGAATTCTCTATTTTTTAATGATTCCGCAGCATGTTGGCAACCAGGATCTCGGTGGAAAGGGGGGCTTGGGGGAATGAAATTAATCCATCAAAATGTTCTATGCAAATGAGAATTTGAATACAAATGTGTATATGAGCTTGGCAAGATTCAAGTAGCCGATTCGCCCCCAGTTTGTCACCAAAAAATGAACACACAGGCAGCAATGCAGTGCAGCTTCTTAATGGGGACACTAGCAGTTAATTTAATGTACTCTCATGATAATTGTGGTTGTTTGGGGTTTGTGACACTATGCAGAGCCCTCACCTGCAATTTCAATCATAGCTGGTTGCAGGCTTTTAAATCTCTTGGATTCCTTATTATTTTTAATTTTGCTTCCAGAGAGAGCATTGAATTTTGTATGCAGGTCAGCGACACACAGGGCTGTGCCCCCTTTTACTCCTTCTTATTGCTTATTCGGATGCTTTTAGATGTGTAAAATCTAAGCAAATAAGACAGCCACCCAAGAACAAACACCTCATCCTACCATTTGTCCTGGCTAAGTCTGATTCAATACATCTTGATTCAAAAACTGAGAACAAATGGTTGTTGACAAAAGCTGTGCCTTAGCATATTAGCAGCAGTGGGAGGCTGTTCTAATCCTCACCCCTTCTGGTATCTAACATCTGGGACCTAAATGGATAGAAAGACACGTTTATACAATGGACTCCAATGAGTGTAGATGATGTCATAATGAAGCTGCCAGCTATTGTATATAAGGGACAATAATACAATGCAATTGCCTGTAGGTAGGGGAGAACGGGGTTGGTAGGCACACTTTTTACTCAAGTGTGAATTGCTCATCACCAAAACATCTTTCAATAGTCATTCCTACATTAAATTGAAGCTTAAGAATGACTTGTAATGTGTATCCCTCTCAGTTTCCAACTTATTGTAATAAAGAAGAAATTAATCATCAAAGACACCCTGACACATTGTGACAATCAAGGGGTCGGTTGTCACACACTATGGGGTTGAATTTTCATATTTATTTACTTCACATAGTTAGGTACAAACACTCTGTCATGGTTGGCAGCCAGTAGTGTGACCATAACATGGGATTACTTAATAGGTGCAATAAAAAAGCATGATGCAGACGGGTATAAAAGTAGCATATAATCAGGTTGTTTTCCAGATTTTTTGTGTTACTGCTGCAGACACACAAGCCAGCACACTCCAAGTCACATGTCTTCTAAGTTTTCAGCCTTCAGTTGCTCCTGATTCACCTCAAGCATAAATACTCTGTAGCTGAGGATGGAGAGGCTGTGTCAATAAGTGTTCTCTTTTCATCACAATATTTACGATGTGCATTGGCTTGCCTAATTAGAGTTAACTTTGGTCAAGCTAGGGGTCTGATGAGATAGTAGCTTCAATTCAACTATCTAAGTCAGAAAGTCAGTTCTTCTTGCAGTAGCAAATGTATTAAGGATATAGATCAAGATTTAATTATCGGTTATGATAGGCAGATTATTTTACCTTTGGGCAGAACCAAAGTTGCCGTTTCCCCCCTGTTTCCAGTCTTTATGCTAAATGAAGCTAATTTCCTAGCTATAGCCTCATAATGAGCATAAATATGTGAGAGTGGTGTCAATCTTCTTATCTAACTCCAGTGTAATTCCCAAACTGTCAAGCTATTCTCTTAGGAAGCATCAGGTTTCACCAACAATACATACAAATAATAAACCGGACAGCTTCTGTTCGTCTACAGCAGGGGTGTCAAACTCTGGCCCGCGGGCCAAATCTGGCCCGTTTCAATATTTAATCTGGCCCGCGAACCAATTCGGCAATTCCATTCAATTTGGCCCGCGAAAAAAAAAAAAAAAAAAATCATGATTTTTTTTTTTTTTTTTTTTTTTCTCATGTGGAGCCTGTGCCATATTGGCACGTTGCACACGCTCCCAACCGTTAGGACACTCGCATAGCTTACCACTAGGAATGTCTGCTGAAAGTTCCACAGCTCAGGATTTTAAGCCATGAATTGATGAACTTGCATTGAAGAAAAGATGTCAGTTTTCTAATGGCTGTAAATAGGCCAATCTATGGGGCTAAATAGCATGCAAATATGATGATTGATTGTGTCAAGTGTCTAAGGATGAATGCTAACATTATCTGGTTTCTAACTTTTGCCTGAAGTTACAATATAGCTCACTAACTAACGTTAGATACCCGCTGATAGCCCACCCCTTTTGTTTCCATTGGTGGCTTTGCATTTCATTACCAATGTAAAGTGTCATAAACATTTAACACTGCTGGGTCATGATTCCTATAAAAAAATAAAATAAAAAAACGTGATATGTTTTGAATGTGCAGAAAGTTTAGAAAAATCCAAGAGAAAACATATTGTGGCTCAATCCAGGATGCCTGAGAGCCTTAGTGCAGTATAGTCCTTTATAGCTGTTTCACCAGGAACCTGAATGTTGTCTTTTCCTTTACAAAAATAAAGACATTTCCACAATAAATTGACGCAGAAAAGGCACAGAAAACCGAAACAGAAAAATCCACCAGAATACAGGAAATTAAGTGTTTGACGCACAAAAATTTCTGGGGGAGCACCCCCATAACCCCCACATATAATGTGTCCCCCAAAATATGTAAACAAATCCTAGCCTATGCCCCTGTATGTACGCAGGTTATATACCTAGATATGTTGTTTGAGTTTTGGATTAAAAAGAAGGCATGTCAGTAAGCGACATGTCTGGCCCTTCGTGTGATTATCATGTCGTAATTCGGCCCTTCGTGAAAATGAGTTTGACACCCCTGGTCTACAGTAATAGAACAGAGGGGACTATCTATAGTATCAATAGCTCTCTATTAGACTGTGTTTTCCATTAGGTTAGTAAGTTAGGCAGAACTAGCTAGTTTATTTATTGGTGCCATTCATTTATATTTCAGTCACTGACATTTCCATCTCTGGCAAATAGTATATACTCTGCTCTGGTACATACACCTTGCAATTTTATATTTTCTCGTTGAGTATATTACATCAAAGGAGCACGGAAGGTGCATTTTCAGAAGATTCAAAGTTCAGTGGAAGTCTCTTTATGAATGAATTTGATTAAGCTCTATAAAGCATAGACATGGTTTTGTAAAGAGTTTCAAGTGATCCACATACTTTAAGGCAGGGGTCAATCAACTACATTTGTCCAAAGCTAGAAACCAAGCAGGCACTGGCTGCAGACACTAGTTAGTCCTGATTAGAAAGAAATATGAATCATGTTCAGATGGTTTTAATGCTATTAGGGTCAGAACAATGCTTGCAGGAAGCAAAAAGAAAATGTTAAATGTCAAAGAGCCTAACCTCAAAGCTGGCCGTAACATGTTGGGAGCAGCAATAGTACCATTGTCTACTTTGTTCAGTGCAAGAGAGGACATAATCTTCTAAAATGATCAGTTGCAGTTTGGTATAATCAATTGGTGACGTAAAAATGACTTCATTCTATGTCCGTTGATCCCACCTCTTCAAACTCAGAAATAAAAACAATGTTGATTCCAGAGCCATATTCAATCTTAAATAAGTTTGAGCCTGCGGGCCCCAGTTGACAATTGCTGCTATAAAGTGTAAAAAAGTACATTATCTGAAAATGATGTAAACATTTAAGAATGATAACAAGCTTATTATTTTAAAGGAAGTCCACATGTTTTGTTTTCCCACTCTAAATGTATTGGTGTACTGTTTGCCAAGCTTAATCGTAGAGCAGTAGTTGTAGTAGTAGAGTATAACCATAGACAGAGCATATGTGACATGTGTCTAACTTCGTCCAAGAAAGGAAAAACAGCATCATTATATTAGAGTCGGGAGAGTCAAAGAGAGATTTTAAATGAGATTTCCATGGGATGAAAGGCGGCTTACAGATAATTACCTGCCCTCTTTCACCAGTGTCCAAAATAAAAAGGGACACAAAAGCACAGCCTGTCTGACTTACACACCGTAATAGGACCATAAAAAAGCATGCCCCATTATCAAGTGGATACTGGCTGTCACACACTAATCCTAGTCAAATCCCTTTGGAAAGCAATGAGATTGGCACAGTCACACAGCCATGTGTGTGTGCATGTCTGTGTGTGTGTGTGTGTGTGTGTGTGTGTGTGTGTGTGTGTGTGTGTGTGTGTGTGTGTGTGTGTGTGTGTGTGTGTGTGTGTGTGTGTGTGTGTGTGTGTGTGTGTGTGTGTGTGTGTGTGCATGTGTGTGTGTGCCAATGCCTGTGTGGGATAAAGTGGCGAGGTGATCATGCAGGGTGGATATCCCGGAGTGGAGTGTTAACCATCCCTCTGGTGGTGTAAGTCTGTTGGAACAGCATTTTGCAAACTCATGGGAACGAAATGCAGCACATTTAGCCCGTCCCCAGGGTTGGTGTGCTAGGAGAGTGAGCCAGAGAGGAGCACATGGAGGGGCTTGATGAGCCTCTGAAAGCATTCAGCTCAATTCGGAAGTGAGGACACACACCACAAAAAAAACAGCCTGCTAGCTGCACTTTGTAGTCCATACTGGGCCATTTCAGAGCAGGGGGTTTATAACAGCCCTTTTAGCTTGAAACCAAAGTAGAGCAAAACACGGGTAATTGAATCCAGTTTGGGAATTCATATGAAACATGTGTGCATGTGCAAGCATCTGGGTACGTCAGCAAGTTACCCCCCAACACATTTAATGTTCTTCATTGAAGAACTAATGGGTGATCATGGTGCCAAAAACACTGTTGGAGCCCTAAATAATTAAAAGCAATGAAAATATAATACAAGTATTCATTGAATCCAACCATGATTTAAGTAATACAGCAATTGAGTAAGATAAGATATTGCACTGAAGTAAAATAGAAATTAAAAGTTTTTGGTCAGAGAGAGCTAACTGTGCCAGAAAAAGAGGCTGCAGAGGAGAAGGAGGATAGGAACAAGGGAGGAAATGGATGAATAAAAAGCTAGTCCTGTCTGCTAGTGGCGCTTTCCCCCCTCCCCCTCGCCTTCCCCCTGAGGATGGTGTGAAAGGGAAGAGATGAAAGACAGACTTTGAAGAAGGAGTGATCCCTCCCTCACTCCCCTCAATGGAGGTGGAGAGGGATGAGAGCAGAGGCCCCTGACACAGCAAGAGATGTCAAGATACACACACACACACACACACACACACACACACACACACACACACACACGCACACACACACACACACACACACACACACACACACACACACACACACACACACACACACACACACAGTATTTCTTTCACATTATGCACTTGACTTCTCTTAGAAGAACTTTCGAAGGTGACTTTACAGTCCATTTTATTTTGCTTTGAGCACAGCTTTCTGAAAGTGACCATACGGGCTATCCTTTTTCTACACTTTCTCAGCGCTGACAGCAATGAAGCGCTCACAAAAAGTCATCTCTGCTTGCTGCACGATGGCAACTGAAGCTTAGATCTTTTGTTAAAGTTGCGATATATTCCTTTTCTTTTTCTTTCCGAGTTTAAAAAATACTTGACATCCCTCATACGTCTGGAGCAATGTCACGACTTCTCCACTGGTGAAGAGTTGGGATAGACTGTCGTCTGACAGACTGTCTCCATCCGAGTGTGCGCCGTGGTTACTGATTGACTGGACATGTTGACTGGACATCCCTGACTCACAGTCACAGATGACTCACTGACTCACAGATGAGAAGTGATCGAAGGTGGACAGTGGAGCCGATTGCTCTGGACAGCAGGCAGCAGTGTTTTGATCTCTTGAGCGCACTATCTGGAATTCATCTTTGGGTAATCTTCAATGCATTCAAGCAGAGAATACTGTGTTTCACTTTGACTCCTTTGCTGTCTCATAGATAACCTACTTCATTTTAATCTGCAATTTCACTTTGTAAACTTCTGGGTGGTACTCATGGCTTTACCAAGAATATGTATCCAGTTAAATTGAGTTGAAGGGTTGCAAGCCTAATTCCTGGATGCTCTGTTGAAACAGTCCCCAATTGCAAACAAATACTTCCAAATCTCTGTGGGTGTCCTAGTTTTATGAACCATTGTCTCCAAGTAGTTTAGTCTCTCCTACATCAGAAATGTCCTTTTAATTTCTTCCCTCAGTTTGTCTCTCAGCATATGAATCCCTCCAATCATTAAGCCACCCATCCAAAAATCCAACCATCGATTTCAGGTTCAACTCATCCCTTTTTGACAGCACGCAGTGTCTTTTAATCTTACTCTCTGCTATTGATTTGGCTAAGGGCACTGTATAATGTGTAGCCTCTCTCTGGTGTTGAGAAACTGAAATTCCAAATCTATACACCCGTAATGTCATCCTTCAACTCATAGTCAATGATTAGTCAGTCTAAGAGTCCATCCCCATTTATTCAGACATACTCTCATTTCATGATATGCAGTCATTTCAGTCTAGCCTAAATTGCTTAGAATTTCCACTTTTCCCTTGCAGCCCTCAACCTAAAATGCTAAGGTAAGCCACATTTTCCAGTGCTCTAAAATGTCACTGAAAAAAGAAAAGAAGAAGAAAAAGAAGAAGAGGGAGAAACCCTTCGGTATCACTCGAGAGGGATGGAAAACACAAGGAACTGATAGACATGGCTGAAATTGAAAAAAGATATATGATTTTAAGCACATTCAATTAAATCTGAATGCAATTTAATTATATCTTGAGTGTGAAATGGGATTTGGTGTCCCTGTTGCTATTACAAGAGGTTGGGTGGCCCAGGGATTTTCTTCAGAGGGTTCATGTTCAAGGTCCTGTGCTAGTGGACATTAAGCCCTCTGTATAGACTTCAGTAAGATTTTGACTTACATGAAGGCAATCAGAAGGATTGCCTTATGGCAGTAATTGTCCTTGTTTCATGTAAAGCATCCCCAAAAACCAAGCATCACCTCATTAATATACTGCAGAGGCACTAGCACATTTAAACAACCAAAACTATCATTGAGATTCCATCATTGAAATATCTACAACACTGCATATGTCTGCAATACATGCTCAGATTATCTTCCAGAAAAAAAGCAAATTGCTTTTCATCGCAAAAGGAAATTGCTACACGGTACAAAACAGAAACAGTTTTGCTCACAGTACTTTCGAACTGATTAATCTTGAACTAACCACGGATAATATATTCATTACATTTTGGTGTGAAAATGTTACAGTGGCTTCATTTGCTGTTGTATACCAGTTACATGGCACATATTACTGCATGTTGCAGTGATGTGATTACTTTTTTTCATCAATACATAGTATAATTGATTTTAACATTAGGGATACTAATAAAAGTAAAAAATTATAAAAATTGGACTCTTTGTGCTTGTTACCTGGTTGTCCTTGTGAGAAGATGGGGAATGTATAATATGTGACTGGAAGCAGAGGTGACAGGTTGAACACGTTCTGCATCAGTACATTACGGGCGGTTCTGCCCGTAAGCTTCTGATTAGCCTCACAACACCATTATATCATCCAATAATTATACTGTTTGAATCTGCTTTTCCTGACATTTCATCGGCAATTGATGTCACATGGCCAGCTCCCTCCATCTTTAGTATTCCACTGCATATTGATTGAGAACCTGTTACCCAGCAAAGGTTATGAATTCTGATCAAGGGAGTTTCACTCATTACTATTTTTCTTTCTCTCTCTCTCTCTCTCTCTCTCTCTCTCTCTCTCTCTCTCTCTCTCTCTCGCTCTCTCTCACACTAGATAATTATATAGTCCTCAGCATCTATTGATGTATGACCATATCGTCTGTATCTTCTTTGACCTAAATGAATAGGTGTGTGCACAGTTGCATATACATATTATACATATTGTATTTATCCATGTCATGTCTATGAGTATGAATGCATGTTAAGATATCCAATGTGATTAGATAGCCGTGTGTGTGTGTGTGTGGGGGAGGGGGGGATCTTGCTTTGATGAAGGTCAACAGACACAGCATGTATGAAGACAGATAACTCACTGGCTGACACGTACACCCCCCCACCCCCCCCCCCACACACACACAAAGAAGCAATCTAGGGAAATAGATCTTGGGGTTTTCAGTAACAGAGGGTCGATAAGTCTACAGATAATCACAGCTCAGGTTGTTATATTGGTCTGTGGGGTGGATTGAGATTAAAGAAGACTATGGATGATTGCATTTTGGGAACAAAATAATTGCTCCTATTGGCATGTTACATGTTAGTGTGTGTGTGTGTGTGTGTGTGTGTGTGTGTGTGTGTGTGTGTGTGTGTGCGTGTGTGTATGTTTGTGTGTGTGTGTGTTTTGTGTGTATTTGTGTGCTAGCACGCTGGGATTTGCTTGAATGAATTCAGGGGAGCAGAGAGGCTGTAGATTAAAGAAAAAAAGGAAAATGTACCGCTCTTAAAAATTCCCTTCTTTTCCTCTTTCACTCATCCTTTACTTGTTCCACTTTCCCATCTTGACATTTCTGAATGCCTGGCCATTTTGCTACAAAGGCATACTTTTCACATCAACTGTGAAATTAAGGTATGGATGATGCAGGCTAGGATTAAAATCGACTTTTTCATGGGTGACTATGTAATATCAATCGGCAAAATCAGAGACATGTGGGTAGAAGCCTAAATAAAAGTAACCCTAAAAGAGAATATATACAAAGCCTACCAAATACTAAACATACTAAGAAAGTGCCACAGCTTCAAAACTTCAATATTTGTACCAGGATTTGAATGCAGCATAATGACCTTTAGGAGGGATCTTTAACGGACCATTAGTATAAACAAATCCATTATTTTTATGGAGGATGATTCCTTTTTTACCGGGATTCTTGTAAAATGCACATTATAAGTAACACAGAAGTTTTAAATTAGCCTTACATGGCAATTTCACGAAGTTGAAAGATTTGTGTCTGCACGTCTTTTTGTAACTATGTTTATGTATTTGTGTTGATAGACAACAACAAAAAAGAAAACAGAATAATAAAAGCAGAAACTATAATATTGACCAGAAACTGAATCTTACTAAAACTTAGATTATAAATAATCCACAACAATGGTGCCAGTTAACCCTCTGTATTTGGGAGGTGCAATTAGATGTATTGACATGCCAAGGTGTTTCATATGAAATTCATGAGTATTTACCTAGGGGGCAAAACCACTTATTTTTTTAAAAAACAGACATGGAGCGTTGTAAAAGGTTGTTCACCAGAAATGATATCCAGGACCTTCCAGGATCCCAACCTAGGTGGACAACCTGGTCAACTAGCTGCTGGAAAGCTACAGCGGGCTGATAGAGCAAATCAGAACCACTGTGTAAGCGAATGGGGGTGAGCTAATAGGGATTTTTTTAAACGTATAGATATCATTATTAAACTTTGCAAGTTGATTACTGACATTAAAACAACACATTTTTGTATTACAATATTTTCCAAAAAGTTTGAATAAATATGAAAAATCATCAATATCTTACTAATGATGCGTAAATTTGCATATCTGCAAAGCCCCGAAATCTAGATGTTGGAAGAAAACAAAGTCAATTTGTTTTTAAATTTTGAAAACAAAACAAGTGTCCAACTGCCTGAAGCTTTTCCTAATCACAGTTCAAATTTTATCAATAACCCATAGAAAATGAATTTTTTACACAGTTTTTTCCAAGGGAATGTCTAGCGGTTTCCTAAAATACCAGCTGGAGACTCCACTTTTGGTCCATGGCACATGAAATATAACTGTGTGTGTGTGTGTGTGTGTGTGTGTGTGTGTGTGTGTGTGTGTGTGTGTGTGTGTGTGTGTGTGTGTGTGTGTGTGTGAACCAATGTGCTGCAGCCCAACTGATGCAGTAGGTGAACACATTGTGGAGTCCTTGCAAATGCAGTGAACACATCCAAAGACAAAGAGAGAGAGAGAGAGCAGTTGGAGGTAGAGAGTGTAAAAGTCAATAATCCATAGTTTATTTTTTACTCATTCACCAGCTCTATACTCTTATCTTATCATCTTTGCAACTTGGTTCAGTGGGAAAGTATACATCTATGAACTATGGCCCAGGGAGTTCTGTCGTGGGAATGGTGTGCTGTTGTTCTCGCCTAAGTGTGTCTTTTTTCTTTCCAATATATGCGCTCTGCTGCTAGTGTGTGTATATGTGTGTCTTTGAGGTGAATAATAACTTTTTTATTATTATGCCGGATACGGCATGGTGCTTCCAAGCTTCGCTTACTGGAGTTCAATTACTGGGTTCCCCCTGGCACGCCTTTTATCACTGAATAAATAGTTCCGCAATACTTTGACTGTGTGTGTTAGTTTGTGCGGTCAAAATTCACACGCTTTGCATAAGAAAGGGCAAAAACATGCTGTGAGGTTTCATACACACAGCATGACCAAAAACAGCAAGCCATGGATGCCTGCACACACACAGGTTTGTGGAGGTGTTTTGTCAAGGTACACTGACTCACTCACGCATATACAAGCTTGGATATGGTAGTAATGTCCACATGCACACAAAACACATGCGGACACTCATTAAATATTTTCGTTTTCTCCCCGGGGGAAAAGCATTAATCCCCCTCCTCCCGCTCAGTATTAAAGCATGTTCACCACACAGACACATACAAAAACACAGCAATGCCCCTGAAACCCAGAGACTTAGATTTGGGCAATCAACTCTACAATGAATGCCTGCAAAAGAGAGATAAATATTGATGTCCTTGTCCTCACCTATTGACATGTTTACACAATGATTTTCCTATAAAACTAAATGGAGCACGTTCACTGAGCAACCTGGTAGGTAGAGGCAATGAGCATACAGCCAGAAGCACAGATGGGGAAACGCACGACAGTTTGATCATCATCAGGTGACATTTATCAATTCATTTGTCTGAATGCTAAGAGTTTTGAGTCTTGCAGTAAGTGCAGTGTATTTGTCAAGTCAAGCAACTGTAAGATGAAACACTTGAAGGGATTAATGAAATGTCCTGATCTTTTCAAATGGTAAGTAAATGAGAGTTGAAGTGGGAAATAAAAAAAAATAATAATCTTCAATTCTATCTTTCTCTTCAGACAAAATGAAAAATAACCTGGAAAATGTACTGGCCACCATCATACAGTATTAATCCAATGATATTTTGCAGTTACTCCTACACAACTCTCCTAAACACATAGCAAGTCACCAGTAATATTATATTGACATTAAAATATAGTGATGAGAAAGTTATAATTTTTTTGTGTAAAATGTAAAAAAATAAGGATTTCTTGTAAATGTAATAGAATAATTGATGATCAGGAGTTTTCTATGACAGTAACCATGCAGTAACATGGCTTAATGTTCATCCTTTGGCTGCCAGATATGTATTTTCTTTCAAAATGGTCAAAGAAAGGCTGTTCTAATTACTGCTCAACTTTTAACATCTGAAATGTGTGTATTGGGAACCACATAACATTGCAATTGCAGAACATATTTACAATACTAACATTGTTAGCAGCTAGGCTAGGCCTACTGTATACCTACCAAAATAACCAAATTGTACTGTATATGGAGAAACACAATAGTTGACCATTGGCGAATATGATTTGTTGTTTGTTTGACCAAGTTAAATCATAACGACACTAAGGGTGGAGACTTAGGAAGAGAGAAATCAGACAAATGAAGTAAGAAGTTGGGGAGGAAGGGAACAGTACAGAACCTTCTGTTGCACAAAAAGTAGGCCTAGTTACCCTGCTATGCAAATCAAAGAAATGTACACATGAAGCAATTGATCAATACGCTATAGATATGGACAACTTGGAAAATATTGTTGTAATTACTTGAGCAGCAATGTTGCATTAACATAAATTAATTCAAAAGTTAAAACATAACATATTTTAAATGTAGGCCTACCTATTTGTATTATACTTTATTTTGAACTCCACATACCCCATATACTCCTGCCTACTGGGCAGCACAGCTGTCCTGGAACCGAGTGATTACCACAGAGGTCTTTGCCATATTAGCAGGCTATCCGAGTTTGAGTTGGTGTAAGCAGGCTACAGAATTTACAAATGCATTGTCCAAAAGATGAAAATGAAGAAACCATCACTGAAACCTATGCAAGGCAGTTTGAGTAAAGTAGCCTACCTCTGCAATTCTTTTATTTTTTTAAGATATTTTTTTGGCATTTTTATGCTTTATTGACAGTGTAGAGACAGAGTTGAAATGGGGTAGAGAGGGGAGTGACATGCAGGGAACGACCGCAGGCTGGAATCGAACCCGGGTCCGCTGCTGGCCGAGGCCCATGGGGGGGACGCCCTACCAACTGAGCTAAGGGCGCCCCTACCTCTGCAATTCTTAAGCTGCTATCAGCATTAGTTCAGCAAACTATGCCTGTCTGTATAGGCCTACACAGACTGCAGGCCTATACAGTTGGACTTAGCAGATATGCAACCAGCTAGCTTAATTTCATTTCATTTATTGTTTATTTAGCAGGGACAGTGCACAATAAACAATTGAGCCAGATTATAGCCACATGGCTAATTTTCGTCTGTAGTCCCTGGTCAGGAATTGGAATTAGCAGCCAGTAAAGAGATTTCTAAGTATGGCGTAGGCTAAAGAAGTTACCTCTTGTACAAATATTTGGATGGATACTTTTGCACAGAGGGAAGCAACAAAACAACGTTCAAGGTAGGAGTGCTCACTGTGTTTTTATTTAACGTTGTTGTTGTTTAAATAGCAGTGCTGATCAATGCATAGCTAATTGGTGTGCTAATGCCCACTGTTCTTGTGATTGGTCTGTGCCAGTTTGCTAATTCAGATGTGAAAGAGGTGGGAAACTAATGTATTTGGATTGGAAATATAGAGTTTTGTAATGATTCATTACAAAAAAGCCACCAACAAATCAGGCATTTTGGGAGTGAATTATTGGTGAGGATTGAGCAGGCCTCCACCATGTTACAGCTGCAGATAATTTGACTGATTTACTATAGGCCTATTGGGCATACAGGTGTTCATTAGTACAGCTTTGCCTGTAGCCTAGGCTTCAATCCAGCCATCTAGACATGTTATATAATATTGTATATGTATTCATGTGTACTTGTTAGTTAACAGCATCTCAGGGCTGTACAGTGCTTGAAACAAGTGGATGTTATAAAGACTGGAGTGTTTTTATGTTAGTGTGTGTGTGTGTGTGTGTGTTTCTGTGTGTATGTGTGTGTGTTTCACTAAGCAATTCACACTTTTATGCATGAGTTTATTAGTAAAAGTGTATATATGAGACATATTGAAGTACTCATATTGCCTGCTATGTTTGTTGAGCAGTTGATTTGTGCGTCGACTAATAGTAATTGTAGGCACTCTCAGTTTATTTTAATATTAAATAACAACAATTTCAATAGTACTAGTAAGTAGTTTTGTTCAACTCAACCACAAAACAAAGTTTCTGCCCGCTCAAATATGACCCCGTGCGCAATGCAGTCCGCTCTTTTCACTTCACAGTGTAGCATTGTAGCTAGGGGGCGGTGCCTGTTGCCACGAGGGAACCTGGCCAATCAGAGCAGACAGGTGCAGAAGGCAGACGGCGGGGTCTTAAAGAGAATTATGTTCAGGCTCTAAACAGAACGTCTTCGCAGAGCGGCTATGAGACAAAATACAACAACGCCAGTGTGAGAACTAAAAAAGGGAATTTTGGACACTACACAATGAAAACAGTTTCTAGCAGTCATAAAATAATAAGCTGAACCCGAAAAATGGCATAATATGGGATCTTTAACATATCCAATTCTCCCAACACATGAGTAAAAAGTCATTGGGAAGTGACAAGTAACAGTGATTAGAGAAACCATGAGGAGGATCAATCAACAGAGGAGATAGGGGAGGGTTTAAAGATAAAGAACAAAGGGAAGAATGAAGGATGTCGGCAGAGGAGTGGAAGAAAGGAGTGGAAGAAGAAAGATAAACGAGAGGGAATAGCTAAGAAAAGAGCTACTGTGATTCATGTCAGTCAGGCTGCTCTGCATCATCCTGTATTCACTTGCTCATGATCTACGACTGCCTGTGTGTGTGTGTGTGTGTGTGTGTGTGTGTGTGTGTGTGTGTGTGTGTGTGTGTGTGTGTGTGTGTGTGTGTGCGTGTGTGTGTGATTTACAACCCCATCTCCCTTGTCTTTATCTGTATACTTATCCGAACCTTGGCACCATTTCCTCAGAGAGAAGACACAATATGAAGTGTTTACACACAGTCCCAAACACACGCACACACACACCACGAAGCAGTTCGACCTTGACTTCTGCTGTTACCCTACACCCCTCATGAACATGCTGTGTATTATTCTCAGTCTCCTTCCGCTGCTGGAAACCGATGCTTATCTACTTTACAGAAGATAACGGAGAGCACAAAAGAGAGAGGGGGGGGATAGAAAAAAAGTGCAAGAAATATGGAAGGAGAGAGAGAGAGAGAAGGAGGAATGAGAGGGGTTTTACCTAGAGAGTGAGAAAGGAGGAAAGATAGAGGATTGAAACTGAGAGGGGTCTGAATAATAGACAATACAGTATACCCAAATAATAGATAGCAAGACTGGAACAAGTGATGTGCTGGTGAGTATGTCCTGCATTTGTTAATTTGCTGAAGAAAAGGCACATATGGAATTAGGGAGATCTCATAAACCTTAAATGGAGGGAAAAGGCCGCAGCAGGGCTGTCCAACCTCATTTTGTCGGTACCAACTGAAATTATAACCAGAAAAGTGTGACATATCAAAATGCTGGCACTGAATGAATTGTCAGATTCAGAATCCTGTCCGCCTTGTCATTAAGTGGCCGCATTCAATGGAGGAATTTTTCAGATAGTATAGCCTCTATGTTTCTCGAGGCAGCTTTCAGTGGTTTGAAAATATGAACCCATGATCATCTTGGACCGTTTTTAACAGAAAGCCTACCTTGTGAACTGCAGGTGTGATGTTTGAATGAAGTGAGCGTTTACCTGGCAGCAATGATCTAATACTGTAATTTCAACTTCAGATTTATTTTTTCCATTTGTCGAGCTCCCTCACTTTATGAAACTGCAATTCCAAATGACTCTGTTCCTTTAAATCCTCATCATTTTTTGCCAATTTCAGACAATTTTATTTAGTTCTTGTATGGCTGCCCATGTTCAGACAGCATTTTACATTTCAGAAACTTTGCTATTTTCTCGAACAAAATTTTTTTTTTGTAGTTGCCTAATTTATTTTACGTTTAGGTGTTGTTTCTGCACTAATATCAAATTATTTCTAACTATACCATGCCCCGAACCATAGGAGTGGAATTCACCTTCCCCCCAATGTTCCTGATCATTGTGTAACATTCGTATGCCCTTTCTATGTCCTCTCCTGCCTAATGCCATGCACAAACCTTTGCTTCATACTTTCTGCTCTATTCATCATCGCTAGAGACCTCGTGGCTGTGGCCTTTTTTTCCAACATTAAAGATAGCACATTAGTGTGAAGTACAGTTTGTCCTGGTCAAAAGTCAATGTGTCCTTGAGCAAGGCGCTGAAAAAGCATACTGTGTCCGTGTCAAACGGTGTACATTAACTGCAGGTTTTCAGCAATGTTGAAATCTTGTTGGAAAGACATTTGTTATTCAATTTCCACTACAGTGTTTGCTTAGTGCTATTCTGTATGCAATTTGAGCATACTAAGAAGTACCCAATTATGTAAAATATACAAAATTACTATAAACTTTAGCATGATTAAGCAATCACATAGTTCTGAATTGTGTTTGCACTGACATACAGCAGTGTGTTTGCACCGCTGTGCGTATGTGTGCATATATTTGACCAACCTCCTCCTACACTAGCTCTATTAATAATAGTATTATTCATACTGTGACTCATCTTAACGCCAACTCTGGCATGCTGACTCATACACTCCACCAGCAAAAGTTGTTTTTTTTACCTTTTAAATATGTGTAACTTATTTTGACCTTGTGCAATGGTCCCTTAGCTAAAAGTGGTGTGGCTTTTCGTGATGTAATGGGACACTAATTAATCAGGAAGTTAATATTCCCTTGGCTAAAGTAAACCTGGCAATTCTCAGAATAGTAATAATGTGTGAGGGGTTAAGCAGTCCCTTGGTCGAATCAGTCTTGGTTCTTCTCTAGATAAAATAGTGCAACTCATTGGAACTTCAATGGTCCCCTATGGCTGGAGTTTCCTCAAAATTAAATGGGCCTCATTTGTTTGGACTGGAGTGTCTGAAAACAGTTACTAATAATACTTAAACAAATCTTAACTTTAGCAACTAAATACTTGAATGGGATGAACAGCAGTCAACAACTAACTAATAAACTAGACATGTGATGCAAGGAAACTTAATACTGTCACACAGTTTTTAAATTGTGTCCTCTGAATGTATGCACTGCAACATACTCTGCCACTTAAATGTAGACACACACACACACACACACACACACACACACACGCACACACACACACACACACACACACACACACACACACACACACACACACACACACACACACACACACCTACTGTGTGGGTGCTGACTCATGGAGATTAGAGGAGAATTATAATCCTATTATCCTGTTGTCTTTCTCTCATGTCTTCTATTACAGTTGACAAGAGCAGAATGGGTGTATTTGTGTGTGTGCGCGTGTGCATGTTTGTGTGTGTGTGTGTGTGATAGGGAAGGGGGGAAAGCATATGCCAGCATGTCCATGTTACCAAGTGGTTGTTCTCTTTGGATATACATGACACTTTCATGATTGTGCATTTAGAGTGAGTTATACTGACTGTTCCTCTTGGTGCACATGAAGCTACAGGTTTACTCAAAATAACCTGCATAAAAGCAGGGGTACAAAGTGACATACATTTAACCCTGACAAACACACACCATACACGCTCATGATGTTCACATTTTTACAAAATACATAAAAACAAAAATCAGATCAAAAACAAAGAGGGTTGAAGTTATTCCGCTGAAGCCTAGTTTGAATGCTGGTGCGTACGTGTGTGAATGTGTTTCCCAGCAGCTTTAATGGCTATATATAAATATATTGGGCCCATAATGTCCATTAGAGTCAATGTATAATCAATAGTTATCAAATGATGGACTTTAATGTCGGCTCTAAAAACGTCCACGTTTTTTTCTTTCACCCTCCTTCCCTCCTTCCCTTTTCTCTTGTCCATGTCTCAGTCTCACTCTGTCCTTCTCCTTCATCTGCATCTGTGCTATACAGTATAGTGTAGGTCCCTCGCAGTCCTATACCATTCAAGTTTATTTTATTTTATTTTATTGTATGTCGTTCTTATTCTCCATTATAACATTATCTTCATCTTTTCTTCATCTTCCAAGGTGTGTAAGTATGTCTTTATCTCATCTAATGCCGGATGTCAGCTAGCTAAATATCCTAAACTCTTAAAAATAGATGGCAGAGGGACAGGCAGCAATGGCAGCTAAATTGCCTCATTTTACACAGTCACACACACACACACACACACACACACACACACACACACACACACACACACACACACACACACACACACACACACACACACACACACACACACACACAACCACACAGAGTCATTTGTGAAGGTGCAGGTGTTGATGGCCTACTACTTGACACTTGCAGCTAAGTGTTGGCCTATTGACCCTGAGCTTCTTGGTGTAACTGCTTCTTAATGATTGTATCTTCCTCAGTCGCTCTCTCTCTCTCTCTCTCTCTCTCCCTCACGATTCTACTGCCAATTCTGACCTCCATCTTATTTTCTCTCCTTGTGTTTTTCTCCAGACAGCAGTATCTGTCTTTTTTCCACCCACCTGCTAGCAAAGCAAGTAGCCTACCAATTGTCATTGGATTTATATTTGTGAATGTACACACACACAATTACATTGGCTATAGCTACACACACACATTTAGGTCATGCAAAATTGCACTTATCCACGGATCCACCTATGAGCTCTGTGTCAAGTGCAATTTTGCAGTTCTCAGAACCAACCAATAGATGCACGCGGTTAAAAGTGGGTTGTCTGCAACCGAGACAGATTTATATCTAAATATTAAGCCTTTTATGGAGATGGTTGCTGTAGTAATCTTATACAGTCTATACTATAGCATAATGTTGTTTTTATATTTGTCCATTCAGTCCCCTACAGTTTTTTCATCTGCAATGCTGTTGTTTACTGACACTGCCTTGTATTCACATGCATTGGAATGGCTTCAAATGAATAGAATAACCTTAGAAAAAGTATAAAAAGGATTGTTTTAGTTTGCCCATTGCCCATCTTACGGTAATTAACAGCTTGTTAAAAGTGGCTCCTGAGTTACAAGCATTTTCTCAAGTTCAGAGGCATCAGCTATTTCCAGCTTCTACTGCATAGCATCTTTCTGAGCCGTTGATAGATGACCTCCAAGGCTCTTCTTGCTCAACTAACCTCAGCTCCGTCATGGTCATCAACGTTCTCCTCTCTTTTCCCAACCAACCAGTTTTTCACAATCATATGAAAATTGAAATATAATTTAATCATCAGGATGTATTTATACATGACAGTAGGGGAGAGCAGATAACAGCCCACTCTTCTGCCTTCCATGGCAAACAGTCTAAGATTACAGTCAAACATTGTTTGAATGTGGAGTGAAGTGTTATGCACCAGCCTGCTTAAATGTGTGTGAATGTGAGTGTGCATGTGTGTATTAAGTGCAAAGTAAGATTGTATTGTTCAATCTAGTACCTGTAATGGAGGCAGCTCTATCTTCACACCGTCTTGGAATATGTTCACTCGTATCCTTCATCCCACTACCTTCTGTCCTTCCACCTCCGCTCTCTCTGATCACATAATTGCTTTTTTTCGCGACGGCTCTTCCTCTGTAGTTTTACTGGTTAAAGCAGATAGGACCTTACGGATTGGGCATTGACACAGTGACATGACAGAAACATATTTGTGTTACTATACAGTACCTAGTGCTCTTGCAATATATTAAGATAAGGTATTTAGATAGCAGTAACTGAGGCAAATCATATAGAGAGGTTTTTTACTAAACATCTTCACAGCCATAATTGCAGTACAGCCGAGCTTACTGTTGGGTTGTGCCGATTGGCAATGTTATCATCTATCATCTATCGGTGACTGAAGGTACAATTGACATAGTTTTTTTGAAGTCGATGCTATTGGAGTAACTGAGTGTGCAGTGGAGAGAGCAAGAGACTGACAGCTGACATTGCTTTTTAACATATAGTGATCTTCACTGACTTTAGGCTGACTATAACTGACCCCCTGTCACACACATACACACACACAAGGTGGTGAGTGGATGATGTGGCTATAGGCAATAGGCTATAGGCCCAACCCTAGCATAGCTTTGTGCACATGTCCACACACTTTGAATTATGTTTGCATAGAAACTGACTCCTTTGCAATAATTGATGCTTATACTTTGCGTATCTTTATCCAAAGTAGGAAAAGTGATGTGATTAAATGTGATTTAAAATCAGTCGAACCATGGACGTATGGTGTGAATTCTGTTAAGGCCTGTATTTACTTCATGTGTTATAGATAAAGTCTGTTATAGAAAACACCAGGTGGGCCAGTACCCTTACCTACCTAGAGACAGACGGTAAACATGTATCTACTCAGTCAATATTAGGCTGCTTGGACAGGCATGTAGTAGTTGTCATGGTAACTGACCTATATGGGATGTTGGAAACTAGATGCCATATTTAGAGTTGCGAGCCAGACATTTTTGCCTGCTGTAGCTTGTGAACCACTGAGTAACTCCCAGTTGTGTGGTTGTGCGTGCACATGTGTTCATTGCTAATTGTAGGTATGTTCACCATGCATTACTCCATTTAAGTATTGTTGAGTCATTCGCATTTTTCCTAATCAAATTGCTAAAAGGAACACTGTATGAACTGTAGTTCCGCTGAATCTCTCTTCTTGGGCTCCATGCTGTTATTACAGAAACCGGGCCAAGGCTACATGGGCAGAACATATGGACTAACAAAGCACTAACTCTCTTATACTCAAGTCACTTTCCTTTTTTATCATGAATGTTAAATGAGCATCAATTACAAATCAGCTAAAATGAAATTGTAAAACTAACTCAAAGCCTTAAAAGTAAGCAGTGCTACAATTATGTTTTATTTCTGTACGAAACACAGATTAAAACACAGCACAAACAATAAGTGTATATGCTGCAACATGGGGCATCGGACATGTGTAAGAGAGAAACCAAGAGAGACTAAGACTGCCACACCAAAGAGAACAGGGTGGGAGGGAGGAATGGTAGTGTTGTGAGGGTTGGAAACCAATTATCTACTAACAGTGGATTCTCCTTAGGGAACACTAGAAGACCAACATGGCTAGTTGTGTGTATGTGCGTGCGCAGCCGGTGTGTTTGTGTGGGTCTTTGTCTAAATCTGTGTCTGGACAAGGCAGCTGAGGCAATTATGTTAAAAGTTTCCATTAAAGGGCTGTTGTTTAAGGCATAGTCTTTGAGAAAGAGAGAGAGAGAGAGAGAGAGAGTGCACATTGAATGATAAGGCTGGTGATGTTATAACCATAAAGAAATATTTCTGTAGTATAACTGCCTAAAATATGGATATTGATTAATATAGATACGATGCACTTTGGACGGAGACACCTACAGTGTACTCAGCAGTTAAACTTGATTCAGAGTGGCATGAGGAAATGATTTTTACAGAGGTTTTTACTGTCATATTGACAATCTGGAGTTGTGAGTAGAGGACACAATGTACCAGACACAGACAGCCATATTGTCTATTAAACCGGTTTATGAGCCCTGTAAACTTACTTGAAAAAAAAAACAGTGGGGGATGATGAAGACGGTTCCTGTCTGCGTATGAATGAAGAGTATGCTGTGTGTGTGTGTGTGGGGAAACAGAAGGTGGCTTTATTTGTTTGGGCAGTTAGGTGCAGTTGAGTGTGTCGAAGATTATGTCTTTGTTAATGTGTCTGTGGCTTTGTGAAACTTTGAAATTAAAAAGGGAGCAGTGTGTGTGTGTGTGTGTGTGTGTGTGTGTGTGTGTGTGTGTGTGTGTGTGTGTGTGTGTGTGTGTGTGTGTGTGTGTGTGTGTGTGCAAACGAGCATGAAGCACAGGCAGCAAAGTCTGTATGCCTGCAACCATTTCCTTGCTCCCTACCATAAGACAGTTACTGTACATTACAGGGGCTAGCTGTATTAATCTGACTATGCAAGCTAAAATTTACGTTTTAAAAATGTACGAGAAAAGATATGTGCATGAAGTCTACTTTTTTCAAAGTGTTTCTGTCTGCTGAATGTATGTGTATACCAGATCCTGTGAGAGTGTATTTGGATCTGCAGTGTATCATTCTCTGACTGTGGGGCTGCATGTTTACCTAAAGGAGAAGAGGTAATCAGCCCATGCATATGGATGAGGCTTTGCAAACGCTGCTTTAAACATTGCAGAGGCGTTACCAAGACACTGTGGATCAGGTTTTCTGAACGCTATGCCTCACTACCTTATCACTGGCATGCTAATGTTGAGAAACAAGGATGAAATGTATGAGGTGTATTGGTGATGCATGGGTGTATACATTGCTGGTAGGAGTTCAATTTGATATTCTACAGAAATA
This sequence comes from Hyperoplus immaculatus, assembly GCA_949357725.1. NCBI lineage: Eukaryota > Metazoa > Chordata > Actinopteri > Uranoscopiformes > Ammodytidae > Hyperoplus > Hyperoplus immaculatus. The sequence goes on from OX442355.1 coordinate 18,471,959, forward strand.
AACAGGCACATGAGTGGGTTTATAGACCTACAGGTTGATCATGAGAGAACCAGAGAGAGAGAGTGAGAATGGAGAAGCAATGTGTTCTTGAGTGGAAAAAACAGATAGATACGATGTGAGTCAGGGGATAACAGCTTAATGTCTGTATGTGTGTTTGAGAATGAGGAGTGTGCAAACTTGCTAAGGTCTGATAATCATTGTCAAGTTAACAATATCTTTCTCTGTTTTAAATATATGTCTGGCTACAGGCAACATGTGGCCAGATTGGAATTAATGAATGTTGCCCACACATCTTCACTTATGGAGAAATTAAGTGAGAATTGTTGATGGCGGCTATAATTAAAAGCAGAAGTTTGTGATCTGAACCCCACTGTTTTATTTTTCATTATTTCCCATGCATAGGTCAAGGGATCAAGATTGCCCAACGCAAATGCCTAGATGGGGAAAAAAAAGCCCACTGTCAGGGAGAATTTTGGAGAAACATAGGAATCGACGCAAAAGCCAAAAACACAGTCAGCGACGGCAGGGAGCAAGGCTGGCACAAGGGAAGGCAAGGTGCATGGAGACAGCGGGGCATACGCTGTAAAAATACTAGTACTAAAAAAAATCACTAGAACTAGGAAAACACTTGAGAGTGAAGTACACTGAAGCACTACAGGATAATGTGACACTGTAGTGGAGTCATGACCGGGCTTGTATGGAGAAGGTGATTGTGGATGATTGACGCCAGTTGTGCCTCGGGAGAAGGAGAAACCAGACCACTGAGGGAAAAAAACACAGAGGTCAAAAAACAAAAAACAAAACAAAAAAAACACAAAAACCACAACCATAACATTTGTTTAATAATGTTGTATATTAAACATTATCATATCGACTGTATGGCAGTTAAATGGACATGGTATGTTTGCAATTAGTTCAATGCAAAACCATCAGGTCTACCTGGAGCCAGGAAGATGGTGTTTCACTGACCTTTTTTGGAATATCATGGCAAGGGAGTTGTTCTTAAGGCATTTACTGTGTTGTGTGTTCATCATACAAGTTGCACTCGGGTTGTTGTCATCTTGACGTACAAACCTGCAAGTCAAGGTTGATGAACTGTTTAGAGATCTCAGTAGCAGACTGTTAATTATATTATGCTGTATATACCTCACACAGATGATTCATTCTTTATTGAATGAGAATGCAGACTGCAAACTGCAAGAAATGGCACTTGAAGACGATTAAAGTAGATTTTTAATCAGGTGCCAGATAGTAATTACACCTCACCTTCCTGTCTTTCTACTATGTCTTATATTTATTTAGACTAATTCAACCACACTTTTAATTCAACATCACACAGTTTTTAGTGGTATTGTTTACGAAGGAAGCAAATAAATAATGTAGCGCATTATTTAAACCCATCTTGATGTACCAAAGTGCAAACTTACAGCACACTTTGTTTCAGATAAAGCATAAGTGTGACTATCTCTACCAAAAGCACACTTCCTACAGGCATGTGGAAATGTGCGTTTCACACCTATTGTGCTGATTGACAACAAGATCTTTGTTTGCAGTGCGGGTGGGCTGTATATTGTTGTCATAGTCTTCACCGGTGTGATGTTGCACCAAAACAAGGATTTGCAATACCATCATCACCATGTTCTTTAAAGAACCAGGCCACTGTTTCCCTTATGTTCATTAAGCTCCTTTAAGGAATAGGACAGTGCATAACGTGACCTAGAAACTTAGTGGGCAACCCATAAATGGTGTGGGAGAGGCGTAAAAGTCAATGTTAATGCAGAGGAGCTGAGGGAAAGGTTAGCATTAAGTTGAAAGTTTGGCAGTAAGATGCTCATTACCAAGGATGGTTTTGTCTGTGTCCAAGTGCCAGAAAAACAAAAGGGGTTAGCGCTAGAACACGATCTACCCTGTGTTTCTGACTAATGTCACGTTCTGTTAGCTGGACAGGAATCTAACAGTAACGTTACCCTTTTTGGCTGCTATGCAACGTTAGCTGTAAATTATGATGCAATGACAACTACTAAAACTAATTTGTATACTCATATAATGATATATTGAAGATAGATGTTGAAGATGATATATTGTTTGTAAAGAGATGTGTGAAGTGTGGGAACCAGATGGGGAGACCAACGCCAAAGGAGAGCAAACTGGTTCCAAAAAGAAAAGGCACCGCTGTTCTTTGGAACTGGTTTGGTTCTAAATCATCCCACACAGAGAAAAAAATTAAACATTATGCAATGTTTGCAGCTGTATTGTAACAGTAGGAAGCTGAGACACAGGCAACCTGTTCCATAATTTAAAAAAACACATCTGTGAATGATGTGGGGCCGTTTGAGCTGCTATTAGACTAGAGAAATAAGAGATGGAAAGATATCGCAAATAACATGGTGCCTAATATTTTAAATCTTGAAATAATGTCTTCATTGATATAAAGGGACATATTATAAAATTGCATCACTTAAGTAACACTTTGATGATTTTGTTCAAAGTCCTTGAACCGGAGTCATAGAGCTGGTGGTGGGCAGTCTCTGCTGTTTGTATTGTGTGGCTCTTTTCAAATAAATACATGTACCATTACGTCTTAAACCATAACCAGTGAAAACAACTGTATCTGGTAATAACCTCCCCTTACAGCAATGTTATCAAAAGCAACAGCATAGTCTTTATTAAACAGTTAGAGCTAAATTGTTGTGCAGTGACTGTATACAGTTATGAACATAATAATCAGCATGACTTTAGTTGCCACAAATTCAGCCAGAGCTTCCTTTTCATTTGGGCAATGTATAATAAGCTTTAATTGTTCATTCAAGTTATTATACTTTACTTTGATTACAGGACCTCAGGCAATAAACGAAAATTGCATTACATACTCGGTATAACTGAATTTTACGTAATTTTCCATTCTGGAAAGTGGCTCTAGCGATGTCGTATCATAAGACCGAATAACAAAAACTCAATAAGTCACCATCACAAGGAATTTTAATCTCATTCTAAATTTGAACAAGAGCGCTTAAAACTTTTTCAGCCTGGGGAATGAACTTGAGAGAATGAATCCTCTCCTGAGACCCACACACTTTAAATCCTGTTAATACCTTTTGTCAAGTTTGTACCCATCAGAAAAAAAAGCCAGTGCTCTGTTAAGGTCTAATACACTGAGTAACTACAGTACATGATGAATTTGATAAAAATACGTAGGCGTTTCAATTACGTTTTTATTGTTAAGTATTGAACTGCAGTGTACCATAGGTAATAAAGACACCTCCAATCCAGCTTTATAATTAGTGGTTCACTTATATCAAGAGGCACATAAGGCAGCTATAGTGCAAAAAGGGAAGGGTTTACAGTAAGGTCATAATTGCTGGTTAAATGGCATTCCTTATTCATAGCATCTCTGAGCCTGCCTCATCAACAAATCATTTGTGTGGTTGCAGCATTGCTAATCAATAGCCAATAAAAATAAATCCATTGAGCTTACCAAGCAATCTAGCACTCCTAAGGCCTTTTCCCCATCTTGAATGCAAGAAACGAGTGCTACCTATTGTGTTTGTGAGACTGGTATGTTGGCCAGTTGAACCTGCAGACTCTTTGTTAGAAAGTAAAGGTGTTTTAATCGAATGTGATTTCACTGTTTAAGCCAGAGCAGCCCAGTTCTGCCTTGCTGTTGCTGTATTTAGATGTTCTTAACTGACAGTTGTTTGTACAGCTCATGAGCTTTTCTGGGTCCTTGGGTTTGAGTGGATGCACCCCATAGTGGATATACAATGTGTTATCTATAAGCATCTAAGTTGACAACGATGACGATGAACATTTCTGATTACGCTGAATTGATTATATTCGCAGAGCATGGAGGCGGAGTATCTGGGCAAGCTGTTAAGTAATGATCGAGGCAATTAAAGTCAACTGGCTAAAAATCAATGACCTCTCATGGGAAAAGGTTACAGTTCAGTCCGCCTTTGGCTGACCATGAATGAAGTCTTACACAAACAGATCGTTCAAAGTGAATGATCAGACTCAACATTTTAAGATATGAAAATATTGTTGGGATGAGTGTGAATAATAATCTCGAAGAAAGCAATACATTTCTCTGATGACACTTCTCTTTTATCCAATAACATGCCGTCAGACAATTCTGAGGGATCTGCAGAAGTATGTAGTAAGTTTGTTAGCATTTCTAAGCCTTCTAAACCAATACACATAAGCATGATTTATATCAATAAAGCACCCTTTGTCTATAGCCACGTCTCCACCGCAGGAACTAGTTCCAGGAACTACTGCGATTTAATGCAACACTTCAGCGCAGTCGTCTCACCTTTTATTTTTCTTCATCTTAATTTACCGTCACATGGCTGTGGTTCTCCACTAGGATATACAGAGAAATAATCTGTCTATGTTAACAGACTAGAGCAGCCACACAGCATACCTCGCCAGCGGTTATTGACCTATTGCCTAAGTGTTTCTGTGGAGCACTGTCAAATCTGACCAGACTAAATTTAAGAACAAAGCAGAAAGTTCTATTAGCTGAGAAAAAAAGGAAGCCAATGGCTGTATGTAACTGGCAAGTTATCTATCTATCTTATACATTCAAAAAAAGTCAGAAAACATATCATTTGTATAGGTATACGGCAAACACAAAGGCACAGTCCTTTTGGGAATATCATATTTTCAATGACAGAACAATTGGTGCAATGAAAGAGTAATGTAACCAAGTGAAACTCCTTAGTTGTCTCTTTATATGACACGCAAAGTAATTATACTTGAGAACAGCACTTTGTTCCTGTCTTGTGGTATAAAGCAATTAAGAGTTCTCAAATATACATCCCAGAATTAATGTTGCATAAGTGCTGGATTTTAAAGTCCCGCATAGTGATAGAGCTTTTTTTTTGGTGAAAGACTTTCTGCATATTAATGTAACATAATGAGTGGAGGATCTCAGGCCAGTGATAAATACAAATATGTATACCTCTAAACTATTCCTCCTTTATATTTTAGGTGCTAGACTATTTAGCTGCACTGCATTTCCGTATCATGTTCAGTAACATTCAATACAGCCCTGATTGGATAAGAAGGTCCAGTATAATACAACATAAACATGGGGTCATACAGGTCAGAGTCATTATCATCTAGGTATAGTAGTGAAAAGGGAAGCAATGAGTAATTGTGAGTGTACAAGTATTGTATGTCACGAGCCTGCATGCATTTTTGGTCGTGTGTTGGTCTTATAGAGAGACATTGACAAACATTATTTTTAGCATAGGCTACAGTGCATACACATATGCAGCAACAGTGAGAGACAAGTTCACCCGCCGACACACAGACACACAAACACACTCACACACACACAGACACACACACACACAAGACACACACGGAGACACACACACACACACACACACACACACACACACACACACACACACACACACACACACACACACACACACACACACACACACACACACACACACACACACACACAGCATTATCCTACTGCCTGTCTGGAGTCTCCCAATAATAGCAGATGGTCTTTTTGGTCCACCATATCTCTCTCTCTCTCGCTCTCTCTCTCTCTGTCTCACTCTACCAATCTCTTCCTTGTCTCTCTCACTCTGTTTTCCTCTCTCTTTGTCCATCTGTTGCTATATTGCTCACTCTAACAATCTTTTTGCTGCCGTTCTCCCTTGCTTGTGTTTGTTGCTCTTGTCTCTGTCCTTTCTCTTCTTACCTCTGTCTCTTTATTCCTCTCTTTCCACCATATGTACCATAGCCATATCCTTTCTTTCTCTCTCTCACTTGCACATGATTTGCGCTTTTTGGGCTGTGTGTCTAGGTTTTTCCTCTGGGAAGTTACTTAAGTTGACAAGGACACAAGCGATGCCTAGCCATGCCACCTTGATGCTGTGCCAGTGTGTTTTTGTGTGTGTGTGTGTGCCCTCTGGAGTAATGGAAGCAAACATCAGAAGTGTGTGTGTGTGTTTGTTGTTGCCCATGTGTGTGAGTGTAGATAGTGTGTGTGTAATCGGGTTGACAACAGGCCCTTGCCACCTTGTCTGTGTGCCAGTGTGGCTCAGCCCCTTATTTTCAGGCTGCATTTGATTCATCTGAATTGTATGTAAACACTATATACCTCAATTCAGGTTGCTTTATGTAATTTAAGCAGTTTCTATCTTATTTTCATCAATTTCTCACATCAGAAATGACTCCCATTTCTAGACCATTCTAAATGCCCAAAACAAATGCCCAGTAGCAGTACAATATTGGATAATTAGTTATTATTATTATTATTATTATTATTATTATTATTATTATTATTATTATTATTATTATTATTATATTATTATTATTATTATTATTATTATTATTATTATTATTATTATTATTATTATTATTATTATTATTATTATTATATTATTATTATTATTATTATTATTATTATTATTATTATTATAATAATAATAATAATAATAATAATAATAATAATAATAATAATAACAATTCATTTTATTTGAGGGCGCCTTTCATAGCAGTTAAAATGTTGAAGTTGATGTTCCCCACTTCTGTAATGTCAAACTGCATTTCCTCTGCTCTCACATTCTGTCTTTCCTTAAGTATAGCACAACAAGGAATAAAACAACCAAAATTGCCCAAATAATAATAATAAAAACATATTCCCCTTCTCCTTTCCCTCTTGTCTCCTCCACTCCCTCCCATCTTCCGCCTATCCTCTTTTCATCCCTCTCCCTCTGAATCATTAATGCCAGCCCTGTCATGATCCGTGTGGATGTGAGCTGCGTTCAGAATGGATTATTCCTTCTTACTGTGTTCACTTGATCTCCCACTTGCTGTTGCACACTGGCAGCAAACTCCTGACATCCAACACAGCGTTTCATCAAATATTCACTAAAAGGCTCAAATTAACATAAAATGATATAAACGTGTAGATGTAGTTGCGTACACTTTCTTTCTGTCTGTCTCCCTGTCTTCACTGAATTATTGCTTAGAAGCGTTTCATGTGTATTTTGTTGGAGCAAATACAAAGACTTGACTAGAACAATTCAGTCATTGTATAACGTTGTATTTCTCTGCCTCAAGTGAAACATTTTCAAGTTTTAATGCAGCACATTATGCAACAGAAAGCCCACATGCTCTGACCTAACACTCTTTTTTATTTTTTTGCTCAGCTATTGTATTAATTATATTAATATGTGCATTTATATACGAACACACAATATCTTACACACAGTGTTCAACCTAATGCTAAGCCAGGACAGGAAATGCAGTCTACAATGGTAGAACAAATACAAACTTATACCTTCAGGTCCCTTGTGTAAGGGCATCATGTGTGAATCATCTGTTCTCCTAGCATAATGTCATAATGAGATGTTTATTCTTGTACTCTTTCAAATAAAGTTGCATGCAACTGGTCTGGGAAACAAGAGTGATAAAAACAGACTTTAGGTCCAGGTTGCCTTGGCAACACCTGTGGTAACGGCAACTATGTTTCACAGCTTGCAAAGTTCGATTCCAAATGAGCCATGTGTTGACCAATAGGAGCAGCGCTTCATGACAGTCTACTGAGTTGGAAATGCAGCAAAAATGAGAAGTGTGTATCTGTTTGAAGTGCAACCCAAATGATTTAGAAAAAAAACACCATATAGAGAGGCAATTTTGTAATGAATTTGCATTTAATCATTGTTGAGAAATACACAATTGCATTAATTGTTTTAAAAAGTTGGGGTCAATCAAATTAAACCTTAAATATTATTATTTCAAATCAATAGTAGTTGGTGCTTATTATTCGTACTTCAAAATATGGTAAACAAATAAATTGGTGCCTATGAGTAATAATGGCATGCAACAATGACTGTTACTGTTAGTTTAGTGTACGTTCAAACCAGCTGTTGCACACATAACACATTGACTAAAAGTTGTACTGCATGCAGTCAGGTTGAGCTGCAGTGTTATATAAGAGCTTGGAACATCTAAGAAAGCTCGGCACCGCTCTGCCAGTATGAGCAGCTGCTGAAGAGGGTAGGCGAGTTAAGGAGTAAAGAAATATGAGGAAGTATGAGACATGGAGAGGGAGAAAAGGACATAAAAACAAAGGGATAATCAGTAAGAAGAGGAGGATGGGCTTAGGCAGAAAATACAAGATAAAGAGGTATTAAGGAAGAAGTCTAGAGGGAGGATGTCTGTGGTTTGCTGTTAAAATGTAATTTTACTGCAAGAACAATCTGATCATTTTGATAAACAAGTAGTCTGGCGAGGTCATCCATAACAAAGACATTACAAACACAATTTGTTAGATAGCATTATGTAGCTTAAACGTTTCCTGTCAAAATGTCTATTTCCGCTTTAATTTTGGGAGGAGGCAACTATTTGGAATAGCCCCATCAAACCAAATGTTGTTGAAACATTCTCTCCCACACCCACATGTTCAATCATAGGATCAGAAGCTTGTCACTGATCATGTCTTCAATTAAAACAAAATTAAAAATGTGTCTGTCTAAGCCACAGAAGTAGGGAGCAAAAGTTAGACTAGGTATAGGTGTGAATCTACAACAACACTGATGGCTACTCAGCACTTTTGATAACAGTGAACATCAAATAAACCTCATCAACAAACACACAACCGTCAACAGACACAATGTGAATGCAACATCGGTGAGAGTCATACACAAGCCCGATAGGGATCCAAAGGTAATGAAGGAGGTGGCTCCGGTAGAGGGGATAATAGGTGGAAAGACAGAATAAGTAATGCCGGGAAAGAAATATTTGTCCTAGTGTTTATCAGTCTACTAAAGGATAACACTATCGTTCACTTCAAATCACAAAGGATTATCTTGCCCTCTTTGCATTAGGAATATTTTTTTTTAATTCATAGACTGAATGTAAACATTAATTATACCAAATCATCTCTAGAAGTTTAACAGAGTTGTGGTGTGTATGTGTCTGATACTCAATGCCTAACTGCAACTCTTTCAAAGTAGATTTTTATTCCTCTGAAAAACTGTGCTCAGTGATTTCACAGCCCTTGTCAGTGTCTTTTGCTGGAAAGTCAACTGAATGTCAGCTTAATGTGTTACTTTTTGAGATGAATGAAGAATAAAATTGCTTCAACAGCAGCAGCAGTACTGTAGCTGCATTTTATAGTGCCATATGCATGTCTTTGTGTGTGTGTGTGTGTGTGTGTGTGTGTGTGTGTGTGTGTGTCTTATTTGGATGAATATGAGTCTCTCTCGGCATCGCTTGCTGTCTGTCTGCCCAATTAAGAAGTGTTCTTTTTCCCCACACTTGTTCTAAAACAGACTTTGTCGGTAGACTTCCTATAATCTCTTTTTGCCGCATCTAATGACATGCAGCTGACCAGAAATATATCTCTATTTTTCTCCAGTCTTCTATTTGATCCCCTCATCTCTCTCAGATTCTTTTTATTATCCACTCACATACCACCCATCAACCGCCAAACACACACACACACACACACACACACACACACACACAGACACACACACACACACACACACACACACACACACACACACACACACACACACACACACACACACACACACACACCCACTGCTTTCCTTTTTCCACTGCCTAAATCACTTGCTGTGTTCTGGCACTTTGACATAATAACACTTTGTTGTGTTTTCTTTCCCTATGATGCATTTAATATCTTTCTGAGTGAATAGTTTATGTTTGGTAAGGTCTGATCCTTGTTGACATAGACTCTGCTGCACCAGCTACACCATCATCATTTATTTAGAGGCTCCTCTCCCCATCCATGTTTGCATTGGAAAACAGCTTCCCATGTCACAAACTATTTCACCTGAAATCTCTCTTCACACCGAATGTAAAAATGTTTACTGTCGCAAATAATTAGCTAAATTCCAAATATTGTGTATAGCACATAAGCTAACATGTTGCAGGCAAGGAGAATAATTTAAAAAAATGTAAGACTTTACTGCAGGTATAACAGTGACTGTAAGCAACATAAGGCATTTCTGTTTCACAGTCAAACTATTAATGTAGACAGATCGCAATATAAATCACATATTACACCCTTTAAATGAGATGAAAAAAACTTTCAAGTGGAAAGTTACTCTGAAACATGGACACACTACAGTTCTCACAATAGCTGCACATACTTAAAGACCTACTTCACCGGTGGGAATGTGAAGGTGTATTGAACTCTGACATCCTATGTAGAATAAATGTGCAACATTTTTTGAAATCGGTTCATCCTAGCCTGAGAAAAGGCAGAAAGAGTGTTTATGGTCTCACAGTCTAACCCTATATTTTACTAGTGTGACATCACACTGGTATAAATGTAGGGTTAGGATTAACAGGAGAGCTGGGCAAAGGGAAGACTGAGGGATGAATAACCTCATTCATTATATTATAATAGCGATTTTATAATGATAGAATGCTGCTTCCATATGGGTGAAGTATTCCTTTAAACACGTTAATGAGCAGTTCATATGTTAGTTTGTAGGATAAGTAATTCCACCTTCAGTCATGTTGACATGATTCAGGATAATGTCACTGGTCTCAGTAACTAATGTGAAGTCCTTCTTCTAAGGTGAAGAGAGTCTATGCATGAACACTGAGCTAACATTATGTGACAGACACATATAAATAGCAGTATTAACCTGAGGCAAACATCAGGGAAACCTGTAATCTTGGTACGCCAATGTTGTCTCACTTTTGGTCAGATTCCTTTTCGAACGTGCGGTCTTGAAGTTTTTGATTTAGAAGCAATTATTGTGGTGATATTTGAGGTATAAATAATGCTAAACCTACATTTGCCCCGGATTTGCAGAGACACTGGTGCATGCTGGAGCTCACCAATCGGAGCTGAGTGTTAATTTTGGAAGGGGGGGTCTTAAAGCAGCTACGAGTAACATTTAAATATCTTTTAAACAGCCTCATGTTTCCTCTCATAATCATAAATTACCTTTAACAGCAAACGAGACCATCAGTGCAAAGAAAGACGTTTTTATATAGTTTTTATTACTGCATTTGGTCTGGTCGCACACCCAGTCCGATTTTCGATTCACACGTGCATGCTCTATGGTCACATATCCATATTGGTCGCAGATTTCAGTGTGGCGCAGCAACTCGATTTGAGAAGCCTATCCCTCCAGGTGAGGGAAGGGGAGCGGGAGCCTTGTTTGAGACAGTTATTTGTCGTCATAATGACTGATAACGGGGCTGAACCATCAAAGAAAAAAAAGAAAATGCAATAAAGAAAAGCTAAAAGGGAGAGTGATAGGTGGGCGGGAGGGCGTTGCCAAGCAACATATACACAATTTCACGTGAGCGAACTAGACTGCAGTGTTTACTCCTCAATGAATGAGCGGTATAGCCTACTAAAACAAAGTTTACTTTGCCTCACCAGCATCATCAGATGGCCATTATTCATCTGAAATAGTCATTACAACAACATAAACACATTACCTCATCGTGATCCATACTAACTGCCGTCTCTCGTTCATTCGCTTTGTGTGAGGACACGGAATCTTTCAGCTCCGTGAGAGGTGACACTGCATCAACTCATTGCAATCAGGTGTGTGTGTAGCACTGACTGGCATTAGTTGATGCAGTGTCACTAACCACTCTCACGGAGCCGAAAAGAGTCCGGTGCCCTCATACTTTCAACACACGGACATGCACTATATTGCTTCCTGATCATTTGAATCTCGCACGCCCGGCACAAGCTAGAAAACAGCTTCACGACAGCTGGCGTCGTAAAAATACTACCACTTTTGTCCAAAGGGGCCGCCAACGGGCAATTTTACTCGTAGTGGCTTTAAAGTGACAGGAGCTTAAATGGAGCATTTCACACAGAGGCTGATGAGAGGCGATACAGCAATGGCAGTGTGAGAAAATAATGGGCATGTTGAACAATGAACCATGAAAACACATCATAGAAGCGACACAAGTGTAAAACTGAAAATGAGCAAGTCACCTTTAAGTTGAATTTTATTCTGCCTTATCAGAGCTTTTTATGTAAGTCCCACTGTTGCATGGCTGAAGTATTCATTTGTTTTGCTGGCATTGGCCTCAAGCGACTCCCAACACTGATGGATCAATCAAGTAACTCTGCTTCAGAGCGATTGTTTGTATATCTAAACCTCTGACGGTCACCAGCTCTTCCTCTTACTCATCCTTGCTTCAAGTACATCTCTCAGTTCATATGTACTAACACAATTGCACAATTATTGTGCTTCCTATTCATTGCCTGTCCTTGCTCAGTCACACTTCAACTAGAAAGGCTAATGCTTTAGTTCCATCTCTTAGAACTAACTCCCACTCTCACTGCTGTTGCCTTGACATTTTCATTGTTTCCGTTCATATTTGGTCTCTCTTTTCATCTGCTTGTTGCATATGTATGTGACGGAATACTACTCGAAGAGTTGTAGCTACTCTGCCTTAAAATATGGAATGTAATTTGCATGTTGTAATCTTTCACTACAGATAAGCTTATCTTCCACTTAACCCTTTTGACTTATTCATTCAATCTTTTTCTTTTGCAACCCTGGCTTCCCCTATCTTAACCCATTGATGACGGCTGCTGCGCGATGCCACATTGCCTCTCCTGCCTGATGCTGCATCGTGCAGCATTGTTACTTTATCTAATTTTCATGGCATGCGCAGCATAGAATGCACTGTCATTGGTTCAAATACACATGAGGTGGGTTTTGTTGATTTTTTAAGACCACGTGATCACCCAAAAGTTGTGTGGTTTGGCGAAAATCACATCAATCAAAAAAATTAAAAATTAAAAATAAAACAAAATAATAAAAAAAAATAAGCCGGCTGTGTCAGCGATAGTGTATTACAGAACAGTTAGTGGCGTTTGGTGCGCAGAATCAAGGTCCACTATAGGCTACTGACGAAAATCACACTAAATATTTTATATTATTTATTCTTTTTTTTCTCCCCCATCTAATTTTGACGATTTTTAGAAAAATTTGTTGGTGTGTAAGCGCTAAGGGAGCATGTTTAAATAAAACCTGTGAACCTTAACTTTTAAATGTATTTTATTTCATGTTTCTATGTGCTACACAGGCTTAGATATTAAGGTTTTGGTAGACTTGACAATTCGTACTATTTTTTCAGAAAACCCTCAGGCATTAAGGACATGCATCCTAGATTGCCATAGTCATCAATGGGTTAAAATGCCAAGAAAAAAGTTTCTTGTTGTGGTCAATTTCATACTAAATTGTTGAAATGCAGTGGCGTGCACAGGTAGACCTGAAGTGGTGCTGAAGCACCTGCCCTTTTCCCCTGACCCAATCAAGTGCCCTTTTGAAAAAAAATAAATAAAAGAAAAATGAAAGTTCGTTTTTTTTTTTTTTTTACAGTGTATCTGGCCCATGCCGACATTGTCATCTATAAATGCTCAACGATTAAAAACGTTTGACAATAATGCCCCAATAAATATGCCCCCCCCTCCTCCTCCTCCGCACACACTTCCTTTGTCAAAGTGAACGCGCAGAGTGGACACAAACCGCAGCAGTTCACAGCTGCTGCACACACACACCTACTCCCTGGCCTGCCCTGCAGTCATTAGGCCAGGGGGGGATTTTGTACAAGTAACCTTAAAATGATTTGGTCATTCATCGACAGAATATATTGTGCCCTTTTTTGCACTGAGCACCTGCCCCCGAAAATGTCTGTGCACGCCACTGTTGAAATGTTTCAATATGTTAACCAGTCACTTAAAATGGAGTTTGAGAAAACAGAAACGTCCACCCTGAAAACTCCCAAATGAGTCATACAGAATCCACCAGGGATCGCCATGGCTAGAGCTGCAAACACACGACTGTTTGTTACTACTTTAATGTGTCAACTTTCATCATTTCACAGTGATATATGTGTGAGGGAAATCTACATATTGCCTTTTTAATATGTCAGTGACATACTAGGGTGCTGTGTAGCAATCCACCCTTTTCAACCATTACGTGAATTAACAAGTAATAAAGGTAAAGAGGAAGTGAGTTAATCATCCTTAAAGTGAGATTCAAACTTTCCGTAGGCAGACGATATCATCAAATCTCTTTGTTTTGTGTCACCAAATATTTACTAAAGGTCAAGGCAAGTAAACAGGGAATTCAAAACGTTTCTTTCTTGGAATTATTTAAACTTCAGATGATTTTTTTCACCATACACAAATGAAATAAACTATAGAATTGGATGCTTATAGCATTTCCGTTAACCATTCAGGGTACCAAGATAATCTCTCAGTATTTGTTTTAGTTTTTTTAATTAAGAGATTAAGCAGCTGTCTTGGTATTAGCATTTAGTCCCCAAGAAAAAAGATATTGTTGAGCATCACTAGATTATATATATTTCATCTCCCACTCTTGTCTCATTTTCTTTCTCACATTTCTTATGGGACGATTGCTGATTTAGACTGTCAGGGGTGTTGTGATTGTTTTGTTAGCAATATTGTTTTCTGTGACCGAAAATTGAGGGCAAATTGTTCTATTTTTTTCTGAATACTGAGCCACCAATTATATCCTGCCGTTCACAAACAAATCCACAAATGTCTTTCTTACCCCTATTTTTTCTTTTTTTTCTTTTTCTCCTTTGTTCAGCCCAATGTTCCTGCAGCTCTACTTTCAGCACTTGACGTCAAGTAAATGCCTTTACGTTTGTTTTTCACCCGTACATTTAACAAAGGGGTAGGATCGGAGCTCCAAAACAATGTGTCCTTTACGTCTGAACATACATTTTGAAGCTATGGATTGTCCTGCAAACATCTGAGAATAAAACAAAGCTCTTCATATTTTTATTTTTACAAATCCAACATCTCATATCTTTATTTTTCCATAATGAAGAAAATATTACAATCTAGCTCGTTGTATGATAATCTGAGGAATCAGGTATGCAGACATGATATTAACAGAACATAATACAATATTTTGCAGACATAAGAGGCTTGCATAATATTCCTGCAAAAACATATTAGTATGCATTTATTTTCAATTAAGATATAACTCTTAGATTGCAAAGCTCCATGCCTTGTGCTAATGTGAGATATATATTCTTTTTCATTTGTAACCAGAATAGCTTTGTGTTATACCGGAAAATTTCAATGTTTGGTAATATATACATGGGAAACAAAACAGACATAATTTAAATAAAATCAATTAATTTTTTAGGGCTCCGTTGAAATAGCATAAGTGTTACATATGCATCAAGATATAACAACACACAAACAAGCCCCAACCACACTGAGTTCTATCAGCATCCAATGCAGAAGTGACAAACATTTCAGTAGCTTCCAGTGGCCACTACGAGGTGGTACCAAAAGTGAGCAATTTTTCTTTGGCTCACAGGCCGTTTTCTCAGTCTCATTAAACCTATTTACGAACTGGTCCAAAAAAACATTCTAGTCTTTATGTTTTGCTATGTTTAGGTCATATCTCCATGACAACACTGAGGGGGGTGCATTTTTTTCTAGTTGGCTAATTTTTATTCTTTTGGAGGTTAAAATGTATGAATAATTAGGGGCGTGATCGCTTGAGTGACAGCTATCCGCCCGTTGTCCCTAACTTCGCCCCGGAGGTATACGTCAGCTAGATGGGCGTATCTCTCTCCCCCCGACGTCACATCAATGCCCTTTTTCGGCAAGAGGAGTGAGGCGGAGTGAAAATCTCACAAGATCGCGACACACATAAGCCAGGAGAATGGGATGCAGTCTGAGATCAGCCCAGATGCTACATCCATTTTATATACTATCTATGTATCAGACCTGTCACTTTCTTTGATTGACCAGAGGTGTCTGACAAGGTGCTTGCAACAAAAACAGAAAAATAAAATTGAAACCGTTACTTTAACATAATGTCACTACATTTTAACTTTGCTACTTGCATCCTTTGCACCTCAAATTCTGAAATCGTTGCAAATCCTGGGCTTCTGCACTTGCACAAACATTTTAATGCCAAGCCACAAGGTGCTTTCTTATTTATATGGACTCGCTCCATTTCTGTCCATATTTCTCTGGGCTGTTCTTTAAGCTTCAACTTATTTTTGACCCATTCCTGACTGTGTCTGCGACAATAAATTGAGCCTTGGGGGCATTTTCCACCATTCTGCTGTGCTGCTCCCTGTCCATATATGACTGAGGGGATTCGGTAATGGCTTCTCTTCGTGTCCCAGAACCACATACAGTTTTCTACAGTGGCTGGCACATGGCATGACTGGGTATGCAACCGAGACGCCGTTATGGCCTTAACACAATGCCATTATCGCTGTAACACAGTGCTAATGCTCCTGCTTGCTTGCTCTCTCTCTCACAACACACTCAAACAGACATGAACACACTTTTGCACACTAAAGCGGTGTCTCTGGAAACTAATGGGTTGTGCTCCAGAAAGACACGGATACTTAAGAGCTGGTTAGGGGCTGAACACAGATGGTGTGTGTGTGTGTTTCTGTGTGTGTGTGTGTGTGTGTGTGTGTGTGTGTGTGTGTGTGTGTGTGTGTGTGTGTGTGTGTGTGTGTGTGTGTGTGTGTGTGTGTGTGTGTGTGTGTGTGAGAGAGAGAGACATATGTGAGCCCTGTTGTTTGTTTGTGTTTAATGTGTCTAAGTTGTGTCATTTTACATTTGTGTATAAATGAACACTTAGATTCATGGCCTGTGTGTAATGTTTGTTCCAACACTGTGATCCTATGTGTCTGTTTATGTTCAAAAGTCTTGTGATAATTTATTTCTGTTTTGTCGGTGTCCCATGTTTGTTCATGCTTCACAATCGGTTTAACTGCAATTGCAGTTCCCCACAACAGTGCGTCTGTGCGTCTCTCTGTAAGTGGATGTTAGTTTCCAGGTTATGCATTTTGGCATAATATGCGTGCATAACTCCAGACACACAATCAGGTCCTGTTGACTTGGTTTTCAGCTGTACTAAACACTGGGCTCAGAGCATCATAGGGACCCTTACTGGAGATAATAAAGCCTACAAGCAGACACAGTCACTATAGATACTACAAAAAACGTAGAGACGTACATATATACAAACACATAAATGCACATATTCGCCATAGATATTATATTGTAGGTATACATCCCTATTCCACAGTTTGTAATACTATAAACGGGCTCCTGTGTGCATTTCATGTTCAAATGGAGAAACTGGGACCAGCTGTATAGCCCCCCCCCCACACACACACACACCTCTCCACTGTCTGCTCTGATGACTGTACTTTCCCCTTCCCCCCTTCATCAAAAGAGCAGGAAAAGGATGACAGGAGAAAGCGATGAAGAAAAAATGTTCAGAAAGAGAAGGTCCCTTGTACGGCTTTGCATTCTCCGAGCCCTGCGGTTGCTTAGGAACTTGGGCAAATTTAACTGACTTTTTCCTTGCTAATCTTGTTTTGTGCACTGATGACACCACTTTCAGCTTTCTACCAGAACAATTTGGCGCTTGTGGCTCACTTTCCACTATAGCTAGAAGGCCTGTGGTTCACCTGAGTGGCCTGAGTGTCTATATTCTCCCCATGTTACTGGCGTTTTTTCTCTGGGTGATACATATTCCTCACACAGTCCAAAGATCTGCAATTAAGGGGGATTGGAGAAAAAAGTGCCTATAGGTGAATCCTATAGTGTGAACTATTTTTCTGTCCATTTGTGTAAGCTGTGACAGAAGACTGGCAACCTGCATGCACGCATGCTTGAACACACTCCAAATTCCTGTGACCTGAGAAAAGAGGAGGTAGGGAAACGGAATTCATGAATTACTTTAGGTCCATATTTCCTTTTTTTTATTTGTATTTATTTATTTATATGTATTCATATTTCTGCAGTTACAAAATCTATTCACGCGCGGAATAAAAGCAGCCAGACCACTGACTGAGGCTGGGATTTCACAGTACTCTAAGCCAATCTTAGCAGATAATGACGAGATACAACAGCTGCTAGTCGACAGGATTCAGCATAACAGACCAACTGTCATGCACTGCGGAGGAAATAAGCATTTGTTTGTTTTGGATATTTTTCGTGTGTATGGAGAAAATGGGAAAACGGCAATTATATATTCTGGTTCTGAATGTATTTTGCATTGGGAGGCATAGTCACTGCTACCTGCCACACTTAACTGCCTGATGGGTGGAGAAAAATGGAAAAGACAGGTCGTAGAGCATGGCAGGGGATTTCTCACTGGTGTAGTCTAGTATTATCTACAGTAGTCAGGTATAGAAAAGCATGGAATGGACAATGTATGTGTACGTGAAAGGCAAGGTAATCCAAGATGCAAAACAAAAATATTCTTTGTAACACAGACAGAGATTGCTTCATGGCAAGAAAAACATTCCAACGTAAACATTGCTTGGGTTAGTTCAAAACACAGTAAATGAATGCAACAAGAGACATCATAAACATCCATGCAGCATTCTGGGAGAGCATAGGTTGAAGGATTTATGCTGTAATTCTGATTGTGTTGATCCATTGCACTTAATTGTGCATTAACTACAATCGTTTTTGTCTAAGAGTGAGGACATATTGGTTTCCTAATCCGGAACATGGTCTTATCTTGTTCTTTCTTTTGTGTGTGTGGTTGTGATTGGGATACATTTTACTTCAAGGTTGGTTATTTTAAACTCTACTAAATTGAGCAACATAATTTCCCCAAAAGATCTTCCCTCTTTTGATGTTTAAAAGGCATACTCGGTCATTTAGTGGAGGTGCTGGGAAAGTTTTGTATGCGCTTCATTTAGCGGAGAATATCTCAACTGTTATAGACTAATATGGCCCCAGTGAACAACGTGGGATGTGTGACAAAATCTCTATCTGGGGCGAAAGTCCTGAAAATGACCACAACAGGTGACACTAGTATCACACTATGTGGTGAATGGGACTTTTTTTTCCTTTATAGATATTCTCATACATTTCTACAAGATTAATCTTCATATTAAGAGAAAAACTTTTTGTATTACAATTTGTCTAAAATGTTTTAATAAAATATGCAAATGAGGCAATATCTCATTAAATATGTGTGCATATAAACCCTTGAAGTTACAGATGTTCTGAGGGGATCACAATGTTCACAATGACAATGATTACATGGAAGAGTGTAAACATTCTGATTTGATATATAATGAAAATGGCTAAAAAACAGTCAACCTATTACGTACTGTATGTACGCATATTGAATGAGATATTGCCTCATTTGCATATTTTATTAAAAGTTTTAGACAAAGTGTAATACAAAAAGTATTTCTCATAATATGAAGATTAATCTGGTAAAAAAGTACGAGGATATCTGCAAAGGAAAAAAAAGTCCCATTCACCACGTAGTGTGATACTAGTGTCACCTATTGTGGTCAATTTCAGGACTTTCGCCCCGGACAGAGATTTTGTCACACATCCCACGTTGTTCACTGGGGTCATATTAGTCTATAACAGTTGAGATAATCTTTGCTAAATGAAGTGCATACAAATCGTATCCAGGACCATAGGGTTTATATGTAAGCTACGCATATTGAATGAGATATTGCCTCATTTGCATATTGTATTTAAAAACATTAGACAAAGTGTAATACAAAAAGTATTTCTCTTAATATGAAGATTAATCTGGTGAAAAAGTATGAGGATATCTATAAAGGAAAAAAAAGTCCCATTCACCACGTAGTGTAATACTAGTGTCACCTGTTGTGGTCATTTTCAGGACTTTCGCCCCGGATAGAGATTTTGTCACACATCCCACGTTGTTCACTGGGGCCATATTAGTCTATAGCAGTTGAGATATTCTCCGCTAAATGAAGCGCATACAAAACTTTCCCAGCACCTAGACTAATTGTGATCACGAAGATTTTTCGTAAAAAACAGACAATATCTAATCACCACTACCTGTCTGCTGTAGTTTGGGCACGCTACCTCCAGCTGCTGATCCTGTTTGCTCTATATGCAGTATTAACTTGATATTAATCTGCGCATGCTGTGCGCTGTAGCATGACCTCATATGTGTCGCGCACATAGAATTGAAGTGCATATATTGGTTCAATGGATCAGCCCCATTGCCACCGTTACCGGATCTAACTATTTTGTCAAAATCAGGGCCGATACCCGATATTAATATTGGATCGGTGCATCCCTAGCTTGTTCCCTTTAGTTTGTAATCTGTCAGTATGTGTAACCTTGATCTTGGATCATCAGCTGGGATGAGGGATCTTTAATCCATGTATGCTGCAAATCATTCCAAAGGTATAATTATTGTCATTGTGAGTGAATGGTAGGAACTTGAGGAGTCAAAGCACTTTAATCAAGTGCTTCCAATGGTTTTGAGTACTAGGGGAGCAGAATCCATTCCAGTGTAAGAAAATAGGCGACATGAAGCTCCTTGTTAACTGTAGACCCTCTAAGCCAAAATGTGTTAAGAAATGATAATTAACCTCCTCCCTGTCCTCCTTATTAAATTTCAACAAAGCATCTAGTTGTAATATCGCAGAGTTCACTGGGGGGAGGGACAGAATGGTTGATGGGATACGGGAGAGGGAAGCACATCTGGTGTTAGAGTACACCCACTGAGACACTGAGGGGTTTATGGGGCTACACTGATTAGGAGACACGCACACACACACACACACACACACACACACACACACACACACACACACACACACACACACACACACACACACACACACACACACAAACAGTATCACATTTTAATCCAGGTGCCAGGAGGAAGAGAGTATCATAAATAACTTTGTGTGTGTGTGTGTGTGTGTGTGTGTGTGTGTGTGTGTGTGTGTGTGTGTGTGTGTGTGTGTGTGTGTGTTTGTATGTGCAAATCGACTTACTGGTGTACTGTACCTGCAACTATGCACTTCACTGTGCTTTAGTGGGTGGCTTGTGTGTGAGTGTATTTGATTGAAATGCCCAGTATGTGTGACTGTGTGCATAGTATACGGTGTACATTTTCATGTGTGTTTGTGTGTGTTTGTATTTATATGCATGTATTCAATTGCATATGTGTCAGGGTAAAGATGGCTCCCACTGCAATTGTGATTAAAATAGCACAGTGCAGATAATGACATTTCCTCCTTACTCAATCAAGCATTAATTAAACACTGACAGATGACTGGAGAATGCTGTGTGGATGTGTGCTGACTCTCAAGGTCCTCACCCTTGTCTTTAGCCTCACGCTATATACCGGGCATACAGTGCTCTTGTGTATTCGTGTGTGATGACGTGTAATGAAGTGTAATGAAGTGTCCCTCCCTCCTGACCCCATTGTGTAACCTTAAAATGAATCGAGACTGCTGGTTTACTGTGTTCCTTCCTGTACATTTAAATAATGCACACTCCATTGTATTTCCAATCTCGCTCCAGCAAACACTTGTGTATTCCCAGTTTATAGCCTGTCTGGGATCAGTGGGCTGAAGTTTATGTGCCTTGTTGTTATAAATATTTAACATTGCTCACCATGCAGGACACCAAATCACTTATGATCACAGACATCTCACATGTTTTCCTGCTTCACAATCATTTGTTTCAGGCATAGTTCAGTGAGTCAATGAGGAAAAACTTGAGTTGAGCTCACTGTCCCAATTCTTCAACTTTTGACTGCAGCTGGGAAACACTCCCAGGGTAGCCATTATTGGCCAGAGAGGCTGTAATTAAAGCTGGAGGGGGTCCCAAAAACGTCTAGATGAAGCACTTCCCACTTTACACTGCATAGGCGTGAAATAATAGCTTCCCGTAATTGCCCCAGATACTTTATGGGGTTGCGGTACTGAGGTCTGAGAGCTGTAATGACACAGCTGGGGTATTGACTCTAATTCTGGATTCCTCACTGGGTTGGTAGCAAATCCTTTTTTTTGTGTAAATTCACACAAAATTGAGGTTTTTGGAAGATGCCTTTTGAGATTAGAGTTGGTGAATGCTGGTTAAACTGAGGACCCTTCTTTTCATGGAATGATTGCTGCTGCTTCACATTCAGACACATTCACAATGGGTATTGAGTACAGCTATTGAGTACAGTGGTCCGTGTCTGTTTCTTATTTTAGAAAAGGCATAATGTCACTCTCCCTCCTCTCAACACACTCACATGTTTTCTAGCCGATCTTGCATTTGTTGGATCTATGCTGGAAAATTCAAGTGCTCAAAGTTTGAATTTGACAGGTAATTCATGTCATGTTTTAAGTCACTTTATATGTTATTAACGCATCATCCTATGCTGCTGCCTTGTTCCCTTTTTGATCTGAAACACACTCCCAAATAGCACTAGATTACATAAAAGAACACAATGTCAGATGAACGGCGCACACAATGAGATTTATTAATGATGTTTTAGAAATGGAGACACAGACAAAAATGATCATGTACTGTATATCGTTTGATTTCTGGAGGGCACTGTTTTGTTGCTCTGCCATATTTAAATTCTGCTTCTGACACTTCATCCCAACTTCAATGGGAAGTTGATCTGCCTTTTGAGTTACTGCCTGTCTGTCTCTCTATGTGCCCCAGCGGACACCAGACAAACAAAGGAGTGTATTTCCCTCAATTCTGTAAAGGCTCATAGCGGCCATGTTTTTTCACCCTCTGGTTTGTAAACCCATGCACTAGCTACATTTTTTTTTCTGTTTATCTGTACCTCTCTTATCAGCCCAGGATAAACAAACTGTGGCTTCAACAAACAAACGAAAAATAATTATCTTTGTGCACAGGGACGTGGAATAAAAGTGCAAAACTGTCCAGTCCATAAAATTCACCTTCACCTCAACTACTACCCATAAAATGAAGTGTATGTGAGTCAAAGTGACCTAACTAAACAGTATATGACTTTAATGTTAAAACGAATGACCACACATGCCTAATGTTGTCTTCTAATGCACCTTTAAAAGGAACACAACATTTTTATTTACTATTATTATCAGAATAGACACCCACAGGTGATGCTACGATGCCTCGTAAAGTATTATGTATGTAGGCTGTTATGTCCTATTGTTTTCCAGATGTGTATACAGAAACAAAATACATCAAATTTAAAGCAGAATACATGCATACATTTCAGACAAAATATCAATATTAGAGTTTTTTTTTCTGCATACACTTCGGAAAGCTTGAATATATGTAGAATGTACTGTATATTACTGGGAATACACATGCATAGTACATTTTTGTATTTCGAACATAGAGACAGTCGTGCCTTTGTGTTTAAAATGTCTAAATCATTTCTTTATGAAGACTGAGAACTATAGAAAACAGTTGACAACATATGCATGGAGTTCTTTGTAGAACATTACATTCTTGATATGACAGTGGCGTGATACAATATTGAACTAGTCATCTGGGTCTGTTTGATCAGGACATACTATCATGCAGAGAGACAGATCCACAGAGCTCTGTTGAGAGATGTATCTCAATGTAGTGCCAGTGACATGAAGTTCTGCGCAAACAGACTGAATTGTAAGAAAGATGTTTAAGCCACAGCACAGTGCACAACTATACAGTATATGACCTGTAATGGTAAGGTCAGTGACAGCTTATAGTCAGTATCTTGAAAATAAAATATTGGAATTCCGGTTGTGTCCTTTTACCATTTTTAATTGTCTTTAATGGTGGAAACTGTCCGGCTGTCCAAATGCATGTAATGTGCGACAGTCCAATGGAAACACTAAGACAACCGCTTGAGCATCAGTGTGGTGGATCGCTGTGCTGTTTAATGTACTGTACATTTTAAATCAATTAATGTATGAAAGCTTCAGCAGAGGCTGCCAAAAGAGAGAGCATACATTATTAACTCGCTGGAGGCGCAGAGTGAATATTGGATGACTATTGGACATGAGAGAAGATGAGAATATGCTGAGATGTTGTAAAAATGTGAATGTCTCCCCGGACACATAGACACTGCATTGTTCAACGTGCCAAAGAGATACAGCATGGTGTAAGTGGCCTTTGATTTATATAGTCTGGATTTATTCCCCGTCTCATAAGCATGGTATGTTCTTAGGAAATGAGATGAAACTTATTGTCCTACTGTATTAATTATTTCAAATAAACCACTGAAATTATTTAAGGAAGAGTTGAGAATTTAGAGTTGAAAGTCTATCCTAATCCCGTTATCATGGTTACCAAGTGCCTAGTTTAAACAACTAAACAAACAACGACTACTGGGTATACTCAGGCCTTAACCCACCTTTGTGGACGGGCCCTTTGTGGTTGTTCTGTTTGCAATCAGACCTTAAAAGACAGAGTATGTCTGGACACCTTGAGCAATTTGGAGCACACTGGGAAAAACTCACCACATTGTGCTTGAACTGCACCATACGTTTGGGTGAGACACGTCCAAATAAATAGAAAGACTACTCCCTATAGAGTGTGTTATTAGTGAGTGTGTTTATTAGTGGGTATGTGACAAGACAACTGTTACGACCTGGCTCAAAAGGAGAAGGGGGAGCAACATAAGACCAGATGTTCATCAAGGTTAGATAACGTCATATATCAACAAGGAATATGTTTTTTTTCTGCAAACAAAACACACTTGCACATTAACCTAACAAAGTAAGTGTAAAATCAATATAAAAATCTATACCTGGCCCAATCCCAAGGTAGTTAATGATTATATGAAGACCTATAGGTTCAACCAACAAATTAACATTACTGGGGGTAAAAAAAAACACAAGAGGCATGGTAGTAGTGAGGCTGTTCAACTGGAATCCAGGCCGCGCCTTGCTGTCACGCTGGTTAAGCACTTGCAGATTTAAGACTTTACTGTCGACTCTGGTGGGGACCACTGGGCCGGATGCCACTTCCATCATAGTAACTGAATCACTAACCAGGCTGTGGAAGGAGTGTCCAAAGTCTGGAACGACAAGCAGCTAGGCATGGAAAGAAAACAACAACACCAAAAGAAAAACACAGCCATAACAACACCATTTTAAGAAAATTGGAGGTGGTATACAGGCATGGATTATCACAGATACACATAGGCTGAGTTGTTTGTTAAACCTGCACCCCAATTAATTATAACAAGGCAGAACATCCCCTCTGAGCCGGTATGGCCGCACAGTGGGATGGCAAAGTCAGATCACATACGACTTTGTTATCAAAGTGTTGACACCATGGGATGCAGCATAACCTGTCTGTCAGTCAACTGCGACTGTTTGAAAAAATAATCACAGCCACAGACAGGCACATCAGTTGGTGTCAGTGGACATGACTAGTATCAGAGTTACACTGTGTCTACATTAAGAGTGGTTCACATTACCTTTGCTCTCCTGTTCTGTCCCCGCGCAAAATGTACCACTCCGATACAGCAGGTGGTGTTATGCACCTAAATTGTTTTTTTTGATCCGCCAATGAACCCAAGAGTAGAAGAGTACATTCCTGTTGTCTAATGCTTTAAGAGAAGTAAATGAGTACCTACTTTAATTGATTTGTAGAAGATTTCTCAATAAAAAAGGCCCTTGCTTGTAGCTCTTCTACCGTCTGTACCACTTTATTTTCTGTGGACAAACATTCAGATTCATCTCTTCCAATGTTAGCTAGATACAACACTGTATAACTTCCATCCATCCATCCATCTTCTACCGCTTGTCCCGTTAGGGGTCGCGGGGGGGCTGGAGCCAATCCCAGCTGCATTGGGCGAGGGCAGGGTACACCCTGGACAGTTCGCCAGTCCATCGCAGGGACTGTATAACTTATAACAAGAAATACAATTAGTTTTTTAGGGCCTGAGCCATCAAGAAAACATTAGTACTTGTAAATTTCCCAAAATGCTCAAACCAGTCCATTCAAGTCAAGTCCAATACACTGTATATATTTATACACATACTGTATATATACACACTATAATAAAACATGTGCACACAGTAAAAGTTAATGTGATTACTGTTTGCGTATGATTCCTATAATACGTGCTAAATATAAGATTATATTCACAAATATATAAAATGCCAACTTTATCATTAATTAAAGGGATTAATATTCTACAAGCACAACACACACATGTGTATACAATAAAAGAAAAGAAGAGCCAAGTTAAAAGACAAAAAGGATCTTTCTGTGAATAGGAAGAACGATTGTTTAATTACAATGAGACATTCCTGCAGAGTACACAGTGTGACAGCAGCACAACACTGAGGAATATTATTAACACCCATCTAACCATACCGGATACTTTTGATTTGAAACTATAGTTAGTCATTATTAGTCTGTGCCTGGGGCTAAAAAAGGTGCATTGGCCACACACCGTTAATGATGTAGGTGTAATATTGACTACCTATTTGGACAGTGCAGTATGGATTCATGTTTAATGTCTGTACTTGCCCTGGGCTAGATACCACACACACACAAACACACACACACACACACACACACACACACACACACACACACACACACACACACACACACACACACACACACACACACACACACACACACACACACACACACACACACACACACACACTGCTAGAAATATTACTTTCCCCACCTTCACTAGTAAACACTTTTTACACCTGCACACAACATATATCACAGCTATATCACAGCCGAAAAAGCAAGCAGGGCTGTGCTCCCAATTGAGTCCCAAAAGAGTTGTCAATTTTACAAATGTTAAAGTGCTGATAGGAAAGGAAGTGAAGGACATGGAGGAATGGATGTGTACATATTTGAGATATAACGTCCTTTTGATGTTGTGCTGTCACTTACATAGAAAACCCCAAAAACTAACTGACTTGGCTGCAAAACCCAATAATAACTTTATTAATAATGCATGAAATAAACTTTTAGAAAGAAGTGGTGTGGCTAGTATTTCATACGAACACATATTTACGTCTCTGTAGGTCTCTTTTTCTCTTTCATAGTTTGATGTCTATTGTTTTATTCCATTCCCTCTGGGCATTTTGCAGCTGCTGATTCAGTGTGTATACAAGCCAGCTTCTACTTATTCTGCAGTGAAAATCCCCTACTGGATTTTCAAGAAATATACTTTGAAGCGGTTGAGTGGCTATATGCATTGCAGTATTTAAGCCCATTTAAATGCACTGAAACTGGCAGTGAAATGCAGCTTGTGCATTTAAAAAATAACCGTTCTGCAGTGCTGATAGTAAATAGATCATTAGTTTGTCCCAGGGCCGAGGGGAATTATAATGCAAAGAATGTCCCGACTGAAAGATAGCTAGTCTGATTATAATCAAGTGCTTCCTAACAACTCATGACCCTTGTAACTGTTTACATTGGCAACCTTGATACCACAGACAAACACAGATCAGTAAAAATATATATATATATTTTTTTTTAAGATATTTTTTGGCATTTTTCATGCTTTATTGATAGTGTTAAGAGACAGAGGTGAATTGGGGCATAGAGGGGAGTGACATGCAGAGAACAACCGTGGGCGGGAATCGAACCCGGGTCTGCTGCTGGGCCCGGCCCGGGGGGGACGCCCTACCAACTGAGCTAAGGGCACCCCAGATCAGTAATATTTGAGAGTTAATTGTATTAATCCTCAACTGACATGTGCATAGATAAATATAAGCTTACATGTTTGAAGTTTGAAAAAACACACACACACATGTCACACACACATCAGACTAGATGCCACTGCTCAAAGAGGAAACGGTATATATATTCCCCAAGCGTAAATGATTAGCCTTACTTCTAAAGCTTACACTTTGGAGCCGTTCAAACTCTAAAATATGCCAGGCTCCATTACCAGCTGTCTACGTCTCACACGTCTCTAACAATTTTTTTCCAAACGTCAGTCTTTAAGCATTAGATGTTTTTAAAAATAGATCGAAAACCAGATAGGCAAACAGTCTTTTTTTCCACTCCACATACGGTAAACATACAGTATAAGCAATGCTACACTAAAGGGTCTTTCTGTGTGTAAGTGCGTCTGAGCATCATGACTAGTAAGCTCAAAGGTCATCTTCAAAACGGCAGCTGTCATTCTTAATTGGTGGTTAGAGATAACAATTCACCACTCGATTCATACTGTTATGGTAAGGTTGCAGGCAGGCAGGCAGGACCCACGCGCAGACAGTTCAGGACAAACAACGATGTATTAAAGCTCCAAAAATAGAAGAAAGGCAGGAAACCACAGAGGACTCACCAACACACAACACCAGACAAGAAACAACAATGATCGGACAAAGTAAAAAGTAAAGAAAAT
This sequence comes from Hyperoplus immaculatus, assembly GCA_949357725.1. NCBI lineage: Eukaryota > Metazoa > Chordata > Actinopteri > Uranoscopiformes > Ammodytidae > Hyperoplus > Hyperoplus immaculatus. Next base: position 18,500,098 of record OX442355.1, read on the forward strand.
GGCTTAAATACACAAGACAGGGGAGACAACGAGGAACAGGTGGAACACATTAGGGAGGGACCAGTAATCACACAGGATACCAAAATAAAACAGGAAACACACCGAAACAAGACAAGGAACAGACAGAATATATCTGATTGCATTTTTTTTCACTTGACTTTTAGGTCACACACTCATCATACAGCTTCCTGAAGTGGTCTTAAAAATGATGTGTTTGTAAAGCACCACAGCTGCCCATTTCAAAACGAGTCCCATTCCACCAATGTGCTTCTTCAGACTAAATTGTCCAACGTTGCTTCGATCTATTTTTCCACACCACACATACGTTGTTTTCCTTAGGTATCCTATCTTTGTGGTTGGTGGATGCTTAATAAGCAGTCTTCTTAATTGGCTAACTTCTGATGGTTGACCTACGACACAACAATTTAAAGTGGGCTGTATAATCATAAATCACAGCCTTTATGGTTGGCTGATTGCATTGTATTAAACCCTGATTTTGAGTTGATATCGATTAATAATTCTGCCCTACTGAAGATTATATCAGATCATGCTACTATATTTCCACTTAAAACCAATGCACACACTCCATAGCTTATTACCAGTGCATGCACACGCTTAATATATGTTGTTGTGGAGAAGGCAGATTGCTTCTTTTACGGTAGTCGTTCCTTTAAGCAGAAGGACAAACAGCTTTATCCTTGTAACACTGGAAACAAATCACCCCTTGACCAGTCCTCATCAGTATGGATCCACACAGTTAAATGTCCTCTTCCGAACCCTTTGGCAAAGTGCTTTGTCAGTCCAATTCTTCAGCAAGACAGTTGGCAGTGGCGCCTTAAAATCAGGAGGGCCCGCTTGTTCTTCATCTGTTTTTTTTTTCACATATTCCAATTGATCATAAATTCCTGTGACTCCAGCTGTGGAAAATTAGCATAAATATATTCCAAAACTATTTTTCTCTCTTGCCTGAAACAGCGCCAATAAAGAGAGAGAGAGAGAGAGAGAGAGAAAGAGAGAGAGAGAGAGAGAGAGAGAGAGAGAGAGAGAGAGAATATGTTGGATGTTTGAAGTATTTTGGGGATTTGGCTCGGGTACAGAATTGGAGAAGGGGATTTCTCAGAGGATTTACCGTTTTAATGATTTGTGCATCTTTTCATAATACAGAAGCATACATGGCACAGTGTTGGGGTTCATATGTGTACATAACGCATGAATGCACACACACACACACACACACATTGCTCGTCTGCTCACTTAAATCTTTGAATTAAAAAGACGAACTATTTAACACTCAAAGGTATTCTAAATCTAATTATATTCCACACAATCCGATCCGGAAATTCATCACAACGGCATCATTGTCATTAACATGTGGTGTCAATGGACACACATGTACTGGATGTTGTCCAGTGCATTTGTTAACATTTTTGCTTGCCAATTCTACATACTCAAGAGAAGGGCCACATACTCACCTACTAGGCCTAATGAGAGCAGTGGTTCATGTTTTTTCTTTGAATAATTAAAGAAATACCTCAAACATTATCAAAGAAAACAACAACAACAACAAAGTATTTTTTTTTCCCACAGATGCTTGAGAATTATATGATTGAATCTTATCCTAAACATACACCCAAATCCAAGAAAAGTCCTTCACCGCACCCTCCCCCCATTAAAACCCTCACATTCAAATATTAAAAAGACATCCTCACAGTCACAGAAGTAATACACATCCACATGCATATATGTATGTAGATGCAGCAGTTTAATAGGGATTAGTATTTGAACCTAATGAGTTTTTGTTAATGTGAAACATAAAATGCTGTTCTTTTATCACAACTTGAGACCAACCTTGTACTAATCCACACACAGACACACACACACACACACACACACACACACACACACACACACACACACACACACACACACACACACACACGTTCACCCACACAACACCATTACCCATTTATTAAATATGTATAAGGCGGACTGACATGCTCCGGCTAACCCTGCTGGCGCACGTGAATGGTTGTTAGATAGATTGCAGTAAATGAATAAAACATATCCTGTTGCTACACACACGCACACACACATACACACACCTACACACACACACACACACACACACACACACACACACACACACACACACACACACACACACACACACACACACACACAGGGAGATTTAAAAAAAACATTAATCCATCTATTATGCACTCATTCTATTTAGCTAGATCATCATGTACAGTATATGGTTATTAAAGAGACACGTGCAGCTGATTTACCGTGTGTTTTGAGGGACAGAGAGTGATTGCCTGTGTAGACACGTCTTAGAATTGAAAAATTTAAGAGCTTAACCTGCTAATTGCAACCTTGCCCTAAGGCAACACTTCAAAATGCACTTTCTTTCTACATCAGTAATTGTCTCCTCTGTCCTCATGACTCTTCCTTGATATTCTGTTCTTCCTGTCTCCATCTTTCATTGTGTATCTATCGGATGCACTGATGTTGTGTTTATATTCACAATTCCTCATTGACAGTGTGTTCTCCTGCTCTTTTCTTTTCCAAACACATAGCTTTAAATTGTTTTAAGCATTTGTGTCTTGTTCTTTGTTCCCAGCAGTCTGATTGATACAAGACGCAGTTTAGCCAAAGTGCTGCTTTGCAATTTAGCTTTTCAAACAATGGATAAACGGAAGACGTTTGAAAGTTGTTTAATTTGGAAGAACAGGATTTAAAATACTTCTTCTCTTCATTTCATCTTGTTTGAAAAAGGCGACTTGTTTTTTATTAAAGGACTTTTTCAAAACCGGTCGTCATTCCAACTCATTTTAGAGGAGGTGAGTTGACTGGGCCCAGAGATGATAAAATAAAAAAGGAGCACTTGTCTTAGTGTAAATCCCCAGTCTGAGGTTGCAGTTACAGAAGTTGGGGTGTAGCCTATATGACTTAAATAATGTACTGTATATACAGTATATAAATAAATAGACAAATAAAATAAAATGTAGACTGAATATCAATGAAGTTTTACATTCTGTTCAATAGCGACTATATAATCTAAAGGTAGGTTCTGTAAAACCCCTGCTTTAGACCCCTCAGTGTCCTCAAAAATGTGTGAAATGATGCACTTCCATTTGCTATTTAACATTTTTTCCTGAAAGATTCCCTGATAAATAATCAATTTCGTCCACGCTTTCTTCACTTACCATTTGTCCTTTTTCTCCACTTATCTTATTATCCTGTCCATTACAGTTTAAGAAACAAAAAAATGGTTTAAAGCACATTTGTTCCTCATTGTTTATGACTAAAATGTAAGCTCTTATTCCACCCTGAGTTTTAGCATTACATGTTACATTCAATGTCGAATCGCTGCTATTTTCAAAGATCTAACGTTGAACATCAGATACTTGCTTTGCAGCACCACTGTAAATACATTCAGCGCAAATGTAAAATGGTGCTCCTCACATACTCTCACAAACTCAGATACAAGTCATGTTAACTATTGCTAAATGGCTAAACAGGTGAGCTTGGTCTCTTTGGTCATTTCCCCCAGGCACACACACACACTGGCAGTTGTGCTGACACTGCCCATTAACAGTTGATGAACTCCTGTGGTGACAGAGAAAGCAAGGGTGAGCACAGAAGGGAAAAGGTTAAGAGTCACAGGGGAGAGAGAGAGAGAGAGAGAGAGAGAGAACTGAATGATTGACACTGATCTCTGATGGGCCAGCCATAGCTGAAAGTTTGACAGATGGACACACACACACACACACACACTTGGGGACGGTTTCTCCCAAAGGGCAGGATGGGGTCAGGTTTCCAAACATGACTTCCACTCCGTCTTTCTTTCATAAACAGAGATGTAAACTAAGATATAATGAGAATGCAACGTCTCTGAGTTTTTTTTGCTTTGAAGGAGGAGCTGTGAATGGATAGACTGACACTGCTGGGAAAGATGTTCCACCTGGTTTCTGTTCAGGCATTATGCTTAGAGAGAATCATATTTTACAGATCCAATTTTTCCACGTGTTCATTCTTTCATTATACACAGGAAGCAGAGTTTGATATGGCTGCATCCTTACTCTCTAGCTGCACTATGCGTCATATACAAATGCAGCATAATATAAAAAGTGAATCTTCCTACTCCCCTGTGACTCCCTGCCTTATGTAGAGAATAGTACAGCTGAAGAAAAAGTTAGGAGCCTATGCTGAAAAGGGGCGCTTGACTTATTTCTTCCAGACTCCGGGTCTTAAAATGTAGCTCCAATCTAAAGAGATTTGAACCTGTTTAGTGCAGAATAGCAGTACATTAGCACGTCCTTGGCTTAACAGTGGACATGAAATAGCTAAAGAGGAGGACTATAGAAAAACCACAGCTTGCATTAGGTAGTGATCAAGAAAACAGCACAGTCAACCACAAGCATTCTTGTCTGGAGAAAGATCCTCTGACCGGATCAGTGACACATAAAATTGCTTAAAAAAAGTCAAACCTAGACAATCCCTTTATCTCACCGGCCACTTCTCTGTATGTCTTAGTCTCTCTATCCATCACTATTCTGTCCACTTATTCCCTGAACCCCTTGTTTTTTTTTCCTGCCTCCACCCTGCTTCTGTGCATCTCTCTTCATCACTTTCTTCCACAATCTACCAATCTCTCTGAGCCCTTCAACCCCCCCCCCCCCAAAAAAAAAAAAAATAATAATAATAATAATAATAATTCTCTTTTGGTGAATAGAAACATGTCATCCTCCAAGCTGAAGAAGGTGCAGTAGGGGAACTGAAAAAAGAACCATATCAGTCTCCGCTGAGGGGGAATAGAGGGCAACAAGGTGCGAGGTGAAGAAAAGAACAGATAAGGGAGAAAGAGAGGGAAGGAAGATTAAGAAAGTCCCCAAAGATGGTGAAGAGCAGTGTCGGGATTATAGCCAAGTTGTTTGAGAGCTGACATGTTGAACAGATTCTTCCTAACGCTTGCTGACATTGTCCATATGTTGACGTCAATGATATTAACGACATTTCATGGCTGCCTGTGGGACTTTTTTGTTGCACCAAGTTCCTTGCAGCTCCAAGGACTTGACTCATTTCTTTCATTTTTGCCTGAACCACTAGGTGCAGTGCATATGTTTAAATCCCTGTACATTTCATTTGTTTTTGATCAGAAATCCGTCTGCTTTCTACTATGCTGTTATTTTTACCCATATAATTGTACCGTGTGTGTGTGTGTGTGTGTGTGTGTGTGTGTGTGTGTGTGTGTGTGTGTGTTTGTGTGTGTCTGTGTGCGTCTGTGTGCTGACATGTTATAGGCACACTTGTAACCTGTCAGTTTGATGCAGGGGTAATCAGCCAGGCTAATGCAGTCCTCAGGCAATTAACTAGTGTTGTAACTCCTCCTAAGATTGAGAAATACTAAACACACACACACACACACACAAAGCATCACAAACACACACACACACACACACACACACACACACACACACACACACACACACACACACACACACACACACACACACACACACACACAGCAGCACAAACACAGGCTAATCACAGTCACACAGTGCACGCACAATCACCTCCCCACTAATATACTAAACTTCTCAAAGCACCAAGTCAGCGTTTCCATTTAAAACCAATTACTGAAGGCATATTTCATTTTCTAGTAGATCTCCACTCGCTACACAGAACAAGAAAACAAGCCATTGCAGCCATCACTTATCAATGACAATTAATCAATACAATAATGCAACCCAATATAGGGAGTTGGTGAATGCACCCATGGGGGATACACCTGCACGCGCACACACACACACACACACACACACACACACACACACACACACACACACACACACACACACACACACACACTGTGATATACAAATGGACACACACACACACATGGATTCATGGACACACATACATCGTACATTATTAGATTAAAACATTCTAATGCTTTTAATAAAGGACTTTAATGTTTGTTTCAAAGTCATTTATGTAGAATAATTTATTTTACTGTGACTACTTTTTTAATCATTTCCCTTGAATGAAACACGTAGATTCCGTCAGTTGCCTTAGCTTACTTTCCCTCCCTACAACTGCAGATTTAAAACTAGTTAAATGAACTACACCTAAGGCGCAAATCCTGCTTAGGTACGGCACGATTGTCTAGTGTGAGCGCGCTAGGGATGGGCATTTTAAGAAATTCCATTGATCGATCATCGGTAGGGATGGGAATCGAGAACCGGTTCTTGTTCAGGTTTTTACTAAATTACATCTTTATTCCAAGATCTTCTAGGCAAACAACAATCTATTAAGACAAGGCAACTTTTTAAAATAAAATAATAATAAAATGCGGCGCTGGTTAAAGCCGAGGCTATGAGCCAACAAGGAGCCAATGCTATGATACCTTTCAAGTTTAAACACATATGCGCCTCCTAAGATGCTGCCAAAGACTGCATAAGGGCACGGCATGTTTCTCTGAGTGATAAAGGACCTAACGTTACTTCATCTAATCATCATCTAAAATGTGCAAATTAGTTCCCTGATGAAGGCAAAGTAGGAAAGCATGGACGCTAAAGTTAGCCGCTAATGCTAGCGGCGCTAACGTCACACGTTAAACAGGGTCGGATGTAGGCTTCAATGTACAAGTGGTACATAATTCGGTTTGTTTAAGTGTTGTACTTATACAAGGTTTCACAATGCTTATTGAACTTAGTTATTTTCGGTTCTAAAGCTGTCCGGTCCAATGCCAAACTTCTCCTTAACTTCTTCCTGTTTATGTTTTGACATCTACGGCGTCTCGCAGGCTGCTGCCTGAGCCTGTTCTGTTGTCTCCTACTACTAGTTAAGTATCTCCCCCTGCTGGTAGGATGTTTAATTGCTGCCCATACAGTCTTTGGTGCTGCCACATAGTGAAACTCATTGCTGTGCTGCCGGACTCACACTGCACAACACAATGGCTATATGATCGATAACAATTTCACGTGATCGACAATATTCTTAACGAGCAATGATCGATTAATCGATTAATTATGCCCATCCGTAGAGCGCGCCCATAGTATTTACGGTTGGTCTGGCCATTGCCCATCTGGGTGTCTCAGACCATTTCTACTGTGTTTCACACCATCCCTAATCCCCAACTACCTGTCCGTCACTCGCTTTTGATACTTCTACTGCAAGTACCTTTTCAGATGCATATCAATCTTCCTCTCTGTTCAGTCAAGCAAAGACCAATTGATTACTTTAATTCCATCTGTGAGATACTGAATTGTTGTCTGGCAAAATGATCAGCAATCCATCAGAAATACATGAGCAAAACATTTTGCCTCCATCAGTTACACAAATTCCCACAGTCCCCAAAGTTCTGTTCCACACAATATATTCATTCTACGCCATGCTATTGCTACTTTTCCCATGCAAAGCACAGCCCTTTGTAAGGACTTTTTAGAATGTCAATCTACAAAATTTGATCACAAACATTTAGCCACCTGCACATTTTTGATTCCGTTTCTGTACGACATTTGTTCGCATAATTGGACATTGCCCTCCTTTCGAGCATTGCTGTCTTACTTTGGTCAACTTCCGTGATTTACATACTTTGGCATACAAATGAAGCTGATTTAAATTTTGATTTGATTGAAATGAAGATATCATCCCATTATAAAGAAAACATATCAATAGAGCAAAGTCCTTCTATGCCTCCTCTGGAGCTTAAAATAAAATGATTGTGCTGCAAAGATATGCACATAGTGAATGAACAGGTAGATGGAATAACCTGCTAGGCATTGCTGCCAGTCGCACCTCCTCCGGTGCCCACGGGTCAGCTGCAGAGTCATCAGCCAGGAACCACCAATCATCAACGTTTCACTCCTTTAATCCTGGAACGTCTCCTGGTGGTGGAGCAGTGACAGGGACATCTCCCTGCCACCCCCTGCAGCTGATAGGTGTTACACTCTGCGACTGTTGTCAGGGTTAGTTGTTTTTCCCCAGCGCTTGTCTTTCCTCCTCAGCCAGAGCCAAAAGCTCCCCTTTTCTGCCTCCTCCGCCAGCTCTTTAGTTGCCTTCTTTATGTTCCCTCTGGTCACCCCTGCGTCTTTCAGAAGGCGTGTGGTTGACAGCCCCACATAGCCTCGGCATCCAACCTCCACTGGATAGATGGTGGTCTTCCAGCCAGCCTCCCGGCACTCAGCAGCCAGCTCTGAGTACTTTGCCTTCTTACGTTCGTATGCGGCCTCCATCCCCTCCTCCACTGGTACTGTGAGCTCAATGAGGAGCACGGATTTTGCACTGGTGGACCACACCACTATGTCGGGGCGGAGAGACGTAGCAGTGATCTCGACCGGGAACCGAAGCTGCCTGTCGAGGTCGACTCTCATGTCCTACACATGATCTGGGGAAAAAGGCAGAGGTGTTTCTCTTGGCCTGATGTTTCTTCTCCCCCCATCTTCCGTGACAAAGCTGATTGTAGTTGTGGTTCTCTGCGGGTGGTACCCTTTTGCTGCCCTGTCGACGTCCCTCTAGCACCTCAGCTAGCTTTCTCAGGACCTGGTCGTGGCGCCATCTGTAGCGTCCCTGGGAGAGTGCGATCTTGCAGCTTGACAGCATGTGCTGGAGGCTTGCATTAGGGGTATTGCAGAGTGTACAGCATTCCTCACTCCCGAACCACTGGTGAATGTTCCGAGGACAGGGAAGCGTGTCGTAGGTTGAGCGGATGAGGAAACTGAGCCTTGCCTGCGGGATCTTCCACAGGTCTGACCAGGTGATGTTTCTGTTGGCAACTCCCTCCCAGGTTGTCCATCTTCCTCGTTGGCCCTGTGACACAGCCTTGATTTTAAAGCGCTCTTCCTCGGTGCTTGCCACCTCCGCCACCACCATCTCCTTTCTCTTTGCGGCTGGCTTTAGACCAGAACCGTGGTGCTTCTCCCCATCCCAGCCCTGCTCTTCCCACCTGGACTCTGCCTACAATCTCTCGATGTTGCAGACGACAGACGGCTTGGTCGACCTCATTTTGTGCATTCCACTTCCGGCCTGTCCGAACCTTGGGGTTTGCGTCCCTTACAGTCTTGTCTGCGGACTCTCTCAACTCGAGAACAAGCCTGTCACTGTCACATCACCTTTGTTCTCCACAGAAGTGGTCTCTAGATACACACACACACACACACACACATACAAACTGTATTTTAACACTGAGATTTAGAGAAAGCACATGTATTACTTCACTGCAAAGGGTGTCAGACAGATAAGGTATAAATGACTACACATGTCTTGTTATACTACTGTATGCTGAAAGCTGGTTATGTGTGTCCAAAGGTTATGGTTAAAGCTAGAGTCTTTACATCAGTTGGCGTATGTTTACTGACGGCTTCTCATCTAGCGAGCTGCATTATGAGTTATTACTTTGCAAACAGGCAATGAGCAAGTGGGAAGACATTTATATTCCATGTGCTATCCTCTGTTCAAATTTACCAATGTATTAACACTGCCGGTGTTAGGAGGTCAACTTCCATTGGGAGCCCCCCCCCATATTGGGCTGTGTGCTTTATTTGAATACAAATGACCAATAAATTGATGTGAAGACATCTGTATTAGGTTTCCAGTTGGAGTCCTCAGACCAGCTGGGAAAATATAGTCGTGGAAAATAAATTAGTATCACTCTCCCATCATTATCAGCGTATGTTTCTTTTTGCATTGTTTAAAATTGTGGATCTTTACACCAATATCTCTGTCTGTTGTTCAAATGGCCTAGTCATTGAGAAAGTGGTGTGTGAGCCATTATCCACCCTACTAGAGATGGCATTTTACACCAGCCATGTGACTTGTACACTGGTGGAGTAATTACTCATTGTGCTCACCGTAAGCTGTAGAGGATAATGAGATTTGTAAACAAAAGGCAGCCATTTTGGCAGCAGCCGCCTCACTTACCATCCTCAATGGTCTCCTCTGACAGGTGTGTGAGAAAGGATGTATGCGAGTGCATGCTGTGCGGATTTACTTGAGCTCCACTCAAAGCAAACCTAGAAGAAGATAAAAAGCAAGTTAGCAATAGGGAGTTGCCATTAATCCTCTCTTGCCCCTTTACTCTCCCTCCCCACCTTGCTTCCTCTCTCCGACCATTAGCTCTCGCCAAGGGGGTTTCAATTATCATCAAACAAAGAGGCATAGCAGTTAGTTACTGCCATAAATGTGATTGTATGTGCACATCTTTTACCTTTCTACAAGTTGAAACTGTTTCAAAGTATAACGTTGTCTCACTTGGCATGTGTGTGTGCTTGGTGTTTTTTGTGAATCCAATTTTTCCACAGCAAATTGTTAGAAATGTACTACACACTGGTTACATTTCGATTTACAACTCTGCAGTTTTCAGTCTGACCCTCCAATCTTTTTTTCTACCCTGCTGAACCAACGTTAACTCCCGCGCTGCTGGTACTCCACTGTCAGATACTGCTCACACAAAAAAATTCCAAAAAAGCAAGGAATTAGCCTAAAAATAGGGCCTTCATTTATGGATGATGAGATGCCCTGTAAAGTGCCTGACTGCAATCAGCACTATGTGGAAGGGAGAATAATCATCTGGCATCAGCAGGAGATGTCTGTGGTGTGTTTGTGTGTGCTTGGTGTGTGTGTGTGTTTCTACTGATAATAATAGTGAACAGAAAAAGATGACCGTCAGAGATGAAGTCATTGAGTTTTGTACTGTCATTTGAAAGAGTTCCTTTAAGCTGGTTTAACACATTGATTAAGATTTTACAATAACGATTAATAAGATGAAACATTCTAACCTCACTCATGTACAAATCTCTGTGTATTTTTTTTAATTCATTTTTTAATAATGCAGCTATTCAATAATCAGCTGTCAGTACTTCATTGACACAGGCGATGTTTTTCACTGGTGTTCATCCTCTCCTCATAATCTCCTGCAGCTAAAATTGGCAAATCTACAGCATCACAGTCAGGAGCAACAACATTCTCCTCCTTTTGCTGTCCCATTTTAAGGAGAAGGTAAAATGCACACTCACATTAGAATTAAATGAAACTGGAGTGAGACATCTTACACGGCAAGTTAAATTGTATATTTAAAATAGTAGCTTTACTGGTATTTAACATGAATTCAATTGTTAGTCTAGTACGAGGGATATTTTTTTGTTTGCTTCTATAAAAACAATGGACAGTAAAGCATTAGAGATGAGGGTAAATGCCAATGCATGTTGTAAAATAAATGCCACTATATAGGCACACAATATGAGTGTGTTCTGACGATGAGGAGTGGGATGGAGGATGGATGGCCGTTACCATGGTGATAGGAGTCTGACTTTCTTTCACAAGCTGTCTCACTTTCTCTCATATACTAAGATGGTGCATGTGGTGCATTCCTTTAAGTTCACTCAATCCGGGTATAAAAAAGTACATGAAGGTTCTTTCTTTTATTTTCTCTGTCCTCACTTTGTTCCTTCATATTTCGAGGTTAATTAAAAAATATAATAACTTCTTCTCTTGCTTGAAATGAGTGGACCTTGAACACAGTACAATAGGAAATATGTGATCTAAAACGGTTCCAATATATTCGATATATATATACACTCAACAAAAATATAAACGCAACACTTTTGTTTTTGCTCCCATTTTTCATGAGATGGACTTAAAGATCTAAAATTCATTCCAGATACACAATTGTACCATTTCTCTCAAACATTGTTCACAAATCTGTCTAAATGTGTGATAGTGAGCACTTCTGCTTTGCTGAGATAATCCATCCCACCTCACAGGTGTGCCACATCAAGATGCTGATCTGACATCATGATTAGTGCACAGGTGTGCCTTAGACTGTCCACAATAAAAGGCCACTCTGAAATGTGCATTTTTTTGCTTTATTGGGGGTCTGGGGACTCAGAACCAGTCAGTATCTGGTGTGACCACCATTTGCCTCATGCAGTGCAACACATCTTCTTCGCATAGAGTTTATCAGATTGTCAATTGTGGCCTGTGGAATGTTGGTCCACTCCTCTTCAATGGCTGTGCGAAGTTGCTGGATATTAGTGGGAAGTGGTGCACGCTGTCGTATACGCCGGTCAAGCACATCCCAAACATGCTCAATGGGTGACATGTCCGGTGAGTATGCTGGCCATGCAAGAACTGGGACATTTTCAGCTTCCAAGAATTGTGTACAGATCCTTGCAACATGGGGCCGTGCATTATCTTGCTGAAACGTGAGGTGATGTTCATGGATGTATGGCACACAATGGGCCTCAGGATCTCATCACGGTATCTCTGTGCATTCAAAATGCCATCAATAAAATGCACCTGTGTTCTTCGTCCATAACAGATGCCTGCCCATACCATAACCCCACCACCACCATGGGCCACTCGATCCACAACATTGACATCAGCAAAGCGCTCACCCACACGACGCCACACAGGCTGTCTGCCATCTGCCCTGAACAATGTAAACCGAGATTCATCCGTGAAGAGAACACCTCTCCAACGTGCCAGACGCCATCGAATGTGAGCATTTGCCCACTCAAGTCTGTTACGGCGACGAGCTGGAGTCAGGTCAAGACCCCGATGAGGACGACGAGCATGCAGTTGAACTTACCTGAGACGGTTTCTGACAGTTTGTGCAGAAATTGTTTGGTTATGCAAAACAATTGTTTCTGCAGTTGTCTCAGTGGCTGGTCTCAGACGATCTTGGAGGTGAACCTGCTGGATGTGGAGGTCCTGAGCTGGTGTGGTTACACGTGGTCTGCGGTTGTGAGGCCGGTTGGATGTACTGCCATATTCTCTGAAACGCCTTTGAAGACGGCTTATGGTGGAGAAATGAACATTCAATGCACGAGCAACAGATCTGGTTGACATTCCTGCTGTCAGCATGCCAATTGCATGCTCCCTCAATGCTTGTGGCATCTGTGGTATTTTGCTGTGAGACAAAACTGCACATTTCAGGGTGGCCTTTTATTGTGGACAGTCTAAGGCACACCTGTGCACTAATCATGATGTCAGATCAGCATCTTGATGTGGCACACCTGTGAGGTGGGATGGATTATCTCAGCAAAGCAGAAGTGCTCACTATCACACATTTAGACAGATTTGTGAACAATGTTTGAGAGAAATGATAATATTGTGTATCTGGAATGAATTTTAGATCTGTAAGTCCATCTCATGAAAAATGGGAGCAAAAACAAAAGTGTTGCGTTTATATTTTTGTTGAGTGTATATATATATAAAAAGTTGTTTTGTAGTTTGAAAATAAACAGATTTTGCATTGGTGTCATGTTGTTTGGTTGTTGCTACATGTGGCATGTTGATTGGTCATTGAAGCTGACACGAACACTCATGTAAAAAGCAGCAAGATTCCACGTGAGTTGAGGTTGAATGACGCTCACAGCTCATGGCATGCACATTGCTATCTGGCTGTTCTGTGCCCACGGCCACAACTAAACATAATTGCATTCACTGATTTTAACAACGTTAGGTTCTGTACAAACGTGCCTGAGTTAAGTACAGTTCAACGCCTGGAGATACCTTATCATGTGAAGTGATTTTCACCCGCGCTCATCAAGACAAAGTAGCTTACCTTACTTGGGAAGCCCCCAAGCATGATGCTGCAGTACTTTGACTGTTTTGATGGCTTTGTTCTTGAATCAAGCTGAAGCTTTTTTGACTCTGGACTTGGACTTGTATGGGTTCTGTATTTGACTGGGATGTATATGTAATGTATTAGGAATGGGGATTAACATTGTATCGCATTTTGCTTTATTGATTTACATATTTGTGTTGTCCTAAACAATGATTTTAGGCAAATTGGAGATACAAGCTAACTAAGGCTTTTTGTCTGGCATCTAAATTGTTCTTGTTTTATGTTACATTACATTGGAACATGCAGTAGTTCATTGCATGACACATTTTGATTATTATAAATAGCATTATACTTGAAATTAACTATGATTTTTGTATTTCGTTTAATATACATATACCTATTAATACTGGGGAAATGGCTTAATATCACAATCAATTGTCCTGATCTGCACTAGTTCTGCTGTGGGAAGGGTATACTTTATTTTCCCGGGTTCGAAAAAGTTTTTGCCTGCCCAGCCAATCCCCCCCCAGCCACCTCCTTCAAGTCACTACCACCTTTGCTACGTAGACTGAGCGCTCATTATTCATTACACTGCAAAGTGTCACTTTTCAGGAAAACAGAAATCCTTTTTTTTCCTGTGTGAAAACTCTCCAGTCATGCTTTATTTGCCATCATGGCCCTTGGTGAGTGTCTGTCCACTGTGAATACCCTGACCTCATCATCCGCCTGCTCAGCCATTTTTCATTCCATCTGCCAAACTACTATAGTGGACATTTTTCACCAGTCATTTATCAAATTGTCTCCTGTGTTTTCATCAATATACAGTGTGCATGAATATATCCATTGCTGCTGTGAAAACTAAGGGATGACTTATAGGTAACTCAAGAAAGCAAGAGGATATGAGAGTGTCCTTAGTTGCTTACAAATACATACACACAATTCTATAGGTTCCACAACCTATACCTCTCACATGTTAGACTGGTATGAAATACGTTAAACTACTAGTTAAATTCTTATGTTCAACATTGTACTAGACGTTCACAGAGTTTTCATATAATAACATTTTGTTGCCACCAAAAAAATCAAATCGACTTTCTGATGATCTCCTGCTTTCAGCTGTGATGAGCTATTATTGTTTCTGTTTTCTTGGAGGAAGTAACTGTAGATATATCCTTGTTGCCAAGGTGATTTTGGCAAATGTTTTCACTGTATGACCACTAAATGAATGTGCAATTATACGCTCAATTACATTTTTTCAGCATGAAGTACAATGTGTACTAATGTATCTATAATTTATATAATTGATATGATCCCTTTGACAAAGACAACAACAATATGTTTCATTCCAGTAACGTATTATACTTTTATATTCCCTGTGTTCCTTCTTATTTGTCCTTTTTTATTTTTTCTCCTTTCTGCGTTATAAAGCTTTAAGTGCACTTTAGTAAAACCATGGGGATGGTTTGATATATTTACGCACAGCCATGAATCAAATCCTTGTGTGTGATCAATGCTGGGCCAAGAGAAGTAAAAGAGAAACGGTCATTTGTACAAAGTATTCCCAGTGGTAATTAACTGATGAATGAAGTCGCTTTTCCAACAGTCAAGATGAGTTTGAATGTCAGTCGAGTGTTTGTTTGCTCGACTTCCCAGGGGATTTTCTCTTTCTCATGGCCCGCTTAACTCTAGTGAACCACAGAGCAGGTCAGCTGTATTAAGCCATCTTGACTCAGCATCTCTTGGGAACGGATACTAGTATTCACTAAGTATGCTCCAGAATCATGCCAACTTACACACACACACACACACACAGACAAACACACACACACACACACACACACACACACACACACACACACACACACACGCACACACACACACACACACACACACACACACACACACACACACACACACACACACACACACACACACACCCCAACCAGCCCACCAACATACAGAAATATATGACATCTCCCTCTGTGTCTCCCTGTTATTTTTTTGCGAACAGTTTTTCAAAATGATATTTAGTTTTTTTAGTGTACAGTCCTGCTTCAGGTAATGAGTCATTATGGTAATCAATCTGTTTCACTTATAACATTCAACCATAGAAGCTAAGCAGTATCTGTTTGTGTAGTGCTCGAACATTTTAACCAATATAAGTTTGTCTCCAAAACAGCACTCAAAGTAAGAGTAATTGCATACACACACAGTTATCCCACTTAAAAGTCTAACTAAAACGCCAATCAAAGCATATTTTTGTGAACTGTTTTTGAACCATTGCATTCATGGGGCTGGTCCCTTTTTGAAAGGTAACACAATAGATTTTTTATTCTCCAGCAGTCAGAAACACTGTATGTGCTACTGGCACTGATACATTGAAGTTTAAACTCACTGAAGTGGAAGATTTTTTTTTTATTTCTTCCTGAATTATTCTTTGGACACATAGCCTGCAGATGACTACAACGTACTAGCTAGGACTTAGTAGCTGTAAAGACACAATGGGACCACAGCCTGAAACCTCACCAAATCAAAGTTTAAATTTGATATACCGTATACAACAGAAACAAATGTTTTTCTAATGAGTCTAGGCGTTGTCTAAAGACCATTTGGAGCTCTGGACCTTTGGTAATGGTCACATAAGCTACAGTAATAACAACGTGACAACACTGCAAACCATTTAAAATGTACGTTATTTATAATGACTAAAACTCTCCAAAACAACACTCTTTTCCCTTTGCGGATGTATGCATGGTGTCCAGGCTTGAAGTTATAATTGTATTATTACTATGAGTCTTTATACATGAGTTGCCTCAAACCTCATGCATGTAACTGTTTGTTTTCGTATTGGTGATCTGACATCCAATCCACTCAACTGCCCATTCAGGAAGTGCCTTTGAACTCGCTTAGATGTTAAAATGTATTTTTAGGCTGGTGTTTTTCACAGTTTTCTCCAGAACCACTGATCCGGACACCTTCACACTCGGCACATGCTCTCCCTCGGGTTCTCGGCAGCAAACTCTGCAGTGTGTGAAGGCGATCGGATGAACGCTTGTTGGGATATTTTTGAAGGACAGACGGACACAGACTTCACCCTTTAATGTATCGTGCCCTACAGCACATTGTATTTGTAACTTTCAATAGGGTTCCAATAAGTCTTGAGACATGCAACATGTTGATACTGCTCATTGCTCAGTCAGGCTAATGAATTTCTACAAGTCAATATATTTCACAGCGTAGAAAAACACCAATAAGTAAAGTAATACCAAATAGAGGGATATTGAATATATGTCAAAATCAAGAGCTGCACTAACTATTGAACAACTCAAAGGTCCAGTAACAAGGAATATGGCATCTCATTTATAAGATGTCAGCAGTAATGTAGACAGTTGAGCCATGTGAAGAAGTGCCCTGAGGCCCTTTACACAAAAAATTCACAGATGCATTGCAAGATTAACAGCTGCTGCAATTCATTAAAGGCTCATGTAGTTTTCCAATTATTGATATAAGACATAGATTGTAGACGAAGGTAGGAAAAGACAGAATTTGGGACATCATTTGTTTCAAAAAGACTCCTGGGAAAGAACAACAAAATCCATCATCCCCTTGTAAGATTAAGTGCCAGGTTAAATGACTTGTTCTGCTAGATATTTTTTATGCTGTGCCAGCCCACCCTCATTCATAGCTGTGTGACATAGACAAGGTAGAATATTTAGTGGGGAATGGTAAAGTGCTGTTGTGCTTGCAAAGAGAAATTGAGAGGCAGGTAATGAGACAGAAAGCCAGTAAGTAAGAAGATAGTGCTGACAAATGTTCAGACCTGTGCATTTTTTAGCCGAACTTTCACAGTTACTCAAATATATATCTGGATTCCTGGGCTCCTTACAGCGGATGAGAAATAGACTACGGCAGATGAAGACAAAGACGGAAGGCACAAGAGAGATAAGTGAGGTCAATGTGAATTTAAAGTGTCCTCCAATCGTTTATTTCATAACCACACACGCTTAGAGTAGTGCACTTCAAAGATCTCAAAATAAAAAGTTCCTGCTGTTCTTCTGAACTAGCATTCAAGCTTCAATTTGAATATTCTCTCATTTATCGTAGTCTCTTTCTTTCTCTCCAACGTTACCTTTTATATATCTTTTACTTGCACAACTTCATTTTTTATTTATTTTTTTAGTCTTCACCACTTGAAGCATGTCCTTTCCCTCTGCGCTTGCACTGAGGTGAGCCAGCTGCAATGCTGTGTGTCGGTGTGTGTCCTTTCATGGCACAGGTGTGGCTGACAGCAGGCCCTGTCTGAAAAACAAGGTTGAACAGTTGGCAGGGCTTGACAAATCTGACCAATCTCACCATGCTCTTAAAATAACATACGTACACACTGACTCACAAGCGCTCACTGGTGCACTACCGCTCGTCCTGTTGCTAAAATACACACTCACATGCACGAAAAACGCCTACTTGTTAGTGCATGTTCTTAAATACAAATACACTGTCGGAGTCGTGTCCACACACACACTGTTCAGGTCGGAAGAAGGTGTGTCACAGAGATCAGATTTCTGACTCTTAAATAACACTGTGGACTAACTACACTTATTGATGCAATTTTTATTGCATTCATATTTCATTATCAAAATAAGTCCTCTTCATATTTGTCAGAATGTTGGTGTTTTTGTCTATATACTTTTAAAGACAGATAGGAGAAAGCACTGGGACAGCATTAGGTTTGTCTTACCTGTGCATTTTCTATGATGTATCGGTCCAATCTCCTCTTTCACACTCCCGCACAGCAACTTGAACCCCTTATTTATTCTCTATCTCCTTCTTGCTCTTTATTGTAGTGAAACAATGAAGGATGCCTCGATAACATCTCTGATTGGACAAATAGCCTACTTGCAGCGTTTTAACTGCCATATTTAAAACTATGCTTTAGCTACTAGCGATCGTCTTCTTTTCTGTGTGAATTCAATCCATTAGACACACTGATTTCTGTCGGAGCTCAACATTAATTAAATGTATCATAAAATGCTGTGCACTGCAGTGACTTTTACCAAAACAACAACAAGTTCCTTGTAGTTTTGGTGGAAAAGCGGCATTAGCTGATATATATCGCATGCACTGAGTAAGAGGAGAAACCTTTTAGTAATGAGAAGTTAGTGTCATTAGCTCCATACATTTTAAAAATACCATCCGATAAAGTAAATGCCATGTGTGACTAATTTTTAAAGCCATCTGCATTATAATAATTATATTTTTCCCCCATTGATTTTCCAATATACCAATAGAAACAGTTTGTCTCAAGGATTATAAGGTATATCCAATGCTTGTGTAAGGCATGTATGGGCAAATAAAGTTCAAGATAAATTCTCCCTCAGAAGCTAAAACATGCATCTATTGCCTTTCCATCAATCTTGTGGATGCTGAATTGAATCAAGTGTGTATGTACATATACTGTAGGTTATTTTATCTCTATGAAAATGTATGACGGTGTGTTTATGTGTGTGTGTGTGTGTGTGTGTGTTAAGGCTATCTAAACCTTGATAGCTTTTGATTGCTGCCTGATCACAACACTAGAATTATGGTACACACACACACACACACACACACACACACACAGACATAAACACACATGCACAAACACATGCTGACGGAAAACAAATTCACACACTCTTATGCACACATTTGAACTGACACACACATTCATACACAGCTGCATACTCTTAGACACAGACATGCTTGCCTACTCATGCACTTGCCCACACACATAGGCCTCATGTGGAAGCTGCTATTATTCCATATTACAGGCAATGAACCAGGCCATATGTCTCCAGTCAGTATTAAAGTGAAAGAGAGAAATACACTGCAGCATTACTTCTGCTCTACTAAAGCTATACTCATGTGTCTTGTAATTTATTTCCACTTTCTTCATCCAATTTAGCAAATCCCTGTATTAAAGAGTATGGGACTTCTGACTTCAAGGCATCGCAGCCAAACAATTTTATGACCATTTCATTCTGCCTCCTTATGTATCCAGGGTTGTAGTTCGTAAGGTGGGTTTACCCTAATTCCTAGTATTTGAAGGCAAGCAACTGCCTTGAACTAAAATTACTTTTATAATGAGATTTTCGGAAAATCGTCTCCACTACGTACCTACAAACGATGCATTATAAAATGTTGTAAAGAGTAGTATTTGAAAGAGATGTACAAGTACATTTTGAAACACTTTTTAAGTAAAGACAAACCAATTGAAAGTTTTTTTTATAGGTTGGGTTCTAGTTTGTCATAAATAGTTTTACTTGGGGAGCATGGGAGATTGTTGAGCTTGAATTGGAGCCACCTTTCCTATACCTAATAGAATGAGAAGAATACAAAATGAGATTGTGTCATTAATTATAGATCATTACCTGACTAGACTATGAAGTCTGTAATAATCTTGCAAAGCACACACACACACACACACACACACACACACACACACACACACACACACACACACACACACACACACACACACACACACACACACACACACACACACACACACACACACACACATATGCAGAAGCCTGGGAGCCCTGAACACCACTAGTGCTTGTCAGGTATAGGTAATTAATCATGTAAATTACCTCCTCCTCTCTTGCCCCAGGGACAGATGGAATATCCTATGTTTGCATTTAAGTAGGTGTTCAGCTTCAAATTCCTGGTGATTAGCATAGTTTGGCATATTAAAATACGGTGTAGCCTAAATTTGTGAAGCATAGGTTGGTTTCACTCTACAATAGTGTTTTGACCTCAGGGGAGAGAAAAGTATGAGTAGTAGTACTTTATCTACAGGGGGGTGAAATGGACAGGAGAAGCAAATAATGCTTACAGAGTACTGTGGAGTAAGACTGCACAAAGTCAACATTTTGCTTATCAGTGTATACCATTATGGAAATGTGGTGTATAGGCCGTCAGGAATTTCTATTTAAAACATTAGGTATATTCTGTACCTGTAAAACAAGTTCCCAATGTGGTGAATGCACTGTGGTAAGTATTTTTGGCGTAAACTGTGTTTCCATCAAAACAGTGATATAAGTAAACATATGGCAAGGAGTCACTGCCTTCATTCATATGTGTGTTCCCTGTGAACCATTTTAAACAAATGTTTCACATAGTTCTGTAAAGATTGGTGACAAGGTTTTAGAAAAAAAAAAAAAATCAACTATTTTGCTTTGATATTAATTAAAGCTCCAAAGCAAACATTATAACCCTCTTCATTCTCCAGCCTGCATATTTCATTAAAGCTGGGGTTGAGGATTTGTGGAGAAAATGGCATTTGGGATAGAGATTTGAATCCAAATAGCTCAACCGCTCCACTTGTTCTCTTTGGTCCCTCCCCTATGGTCCCTCCCTGACACGCTCTACACCAACAAAGTCGTGCCAAAGTGAATGGACAGTCCCAACAGCCAATAAGTACAGAGAAACGGAGCCTCGCTCTGATTGGTCAAAGTGTCAGCTCATGTTAACTTTGACCAATCAGAAATTATATACCCCAGCTCTAAATTTCACACATGTTCAGTCTGGTAACAGAACATCAGTCAGACATGTCTTTGATTGACATACTTCAGAGGAATTTCATACATTTGCTTGGTTCCAAATCAACACCTGCAAGAGTTTTTATCTTGGGTTTTATCCTTGGGCCCCTAATCTTTCCCCCCAAAAAATGCTCTCTCCGTTTGGTCTTTATTAATGTAAATAAAGGGAAGTAAATATTGAAATACCTCCAGTAAGCGACGTGGGTGTGTATATGTTTAGTGCTGCTGGCCGAAAAGCGGTTTCTAGGGTACACACAGGTTATCTCCCAAATGAATGTCAAAACACGAGAAAATATGGATGATTCTGTTTTAATTTGCTGTTTAATTAGGGAAAGATGGGCAAATTAAAAGAAGATGCAGAAAGAAGGAGAAATGAGACAAATAAAGGAGGATTCGAGCAAGCAAACAGGAAGAAGAGAACTAAGAGGAAGGAAGGAAAGAATGGAGGATAAAAAGAACATGTCTCAAGGCTTGCATCAGCATCCATGAGAGTGCTTTCCCCTCACTCTCTTTACAGCGCCAGATGGCCTTGGTCTTTAATCACGTTGTGTGTATGTGTGTGTGACAGGGAAGTGAACGTGTGCCTGGAGCATCTTGGTATCTGTGTGTGTGTGTGTGTGTGTGTTTTGGTGGGTGCATAGCCGTGTGCCTACCTGGTTGCCTAATTAAGTATACATGTTTGTGTGTCAGGACTTGGTTTTATGTTATTTTCATTTAAGATGCAAACAAATCCCATTGTCACCAGTAGCAGCACAAATGGAACTGTTCACACATGGTGTGGGCAGGTTGACTGTTTTTATTAGACTTTAAACTTGACCGTTAATAGTCAATAAAAGACACTAAAGCACATATTTACTCTTACAGTAATGCAATTAGCCTAATAACATTGACATGACTGTGTGTTGCCTCACCTGCATGCACATGCAGGTGCAGCATGGATGTCCTTGGGCATGTGCATGAAATATAAACAAGTGGGGACTAACTAAAAAAAACATTGCTCCACAGCCACAGATCAGAAATGTGCAAACATTAGTTAGTGCATACATATACAAACACAAACAAGAGACATTTAAAAGTGTTAGTCTTTAAGTGAATTATTTGACACACACACACACACATACACACACACGCAAACACACACACACACACACACACACACACACACACACACACACACACACACACACACACACACGCACACTCACACACACACAAACACAAACATGTATGTTTCATGCAGAGAGCATGCAGCTGGTGCATTGGCATCTCTCGTATGCTATGGGACATTTTATATATAGCTGACGCAGGAAATACGCACACATATACTACAGATGTCGACTGTGTAATGAAGCTACCCCCTCCAAACTACACACATGTACTCACCTGCCAGACTTGTGGATGCCAGCATGCTTTAACCCTGGGGCTCTGCTGGCGAGTAGACAGAACAGAAGGAGAGGGAGTGAGAGAGAGAGATGGAGTGAGGCAAGAAAAGGAGATACTGAGCCAATACAGAGTGAGGAAAAGGGGGACAGGAAACACCCGGCGATGATTGTGCACATCGAAAAAATGAAGAGCAAGAAAAGGGGTCACAGGCAGAGAGGCAGAGGAGAAAAAGATGCAATGTGGAGCATGCAGCTGACCCTGAGCTTTGTTGCATCTGTAGTCAAGAGATACAGGAAGCAGGAGACAGCAGCTGGGAGAGACAGATGGAAGGAAGAGTGAGGGCTGAGAGAGAGAGAGAGAGAAAGAGAGAGAGAGGGGTTTGTGATGTATTGTATGTTGCTGACCCTGGGCTGAGCCGAGCTGGTCCAGTCTGGCACATTCTGACCACAGAAAGACAGATGTTCGGGGTGATTGCCAACAATGTAGTGATCTGATAGGAGAGAGTGGTGCGCCTGTGTGTTAGTGGGTGTGTGCAGGACTGGGAGGACTTGTGTGTAGAGAGACACCAGGCTTACCTAATAAAAAAAAAAAATCCTCTCTTACACAGGCAGATTAATTAGTTTTACTTCACCTTTTTGCTTAGAATACATGTAAGACAGTTATATTGCGCGGTAACCCTTACATTAAATATAGACCTTGACCTTGAACATACCGATTCCTCACTGTCTTGTGTAATTACCCCAATTCCATTCCAGTTTTAAAATCACATTAAATCAATGTTCATATTAGCAATGGATGAATGGCGTCTGTAAAATGAAGCGTGTTGCGATGAGAATCTGTGGAACGCTTTCAGCATCTTTCAGTTCATTGTTTGGTTCCAGAAATCTCTTTGATTGACATACCGTCAGAGGAATTTCATATATTTTGCCTAGTTCCTGCTAGAGTTTTTATCTTGTTCCCAACAAAATTGCTCTCTAAGTTTGGACTAATACATGAAGACTCTTTGTTTACTTAATGAGGACTCTTCGTTACTTGTCTGTTATGTTTGTGCACTAAAAGGAAAAAAAAAGCTATGTTACTGTAATACCCCCTTTGTTTTCATTCCCTTTGATTACATATGTTAACTGAGCCTTGGCTGTGTAGTGTCACCAGATTTATTCTTCAGCATGGACACAGTACCGACAGGAAGCGGATCATGAGGAGATATTCACTGATTTTGACAAAAAGGGATACCCCACAAACAATTGTTCTCCAGAATCGCTCAATCCACCTTTAATTTATGTTTCCAAGTTACGGGGAAAGTGTTACAATATTTACCATAACAACTTTAAAAAGGTGATAATATGTCAATGTTGTGTAAACACCTTGCTTTGCTGCCACTCAAAACATCAATTAATACAGGATTAAGTCAGGATGCAGTTTTGTGGAAAATAAAAAGGCAATATCTTTGTTTGAATGGAGGGTGATTGTTTACTGAGCACTTGGCTCTAAAGAACAGAGCAAGCATAAAGAAATAGATAGGAAGTGTAGGAGTGTGGATGGATTGCCTGCTACATAAAGGCCGCTCCAAGTACTTCTAAAAAAAGAGAGAAATAACAAAAGGAAGATGCTAGATTCTTTCTTCCTGCCTGCTTACTTTGTCCATCTCAGCCCCTTTTTCTCTTTTGTGCCTCAGAACCTTTTCTTTGATTACAAATGAGTGGTCAGCAGAGAGTAACAAGGGGTGTACCCATCTGCCGCCCACCCCACTTTATCCTTCTCCCTTTTTCTCTCTCTCTCTCCCTCTTTCCACCGTCCATGTCTCTCGGCCCAATCAGTTTCCCTTCTACCCAGCCAATAGCTCTATTCTGCCCAGCTGAAGTCTCATCATCATTATCCCTTTCTCCCACCCCCAGCTCTTTATTTCATTTTGCCCTCCATCTGTCCATCTTCCTATTTCCTATTCTCTCAATCTCCTCTTTTTCTCTTCTCTCTTTTTTTTTGTCTTGTGCCAGGTCCTCATGCAGGGTACCAGCTGCGACCCCTGTAGCCCTATACCCCCTCTAATTTGTGCCAAGCTTTGGGGCTTTTTTTCTTCTTTTTAGTAGGAGACGGGGGATGGATAGAAAAAGGGAGGCGGCAAATGAATCAAAGATCCCATTTCCGTTTGGCGACACCAAGTACTTGTGTGAAAATCTCCATGATAACGCCAGAGGGACCGAGCGCTAGTGAAATTGTGAATGGATGGGAATGTAGGATGTGGGAAATATCAGTCTTTGCTTGAACTGCTACATATTTTCCAAGACATCGGCCTATTATTTGATAAGAATTAGAACATTAGATGGAAGGGAAAAGAGAGATGACCAACAAGGTGCTCATTTGAATACTTTGAATGAACAAAAGAACAACATTTATCATTTGATTTGCTGTACGCAATTTAAAATGTTGGAAAAATAAAAAGTGCCAATGGTTAAAATTCTCAAATTATATCACATTTAGTTATTCATTTGTATTAAAAAATCAAAAATCCATGTCCATTTTTTTAACTAAATTTTTATTTTTTTATTATAAAAAGAAGACAAATGTCTTGGTGAAATATCTGAAATGCTCTTTTTTCATGAATGGGAGGGGCGTGTCAGTGTCTTTTTGATTAACAGCAGGCTGCCACCGTAGAGAACGAGGGACAGACAAACAAATAGCGATCTACCTATATGTCATGGACAGACACTTAATGTTAGTGGTAGGCCTATTGAAAAGTACGGGCCACAGCTGCATCTTACCGGACCGCCAACGTGATAGTCACAGGTATGTTTACTTGTTTAATGTGCAGCAGTTGAGCAGCTAATGAGCTAACTAGCCTACAAACTGCCGTTAAAGGTGCTGTAAGCGGAATGGTTCTCTTAGCTAACTTCCTGTCAGTTAATGCAGTTAGCAGTCCCCTCGTTCGTCCCTACGTCACCACATTAATGCACTGCGGTCTTCAAGCAGCGAGTGATCTAGCATCATCTCAGATCCATAAGTGTGATAAAACATGAAAAAAAACATCAAAACAGACATTGGGAAGGATTTTTACCTGCTCCGCCATCGTAGGCGCATACACATTCACCCGTCTGTTGCTCTGCGGGTGCACCGGCAGTGAGACGGGTGCCGGTTTGTAGCGTTCTTTCTTCTGATTGGATACTACTTTCGGGTTCCCCGAACAGTTTAATTTGCCGATTACATGCAGAGCGGGTGACTGAGAGATCGGAGGTATGAAATGCGCACACTATATAAGTGATCACTGTATGAATATAGAGCAAATTAATACGTATATCAACCTAAATATATCGCTCACTTCAACTGTCCACCTCTCCCCAGTAAATGTGTGTTTGGTTCTACAATAAGTTGGATAAGAAGGAGACATCATCAGATCAGTCAGGGACTGAAAGGGGTTGAGATCAGTTTTGAATCATCTTGGCCCCTGAGCCATCAAGAGCACCCTTGAATTTCCTGGAATTAAAGCAGCCGTAATATTATGTGGAATGTACACAACATTGGGAAGCAAATCAGCGCTAATGGATGGGACCATGCATGTCTCTGCTGACCTGATAAGAGGTCATTGCTTCGATTATCTCCTTTGCACACAGAGACAAGAAAATGGGCTTTTTGATTTTGTTACCCATGGCTGTGAAAGTAGTGTTTGACCAGACACTTCTGAAGCTTCTCTGTTGTCGGATGATGTTGGGCTGAAATGAGCTGGAACATTGGACTCCTCTGTCTGTGCGTGTGTGTGTGTGTGTGTGTGTGTGTGTGTGTGCGCGCATCATGCATTCTGCGTCTCTTTCCTGATCCAGCCCTCATCCATTCCCTTCCCTGCCTTCATTTTATCTTCTCACATACTTCAAAACATTGCTTGCAGTTCTGCAGAAAATACCCATATTTTGCAGTGTAGCCCTCTGCCATGCTCACATCTGACAAAAGAGAGACCAACCATTACTGGCTGACACTATCCTCCATCCACTTTTTTTTTTTTTTTGGAAAACAGCCATTATGCCTTACAAACTAATAATTCATTTTGAGTTGAAGAGACGGTGTTTTATTTATTGGCAAAATGACACTAGGACAATGGTGCCACGTTAAGCCCCATTAATTACTATGTTTATGTGGAGCAGGGTACTTGGGCAGTGGAACTGGACATAATCTTTGTTATTTACAACCAAGAAGCCTTTTTTTTATGTAATTATATGAGGGCATTTCTGTTTAGTCACCCGCCTCCTTGGCAAAGCTGGTCTACCGCGATAACCGGTGTAGTAGTTGTAGCATTATGTTAAGTTTCAACACAGGACTAATTTAAATATAAGATTAGCTTTGGTCTTACATTCATCTCACATACATATTGTTAAAGCAGGTAATTTTTCATGGGACCATGTTTATTAATATTGGGGATTATGAAGTCCTGTCTTCCAGGGCAATAAATACACAGATGTAGGACTTTCATTACCAGAAAGAGGTGCTCTGTTGAACCCGACTGATGATTAGGATTCACACAATGTATACAAAACGCCTGGTATCACACTTCTCGGAATTAGTTTGGCACTTCAGTGAGCTAAAGCAGTGGCAGAAAAAAAACATATTTTCATTATAGCCATCTCATCCATGTTGTATTAAGCCCAATATGTTCATACTTTTGTCATTTTGGTTTCATGCTGATGAGCCGTGCATTTTAGGAACTTTTAAATAAACCTTGTTCATTTAGTAAAGATACCATGGAGCCTTCCATGCTACGTTTGGCCAACATACTCATACTATTAAATGTTATGAGTGTAGACACTGTTGTCTGACCAGAACGTCAAAGGCAAACTACAATGGGTCGAGAGTGAGCTCACTTAAGGTCTGATATGGGCCAAAGTCAGTCTGTGGAGATGTGGGCAGGAAGTCTCATGGTTAAATAGGTGATAAGGCAGGCCCACATGACCCTGGGGCAGATACCATACGGACCTGCAGCAGTGGGGAACTATGCATTCCTCAAATTTGCATCATGTAAGTGCACTAATGTATTTTCTCTGGTGGAGCAGTTGACACACTTCTGAAAAGTTGAACGTGTGGAAGAGAGAGGTGTGCTTAAGGTCTTCTGATCTCAAACATTGCAATCACCCCTCCATTTGTTTCTTAGCGCTCAGTCTGCAATCTCTGTCACTCTACATAGTGCTATTTCAAATGAGGTGGTTGTAACTTTGGTATGCATCTTTTCTGCATACAAAAAGAACATTGATGCTGCATGCATCCAATCCATGTTTTAACTGTGTTGGGAAGAAGCCGTATACCGCTAATGTTGAATCATTGACATTAAAGTGTTGTTCACTAACAGCAAACGTTTGCTTTGTTAAACGTCATATGTGTCTGTTAGTGGAGAGCTTCACTTGCCTACATATATCAAGATCTCCTCGATTGTGTGCAAATCAATGTGGTTTTGTCAATAGTACTGCTGGCATTATGCTGTCTGTCCCTTGTTTTGTAAACTGACAAACTGTTACTAGACTGAGTCTCTTAACGCTGAGGTACCGTACCCCTGCTGGCTCAGCTGTCACTCAAACATGTACTCAAGCCTGAACCCTTCAGGGGCTTGGTGCTAAATTGATTATGCTACAGCTTTGAAGATGTTTTGTCTCTCCTCCAATACGTTTATCTTCGTATACTTTTTCGATCGCTAAAAGGGCTGGGTTTTACAACTTTGGTTATCCAAGTTATTTTTATATTTTACATAAGTGTTCTTAAGGACACCAAATCACTCCTCACTTACCCTTTATTTCTTTGTTATTATCTGTGTATTTGTGTGTGTGTGTGTGTGTGTGTGTGTGTGTGTGTGTGTGTGTGTGTGTGTGTGTGTGTGTGTGTCAGCTCTGTTGGGATTTTTATTACTTTTTGTAAAATGTTGTTTTTTCATATCTACCTTTTTGTTACTGCTATGGAAACAGATACAAACACATAGTGTAATCACACATGAAAGGACACCAAAGCACATCATTATGAATATGCACTCAGCCATGAATGCACACTGATGGAGGCGAATTTTTTAAAATTAAAATAACTTGAAAGAGCCTCATGACAAACATAATAACAAAGGATGCACACTGAGGCAAAACTGCCTTTGTAGACTAGTCAAGCCAAGTTCAGGATATTTGATATTATGCTATGATAACTCATTTAATATTTTAATGCTAAGAGGTGGTCCATAGGGGCGGGGCTCAATCGTTGATTGAACCTTTAATGTTGATGCTCGAGATTGTGATTTACACTCAAATTTGTGGCACCCCTTCTTTTAAAGGCCTACTTCACCGGTTTGAATATAAAGGTGTATTGAATTCTGAGATCCTATGTAGTATAAATGTGCAAAAATAAATTAAATTGGTTCATCCTAGCCTGAGAAAAGGCAGAAAGAGTGTTTTTTTAACCCTATATTTCTCTTTCTCGTGACATCACAGAAAGAGAAATATAGGGTTAAAAAAAAACTTACTTTGTAAATATTACTGTGATGTCTTTTACTGTGACATCACAGTAATATTTACAAAGTACGGTTTTTTCTCAGGCTAGGATGAACCGATTTTAATTTTTTTTGCACATTTCTACTACAAAGGATCTCAGAATTCAATACACCTTCATATTCAAAGTGGTGAAGTAGGCCTTTAACTTAATGCTAGAACTCACTGCAATGTGCTTTGTTTTGAACCTGCAGACTAACATAATATCAGAGGGTGCATTAGTCCAACTTGCCATCTTGGAATTCAAACTCCAAAAGGACTTTGTATTGCACCAATTGTTTTTCATTGTTAACTTTGTCATTACAGATACATTGTACAGGGACAAAGCATAGCAAAAGGTCAGGTCTTGCGTTTGGTTATTGGCTCTTTTGTCTTTGGCATATCTGTGTTGTCTGCCATATGAAGACATGCAATTCAGCAGCAAAATAAACTAAATGAAAACAAAAGCCTATATTATTTTTATTGAAAAATGTGTTTCTATTACTAATCTCCTGAACGTTTTATGATGCCTGTGTAAACAATGGTGGAATGAGACACATACGATCACTGTAGTGTTTTAACTTGCTTTACTTTAAACAGTTTGCGTAACCAGTGTTTGGTCTGCACATCTAATCTACAGCAAATCTACTTAGCAATTCATTTACTCTAGTACTTCTGACAGCCCCCCGCTTATGTTACAAATGGAAAACGATCAAGGACCCCTGTTTTAACTGCTGTTTCAAGAATATCCTTCAAATAGGCTATAGCAAATATGTTTTTCACATAAACTCACATAAAAAATGAACACAAGTTCTCTGTGTGTTACTTGCATTAGGTTTCTTAGTAGTGGTGACAATACAGACACATGTTGAACTTCTCATTGCAGTGTAGGTTCAGCTTCTAATTCGCTAAGGTTCATTTCTTTACAGCCTTCTGACAACACCTTATTGTCACCTCTTCCAGCTACCCCCTTGGCTCTCTAACACATTGGTTTCTTCTTAGCCAGGTGCAGGTTTCACTTAGTGTCCTCCTCTGTCCGCTTTACATGGTGTCGCATATTGATGTATTGACCAGACTCACAATGTCCCTGTGATACCAGAGTTGTGGACTTTCTTTGATTTCACCTCTGGGTTCAGGCTCATTTTCAGTTTGAAAAGCTTTCACAAGGAAAAAGTTCAAACCCCCGGTGTGTGGTTTGATACGAGCTATCTGTCATTACAGGCCATTTGTCATATACTAGGTGCAGCAAGAGATGTGTTGTCCCTTCTTACATCAGGTCAACACTGTATTCGAATCTGCACTTTTGCTCACTTGAACAGATGTAAGCTTTCTCTATACCCAATAATGTCTTACGGATGTATTTGTAAACAAACAAAGTAATGTTCACATCCCATGTTTATCACCAAAACCCACCGAGTGTCCATTAAACCTAACAAACATAGTGATGGCATTTCCTTCCATACAGTAGCATCAGCAAAGCCACTTTTCAAAAAATACATTTTTAATCATGCATTGCTTAGATGTACTGTATGTTTGCTTCACTGTAGCAATTATACATTTCACCACAAATGTTAGTCTGTGTTACCACGTGAAACAGTTTTGGGACTATGCCGATAACTTTTAAACATGTCTAGTTGGTTGTATTCCATGCCTTTTTTAAATTAATATATCAACTTGCCATTGTACTTGCATTGTGTGTTGAGAAGTTTGTAACTTGGTTTAAAAAAAGTGCTTTAAAAAGAATGAAAATTCACTAGCCAGTGGTGTGTGTTTTTGCATGTGTGTGTACATCCGTGCCAGGGTGTGAATATTTGATTTACGTGGTAATACATGATGCACACTATCATGGCATTATGGATAACGAGAAAGAGAGAGGCAGGCAAGCAGGTGAGAACAAGAGGGAGTCTCAAAGGACAGTTTTGGATGGATTGAGCAAAAGGTCCCTAAGAGTGTCAAAAAGATGGAGGGAGAAATAAAAACAATCAAACAAAATAGATAAACAAAGAACAGTTAGAGGGCACAAGGGTAGTAAGGAGGCGAAGATAACACATTTCGGATGTACTTGATGTTTGTCATGTGTGTGTGTGTGTGTGTGTGTGTGTGTGTGTGTGTGTGTGTGTGTGTGTCGGTGTTGCTGCAAGGGCACCAGATGTTCAGATGATGAATGGGTTGCTATCACAGCAGAGGCAATGTAGTGACACTGAAGACCTTAGATCACATGGCTGTCAAGCAAACACACACACACACACACACACACACACACACACACACACACACACAATGCTGCACAGTTTCTGGCCTGACATTGCTGGAGCCGGGCTGAAGTTATTACTCATCGTTCATCTCACCATACATTTTTTCAATCTTCTTTTTTCTATTTTCCCCATTTTGTTTTCTGGATGTCCCGGCTCTTTAGTCCTGAATTAGTCTCTCTCCTCTCGTCTGGTGTGTTCTCATTTAGTCTTCACCTTTCCAGTTGACTTGTTTCCTTTCTTACCGTGTCTCTCCGTCTTTGTGGCATTGCAACCTTCTGTTTTACCCTTTTCAGTTCACCTACCTGCCACCTCACCTTCCCCTAAATCTACCCTTTGTTTTTCTGTCACTTTCCAGCATGTCACAGTTTCTTTTTTTGCCCTCTCCTTCTCCCTCTTCTCATCCTTTTCTTTTCTCATTGTGTGTCTTTCATCCCTGCCTTTTCAGTTAATCCTCAACTTTTCTTGACTTTTTTCTTCCTTCTCTGTGTCTCCTCTCTGTTGGGGACCAGTTAATTAAAAGAGCTGACAGTAAGCCCTGCTAGACACAATGCTGACACACACACACAAACACACACCACAGGCATGCTGACACACACACACACACACACACACACACACACACACACACACACACACACACACACACACACACACACACACACACTTATGCTGTAACATATTGACACAACCTCCTGCAGTGCACACATACAGGGAGTGATGCACATACACAGATGGACAAAAACACCATCACATGCTTATTTGTATATCCTCACACATATACTGCCCCTCTGTATCTGGTCAATGGCTGGCCCTCGGAAACTGTATTAATTTCACACTCGCATTCACTCAAACTACCCTTCGTGACTGAGAGAACACAACCATATCAGAGGTCTGTTTATACATTTTGATATGTAAAGGGGCTGCGCACTGTTTGTGTGTGTGTGTGTGTGTGTGTGTATCTTTCACAGTGTGTGTGTGTGTAGTACATTATATATGTGAGATGGTAGAACATATGTTTTTCTATTCATATGAAGTAAAACATATGAAGTGAAAGATTATTTGGAATATAGACAGAGTCTTGATCACAAAGAGGAAGAAGTGAATGGATGATAGAGGGGAGTAGCGAAGAAGAAGGGAAAGAAAAAAATTAGGAAGGTTTGAATGTCCACCTCGATTCAACTGAGTGGTGCGGTGTGGCTTGGTACATGTGTGTTTCCACTGTCAAAGTTGGAAAGGGTACCAAGATAAGCGAGCAGGGCCACACCTATTTTTTGTCACACTTTTGTTGGTGTACCAAGCCGTCCCAAAGGTCCAACAAGGGTCCAAAAAGGGTAGAGCTTGATACTGCAGTCTGTTGATTGGTCGACATAATAATTTCTGTGTGAGAGATAAACTGCCATGTAGTCATTGGCAAGAGTGAAGAGTCTTGTGTTTTCAGAAAATTGGCGTATTATGTGGCGTTTTTCCACTAATTTAACTTATCAGCGGGCTACACTGTGTTCCGATACTACGATTTCACAATAGATACATAGCTGCCGTGGCCAGCATCGTTCAACGGCACTGACCCATCGACTGTGGCTATTGCCGTCCGGCATTAACCCCCCCAAAAGTGATTCTTGGACTTCATTTACCCCAACCATAATCTTTAACACCAAATGGAAAAAACAAGACATTTTTCATGCACTGTCAAGACAATCTGAACAGTTGGTTTGATTTTGATATTTTAAAATTGAAAATGTGACATGAAATAATGACTTCAGTGCATTGACTAAACAGAATTCATTGTCGGCCAAATGCCATCGAACACGTATGGTCATTTAAGTCATTATATTACACCAATTTTAACATTCTATTATTTTAGGAAATAACAGCTAAAGTAGTTTGACTCATAATATATTTTAAGGTCACAGTGTCACCGCAATCAGCAATTGTCACTATATTACCACTGTGCCGTAAAAAACGTTGGCTGCCAAATCTGGACGTTTTTAGCACACAGTATTAATATCAAGTATTATGTTCTCCTTTATGGCTTGAGAACATGGCACTTCTGCGACCCCACTGATCAAACAGGTACATTATGGCCATGTTCAGGGTCAACACTGTGGAAGTGGAATGCTAAAGCAGAGTAGCACGTGTGACTTTGTGTATGTGTGTGAATACCACTCATCTGTGTGTGTGCGTTTGTGTGATGATTGGTGTCAGCGACAAATCACTTCCCCCCCTTTCTCATCTACAGGTGCCTCATTAGATTTGTCCTTTAACAAGCCAATCAAACGGAAGACTAATTAATAAATGAATAGCCACGGTAACAGCAGACACAGGTCATTGGTGCATGCGGGGAAAGGGTTGTCTATTGTGTTTGGAAACAGGTGTATGTGCGTGTGTGTGTGTGTGTGTGTGTGTATGTGTGTGTGTGTGTGTGTCTGTTTGTAAACATCTTCTTTATTAGATGAAGCTATCGAAGTACAGTGACTTAATCACACACCTGTAGTGAAAGTATAATTGGGTGCTCGAAGCATAGTCTTCAAACAAACTAATTCAAGTGTCCCCTGCTAGATGATAACTTCATATCACATATTCACTCAGCTAAATGATAATGAGATCTTACAATCAGATTTTTTTATTATTAATTGTTTGATTCATTTCTGAAGTCTACATTTATTTTCTTTAATGAGACTAAAACTACACATTTCCCATGAAAATGATACAAGACTAGTTTAGGCTTGTGTTTTGAATAGCTACAGATTATGATCAGGCCAGTTTTTGATACAAGTAAATGTATAAAACTACAAAGGGATTGTGCATTTCAAATCATTCTGGCTGAGCTTAACCTATTATAAATCTGCTTTAGCTTAATGTACTAAGTTAAGTCAATGCCACAAGTTAGTGACAGTAGAAATTCTCTTACTTTGAATAATGCCCATAGCCGTATTCCCTATACGCATCCTAAAGCATTGGCATGAAGTATTGTTTTATTTGAATAGTGTGCGAACTCTTTTAACTGCTTTTAGTGAAAATACTCTTACAGTAGTAAGGTGTGCATTCACCTGTGTGTATGACTTTGTATTTGAAGGCACCGTAAACACGCCTCTCTCCACACTTGGTTTCTCCTGACCTCTGTTTTCACTAATCCATATCCGTCCATCTGGCCATAGCACCACGTCAGCTTTTAAACTAGCAACTCAGCTCGGACTACTTTGCTGACACACAGTAGTAACCCATGAAATATGTGCATGCAGCAATAGGGTTTTTAAGCAATGCCATTCATCAGTATGTGTATGTGTACCGTCCATATCCTTCTAACCTGTACTATTCGTAGATCCTGTCACTATGCAGGAAGTCAAAAAGCTTTAACCCAAACTGGCTAAAAGCCAATACAGCGGTAGGGACCACAATGTCCTTGAAGATGACAGTGTATATATACTGTAGGGTGCATGGTGTGTGAAAAGAGATTGGAACAAGCAGAAAAAGAAGCAAGACAAAGGACAAAAACAACTGGAGACATGTAATGGAATCAGGGAATGGCTTTGAACAGCTACAAACGTTGGCATTTTCACATCTTCACAGCAAGGAAAAAAGGGACATGTTGAAAGTGCAACGTGAGTTTCTAACACATACAGTATCTCACAAAAGTGAGTACACCCCTAACATTTCTTCAAATATTTCATTATATCTTTCCATGCGACAACACTGAATAAATGACACTTTGATACAATGTCAAGTAGTCAGTGTACAGCTTGTATAACAGTGTAAATTTACTTTCCCCTCAAAATAAGTCGACACACAGCCATTAATGTCTAAACTGCTGGCAACAAAAGTGAGTACACCCCTAAGAAAAAATGTCCAAATTGGGCCCAAAGTGTCAATATTTTGTTTTGCCATCATTATTTTCTAGCACTGCCTTAACCCTCTTGGGCATGGAGTTCACTAGAGCTTCACAGGTTGCAACTGGAACCCTCTTCTACCCATTCATGACGACATCAAGGAGCTGGTGGATATTAGAGTCCTTGCGCTCCTCCATCTCCCGTTTTAGGATGCCCCAAATATGCTCAATAGGGTTTAAGACTGGAGACATGCTTGGCCAGTCCATAACCTTTACCCTCAGCTTCTTTAACAAGCCAGTGGTCGTTCGGAGGGGTGTTTGGGGTCGTTATCATGTTGCAGTACTGCCCTGCGGCCCAGTATATGAAGGGAGGGGATCATGCTCTGCTTCAGTATGTCACAGTACATGTTAGAATTCAATGAACTGTAGATCCCCAGTGCTGGCAGCACTCATGCAGCCCCAGACCATGACACTCCAACCACCATGCTTGACTCTAGGCAAGACACACTTGTCTTTGTACTCCTCACCTGGTTGCCGCTCCACACTCTTAACACCATCTGAACCAAATAAATGTATTTTGGTCTCATCAGACCACAGGACATGGTTGCAGTAATCCATGTCCGTAGTCTGTTTGTCTTCAGCAAACTGTTTGTGGGGTTTCTTGTGCATCATCTTTAGAAGAGGCTTCCTTCTGGGATGACAGCCATGCAGACCAGTATGATGCAGAGTGCGGCGTATGGTCTGAGCACTGACAGGTTGACCCCCCACCCCTTCAAGCCCTTCAGCAATGCTGGCAGCACTCATACGTCTATTTTCCAAAGCCAACCTCTGTGTACGACGCTGACCATGTGCACTCAACCTTCGTAAACTGGGCCGCAGGGTGGTATTGCAACATGATAACGACCCCAAACACACCTCCAAGACGACCAGTGGCATGCTAAAAAAGCTGAGGGTAAAGGTTATGGACTGGCCAAGCATGTCTCCAGACCTAAACCCTATTGAGCATCTTTGGGGCATCCTCAAATGGAAGGTGGAGGAACGCAAGGTCTTTAATATCCACCAGCTCTGTGATGCTGTCATAAATGGGTGGAAGAGGGTTCCAGTTGCAACCTGTGAAGCTCTAGTGAACTACATGCCCAAGAGGGTTAAGGCAGTGCTGGAAAATAATGGTGGCCACACAAAATATTTACACTTTGGGCCCAATTTGTAAATTTTTTCTAAGGGGTGTACTCACTTTTGTTGCCAGCAGTTTAGACATTAATGGCTGTGTGTCGAGTTATTTTGAGGGGACAGTAAATTTACACTGTTATACAAGCTGTACACTGACTACTTTACATTGTATTAAAGTGTCATTTATTCAGTGTTGTCCCATGGAAAGATATAAAGAAAAATGTGAAGAAATGTGAGGGGTGTACTCACTTTTGTGAGATACTGTACATGATTTTTTGAATTTAGATTCAAAAAGGTTTGTATTACAATCCTTGCTGTATATACTGCTGTGGTTGTTAACATTTTCCTTAGGCTACAGTTATGTGTTGTATTTTAGTACTAAGTGTTTTTTTTTTATTTAGTTTGGTACTTTACACTTGCAGATTAAAATATTTCAATTTGCAGAGTATATATTGCTACCGTTTTTCTTTCCGTGCTAATTCTGTATAGGTGTACTTTTAATACATTTCTATTTGGGGTGGCATTCAAATCTGATGAAAAGACTGAAAATGAAAATGCTGAGAGAGAGAGGGAGGGAGAGAGAAAGAGAGAGATTCTTTTCAATCCCACATTGAAAATGATCCCTCCTTCTCTTTCAGCGAGTTCAAGTGCTTGGAGTTCAGTCGAAGTGCAGGAATCAACCAATGCATGAATAGATGTATAGTATTTACAGGCTTAAATCTTACAGCTATTTGTTAAGAGTATAGGACAAAGAGAGAACAGGGTTTTCTCGGACTTTGAACTTTTTAAAGTGGCATAAAGAAAAATAAAGAACTGAAAGAGATGGGGAGTGTATAGAGATATCTGCTACGCCAGCTGACCATTTCACTGCCACTATAATTTCCCTATCTCCCACACTTTTCTCCTTCTCTCTTTCCTTACCCTCTTTGTCAGCCAGTCACTGCTCATTCCATTATGTCGTGCAGGGCTCACAGGCTGATGTATGGGGACTCCATAGTGTGGGCTGGAACATGAGCGACTGCTGGACATGCATCAAACACATCACTCACACATACACACTCTTTGGTCAGAGCCATGAAAGGGAGCTTTGAGAGGGGCTGCTGGGCTGACAACACACAACTCAATTAGGATGGAAGTCAGAAAGAAATGTGAGCAGAGTGAGTGATGGTAACGGAGATAGAGGAGTGGAGGGATGGAGGGAGGGAGGGATGGGGAGGGAGAAAGGGAGGGATGGGGAGGGAGGGAGGGAGGGAGGGAGGGATGGGGAGGGGAGGAGAAAGTGAGTGAGAGAAAGGGACAGATTTAGGTAATGTTAAAGACAGAGGGAAACCTAAAGTGCAACGTCGGATGGTGGATGCTTCCTGCTTAGGCTTTAGCATACACTGTGGGGGCTTCAAATGAAAATGTGTCTTTGCGGTGAAACATGTTAACTCTAAAGTGTACATTTTAGTGTCAAAATCCTCTTTCAAGAGGGGGGCGGGGGGGTGAAACGAGGGAAGAGGAAAATAACAGCCAGGGCAGAAGTCCAAACATCCCACCGGGTGTGTCGGATTGGTTTGTTTGAAAGACGCACAGGAATTTTTGTATTGTTCTTCTCTTTTTTTGTAAGATTATTTGGGGCATCTCTGCTTTTATGTGTGACATATGGGGTGTGAGTGGGGTGCATGCCATGCAATGACATCCACAAGCCAGTATCAACCCAACGCATTTGTATGGCACCAGTCCTAACCACTACGACACTAGGATACATTTAAAGTACTTATTTTATCTGCCA
Source organism: Hyperoplus immaculatus (assembly GCA_949357725.1). Taxonomy (NCBI): domain Eukaryota; kingdom Metazoa; phylum Chordata; class Actinopteri; order Uranoscopiformes; family Ammodytidae; genus Hyperoplus; species Hyperoplus immaculatus. Next base: position 18,538,132 of record OX442355.1, read on the forward strand.
GTGTTTAAAGAGATCCTATTATACTACTTTTCTGGTCTTAATTTCTTGTTAAAAACTGCTATAGAGCAACCTGACACGAATCACATCACAAAAAAATTTAGATTTGCGGGACACTCTTCCTCTTACCCTAGCGAGCACAGCAGTCTCTCTCTACACACTGCTTTGAGCTTCTCCACCCCCCTTGAACAAGTTATTTCTCGACCGGCTGTCATAGTGTTTAGTGCTCTGTATAGCCACCCCAGAAGGTCAGCAGGGAATACGTCGAAATGCATGTATGTAATTATTTGATACGCTAGTATGGTTAAACATGACTATAAATCATTATAACAACGCTTATAGGTCATACAAGTCAAAAAGTATCAAAGGTCCTCTTTAAGTAGTCGTTTAAACATATAGTACAGTCATGAATATGAAGACTATAACATAATGTAAGTTAAAGATGTGTGCACACGTGAATTTGTTTTAACGTGGGAGTGAAATAAGGAGAATGACAAGAACATGCCCAAAGAGAGCATGACGGTAGGGGAAAATGAGGCATATGTGTGTGTGTGTGTGTGTGTGTGTGTGTGTGTGTGTGTGTGTGTGTGTGTGTGTGTGTGTGTGTGTGTGTGTGTGTGTGTGTGTGTGTGTGTGTGTGTGTGTGTGTTATTGTGTGCTGGGAGGGAGAGGGGGGTCAGTGATGATGGAGGAGGCTAGCTCACTGAGCAGGGTCATAATGCCTGTGTGCTGATTCTGTCACCAGGAAAGATTTACTCACACATGCAAGCACACACACACACACACACACACACACACAAGCATGTGACGCACTTCCAGCAGGCGTCCATCAAATCTCTCACAGTGCGCCTGCCCTTGGACGTGGTCTGTCTCCCCCTTTATATGTGATTCCCTTTCAGTATTTCCCTCTCTTAATTATCACTATCTCACACAGACAGACAGACAGACAGACAGACACACACACACACACACACACACACACACACACACACACACACACACACACACACACACACACACACACACACACACGTAAACAAACACAACCGTCTACACCGGGCTCTGTACTCTCTAAGAAATAACACGGTAGGAGAGCGAAACAGTTACTTCTCAGCCTTTTCTCAAAGTCACATCACTTATCTTCTGTGCTGCAACAAAACCACACACACACACACACACACACACACACACACACACACACACACACAGAGTATAACTTCTGTTCTCACTCTCACTTTCATTTCCTTTCTGCTGATCATCGTTGTCACGACACGTAACTGAAGTATGATGTCTCTTCCTGTTGAAACACTGTCACCGCACCGGTTTTATTTACAAAGTGATTTGACAGAGTAAAGACTTCCTCTGTGCCTTTGTAATGGGCTTTCAACAGAAGAGGTGATTGTGTGTGACAGGGGAGGGAGGGGTAATATGAGTTGACATTTTGTTGTGGTTGAAAATTGATTGCATAACACTTGGAGGATTTCCCAATGGAATTTCTTAGCAGCTTACATGTTATTTCAGAAATGATTTTTGTTTAGTTCCTTCAAAGCCAGTCCTGGGGCATTATGGTATCAAGTGCTCACTGTCAAAGAGTCCAGCATTGATGTTTATTTGTGAAAGTGTGAACATATGAAAAACAATGAATGATTGAAATCACTTTTACCTTCATGTTGTGTCATTTGATATTGTACCAGCAGCCTGCACACCACAACAGGAAATGGCATACTCTCTCTTTTATTTTCTCGTGAGTTTAAAAGATCTTTAAAAAAAAAAGTGGGCTCGCTGCATAGCCAGAAAACTCCTGTTCACATGACGCTTTCCGTCTCTGTCTCTTCAGCAGGAGGTAAAGCCTGAGTCTAAGCCTGTTGTTGTTGGCGGTGTTGAACAGTGGCAGCTTTTTGATTGACAGGTACTGACTCAGCAGGAGGTAGCATGCCTTAGGGGAGGGAAGCTGAAAAGAAGAGAAGGCAAAGATATCGGTGGAAAAAATGGGTCTGAGTTAGAATTGAATGGGATAAAAACGAATAAACAGAATTACAAGAGAGATAAACTCCAAATGCAGGAAGGTTCTACATCTATTTGAGGGAGGCAGTGGTTCTTCTCAGTTCTTACTACCAAATACCCACTAATTGTGACAAGTAAACAGACGTTGCACTATTATTTTACACACATAGCATTTATACATGACCGAACTGTGCCATTACAATATTGCCACTGTGTTATTTTATGCATGTGATGCACATACAGTATGGATTAGACTGGGAGTGGCTTTAGATAACTACTGTAGATAGCTGCAACACAGGGCTGATTGCAATACCGCACTAAACTTCTAAGCAGCTCATAAACAAGTTTATCTGCACTGATCTGCCACTTTGTGAACATTCAGAAAACAGTTAACAACCAGATCCTCACATTATCAGAGCTGTAAATGCTGTTTCAGCACTGTGGAAAGCTTCTTGTTGTTGACTACAGAGCTGTCTGTGGTTCTGATACACTGCTGTGAACAACCATTGGTTTTGATATGCAGGATTTATCACTGTGACTCCATGAGAGAAAGAGAGAGAGAGAGAGAGAGAGAGAGAGAGAGAGAGAGAGAGAGAGAGAGAGAGAGAGAGAGAGAGAGAGAGAGAGCGAGGGAGGGAGGGAGAGAGAAACTACTTTACTATACAAAGATATATAGTAAAATGTTAAACTTTAAATTAAGATATTACTATTACATTTAAGTAAAAAAATGCAAATGGATCCCAAAAGCAATCTAACTAACTGCAATGAATATCAGTTTTCAAATAAAATACATGGCTGCCAAAGTGTTGACATACAGTATGATCTGCTTATTTTACTCATACTGATTTGACATTTTCCAACCACCTTACCCCCTCTTTCTGGTACTTTGAAGTGGATACAAAACAATTGATACTATTAGAAAATATTGAGATAAAATAAACAGTAGAACTGTTATGGTGTGTCATGATGAGTGGGCTTGGAGCGTGCGGGAAAACCACTGAGTTTCCTCTCAGCTACAAATGAATAAGAGAGAATAATGATGGATGGCAAGCCTCCTAAACTAGAATTCATAGCCACAGCCCATCCAGGTACTGTGCACGCTGTGTCCAGCCATCAGTCTCACTTTGTTCCTGCTAGCATTACAAAGCTATCATTCTTTAATAATTTACAGGCAGGTGAGAGCAGATACTGTAGAACAGACACACTTGGATTGTAAGAATGTGGGCGTAATGATGTCACTAGTGTTTTACCTGATTTTTTCTTCACAGTCTTAATACTGTATCGCTTTCTCAGCTGGCCCCCCTTATTTTCCCTCTACATTTCCATCATCTACTAATTAGTCTCATGGGCCCTGAAAAACACAAGACATCATTGGACAGAGATAAATCTAGACAAAGACAAATGAGAACAACTCCGAAAGCGGTCTATAAATAGAGACGTTAGCAGCAAGCAGCCCCTTTAGCACCAAAGCAGAGTTTCAACAAACACCAAACGCTAGATGAACAGGAGGACACAGAGGGGCGAGGCTGTACTGTTCACAGTGCGGCCTTGTTGCTTTAAACAGCTTAAAACAACACGTGTTGTAAAATAGTGCCAAAGTGTGAGGCCAAAAGTTAGTGGAGGTTTGGGTGAATGGATAGGCGCACAAATCATTCAACTGTTTCCTGTTATTTTTTAAAGGAAAATACAATATGTAATAATAGACACACAAATACGAAGTTCAAAGCGTCAGCAAAATAAGTGAAATGGGTCAAATGTCTTCTGAGTATGCTTATTGGGATAAGTTTCAAAGCAGTGTTAGGCCAGTATTATTTGCATTAAAAAGCTGAGGCTTCATTAAAGCATTTGTAGTCCTATTGTTTGTCACTAAGACACTACGGCCACATGCTGCTCCACAAAAACACCCCAAACAAACAAGGTCCACAGGTACTGAATGGAGTTTTTCTCTTTCTAACAAAGCATCATTCCTCTCTATAGTTTTTTTTCACACTTTTCTTATTGTTGTTTCTGTCCTGTTTTAAGCCGCCATCCCTTGTGTTTGTGTGTAAGCGAGCAAGTTTTGTCCTTTTAAGTCTTCCCCTTTTACACTAGGCCTGCAGCGGACCCTCGTAAACCTGTGGGAACAGTCAATGCCTCACTGCACAGGAGCCGTGTGTGTGTGTGTGTGTGTGTGTGTGTGTGTGTGTGTGTGTGTGTGTGTGTGTGTGTGTGCGTGTGTGTGTGTGTGTGTGTGTGTGTGTGTGCGTGTATGTGTGGGTTCAAGTGTGTATGACTGGTATGTTTGCAGCTTTTCCCATGTGTTTGCTGGTGCATGTAGCTGCACTGTGATTTTGCCTACACGTGTGTTTGCGTGTTACTTCTGTGTACTTTTTGTGTCCAGCATGTGTGCTGTAGTTGCTTGGACTGTGTGTGTGTGTGTGTGTGTGTGTGTGTGTGTGTGTGTGTGTGTGTGTGTGTGTGTAATTGTATGTGATCCATCCACTGGCTGAACACCTGAGTGCCCACAGTGACATAGAGGGATGGCAGGCTGTCCAAACCAACAACTACAGCCAACACAGAGCGCTTCCGATTCAGTTGGTTTAGTGTTTTATCACACTGGCTCAAACATACTCACACGCACAGTACACATGAAAAACTAATGTAAATGCATGGACACCAAGAGTTGGTTGCATGTGTAAGCGATTGAGCTGAAATCCCTCGATGAGTTTTCCTTCACACATATGTATGCACAACTCCCCCGCTATAGTGTTGCAGCTGTATTTATCTTCACATTTTTGTATTGTGACGATGCTAATGCAAAAGTGTATTACACAAATGAGACGGACATCTATCTATCTATTTATAAAGCAAGACACATCTGTCTGTCTGTGACTCGCATAACTCTCTGACTGTTAGTCAGATCGTCCTGAGCTTCCGGATATGGCTTGCACACGGCACAAAGGTGTGCATCCTAGATTGATTTTGAATTTTTTTGGACCAAATATGTAGAAGTTATCAGTATGTATATCATGCTGGCGGCAAATACATGCGCACACTGAAGGCCACAGTATCGACGGGCATGAAGTAGACTCCGGTTAAACCCTGCCTTCCTCTGATTTGATTGGCTGCTTCGACCAAAACTTGCATTGACCTACTGAGCGGGACACTCACAGCAGACCGACACAGCCTGTTGTTACTTCCTCATTCAATTCACTCAACTTTACAAAAAAAACATTCTAAAACCTTTCCACAGACATCACCAACTCCTCATACCTGTCCGCTTTAGTGTTAAAGTTTGCACGTAACGCTATTTTCACTGTCATAAAGATAATGTATGGTTAAACACTTCCGCAACAGTGACGCTAATTTCAGTAAGTGTGTCAATAGCGTTTTCCATTTAAATTCTCGGATAGCTCTGCTACCGGTGAATGTAATCACGATCGCTTCCACAAAATGTTTTAAATCCGTTAGAAACTAACACCTAAATGAGCTAAAGACTATGTAAGATGCAAAAATGCCCTTCATTTTGTTTGCAAAAAAAATGCTGCTGCCTTCAAGCTGCAATTACCAATTAAAAAAAAATCACCTGATTTGCCAATAAAGAATACAAATATTAAAGAAAGAACAAACGTCACATTGACGAGCGATGTGACAGCCATTTCTATTGCTGTGTGACACTGCTTATGTGTAGTTTACATCTGTTTCTGTGTCCCATTTTGATAGACGGGTTACATTTAAGCATGCATAAGCTACCTGCTTCCTACGGGCACTGTACTAGTAAATAGAACAAAACACACACAGTAATATAACCTATAGCATGGATGGGTTTGGACTGGTCTTTCCATGCTGTGCACTGAAGTACAATTGTTGTGTTTCACATAGATCCCAATGTATGCTAAATACTATAGTGTTTTGCAGGGAGGGCCCCAATGCTTTGATTTTCACTTGCACTTATCAACAGAAGTTCATGAAGTTGTAGCATTGGCAGCTAAAGTCTAAATAAACACTAGAAAATCCAAGAAATGAATGAGACTATTACGTCATCACTGTTTGATTGACATGATGAAACATTTTGGAAATATTTGGCGACATACTTAACAACTGAAAATGTGAAAAAAAATGTATTAACATTATAGTGAAATTATTTCCTAATCGTTTGAATCATGTTTACTGTTGTCACCTTTTGACAGTGACACTGAGTTCATTTGATTGGTGAAACAGAATAATTTGCTCAAACTCGTAGATCATAACCGATGAGTGCAAGAAGTGGAACTTGTTGCCTTGAAATAGAAGTGCCACATTTCTTTGAAAAGCTGAGAAAATTCTTGAGCTTGAAAACATACAGTATTTCAACACATTAACATTCTAGCAGAGATAAGTAAAGGATTTATTATGCCACAGTATTTTCTCACCAAACTTTTTCTAAGTCTAGCACTTAAGAGTAGGGGACATTCAGCACTCATTACTCAAACAAGAGGCATAGCTATGTTATTTATATCTTCATTTATACTCCTAAGGTGCAGTCATTTGTCACATAATGTATTGCATTACTTTTCTAATAGCTGAAATTTTTGTGTGCATTATCTCTGGCCTTTCAAATACATAAAAGCTTTCTCTTTTTCTGTATTTTAAATCTAATGTATCCAATCTACAATATAAGTCAAATCACGATGGTATGAAGAGTCAAACCAGAGGAGTCACTCTTTTCTACATGCCCTTTCATAATTAGCTGGAACAAATATTTGATTAGAAGAAAAATTATTCAATATTGATTTTCAAATTCTCCTTTCGTCCACCTTGAATCTACAAATGTAATGTTTTATGAGAAAAAAAAACAGGCGTTGATCTATACTGCTCCCCCATAGTAAATGCTCTTCCTGGGAGCTTACATTAACAAGACAGATTCTGTATAAAAAGAGAAGCAGAGAGAGAATGTTCAAGGTCATCAGAAGTGGACTGATATTGAAGTGGTGTTATTGATTTGAGTATAAGCAGATGTGTGATCCATGGCTGACAAATACATTGGATCGCCCAGCGCTTCACATATAGCGGCTGCACCGATTGGCTGTGCTGCATACTAATTACACTTTGATATGGAGCTATGAAACAAAACCTAAAGCTTCTTCCGGTGTCATATCAATCTCTCAAGTCATTAACCGCCCATGCGTCCATGTCAGATTCCTCCATATCCACCCATCTTTCAATTTATCATGCTTTTTGTGTACATTAACAGGCAGCACACGTGTATATCTCTTCCACATGTCTGCCTTTTTTCACATCGTCCACAAAGCTGAATCTAACTTGACATCCTACATGTATTAACATTCATTTAGTTTCATGAGGCGAAAGGATGGCACTGTGCATCAGTGTCATATTTTCCTGAAATATCTCTGTACTGGACATGCTGACAAGGTTCATTTACATTCAACAAGGAAATGCCCACAAAACGAAGTAAACAACATTTCTAATCAAGTTTTACATTGACAGCTACTGTATGTGCCATCATTAAAATGATACCCTGAGTCACATTGCTTCCTTCCTGAACCACTATGATCTGTCATCTAAATAGCCCCATGGGACTTTTCATATGAGGACACATTTGTTATTGTCTATTTGGAATGGAGCTGCTTGAAAGATGAAAGACAATTTCAAGTAATATCTCCTTTGTCTGCATCTCCTGTCATTAGCTTCTTAATTCTTCTCGTTTGTCGTTTTCTTCTTTTTCCATTCTCTCCTTAATATTTGTCTTTTCATCTCATCTATTCGCCAGTTAGTCTTCAAAGTTAAGAGCTTTTTAGTAAACAGGGGCTTCTTTCTCCGTTAATGTGCTTTCCATTTTACCTATAGTTGCACTTAGTCAAGCAAATTGTACATTTGTCTTCCTATTTGGCTAGTTATATTACCTCCACATCATGAAAAAGCATGCAATGCAGATGTTGTATACAGTCTATTTTAGAGTATTTGTTATGCACAGATCATTGTCGCATCACAATTTACGATATGCTGTAATGGTAGCCATGGTGACGTGACTGTAGTGGCTGTTGTTGTCATGGCTGTCCAGACATTATGATGTTAATAAAGTTAGGTCATACTGTGCAGGCAGGGCCTCCAGGCTTTGGTGCACCATGGGATTGATTAATGACTGTGTTGTCAGTTCAATCTAAGAAATGCATTGGCAGAAGAAGGGGGGAGGGAGGGATGAGAGTGGGACAAAATGGATTGGTTAAGAACAGAAAGCAAAGGATGGGGAAATTGAGAGAAGGATGAAGTTAAGATAAAAGGAAACAATGGACGTGCAATGTGTGAGGGGGAAGAGAAACAGCAGGGACAGAACCAAGCTTTGGATCTGCATGAAGAGGTGAGTCAATGGCCGAAAGGTTTGAAATATGACAATGGCTATTAGATATGGACAAAATAAGAATGAAAGGATAAAAGCAAGTGTACAGCCCTGGGAAGGAGTGAGAAGTAAATAAAGGGTAACAGGGTACAGTTAGTGACAATAGGCATTAGAATATGCTTTTGGGAATCTATGGCAAAGGAGAAAATACCATTTAGTTTGATTGATAACCATACATGGCTGTGTGAATGAAATGACACACAAGGACACAAACACACACTCAAGGCAATGAATGAGTCGGGGACACATTATAACGAAGATGTTCAAGGAAAATGATGAGTGATTGACTGAATGAAAGAAGAAGTGACACTGAATGAGGTGATGCAGTATCACTTTGGATTGAACAAAAAAAAACAGGTTTGGTTTTAATTGGTTTTACGGATTCATTGGTTGGTTTACATTCTTGAGAAACACCCATGCACACATGCAGGTACGTACAACACATACCAAAATCTGTCCATGTATTGATCCCCACTGTTGACACATGCAGGCAAAACAATTGTACACACTCGAGGACATCACAGAAAACTCCATTGCACACACAGTTACACACAGGTACATACAGTTGTCCATTGAATCAATGCGAAAGCTGAAAACTGGGATGATATGATAAGCAGCCAATTCCAATGCCACATTCCACACCAATAACCTACTATTGATTCATATGCTACATAGACTGAACAGATTAATCCAAGAGGTGAAGTAGATGCACCAGCAGAGAGTATTTTAGGATTACTTAGTAGCTGAAACGTCATTAATCCATTAATCCACTTGACAAACATTAAGCCATTTCCAATGTGCATTAATTTGTCATATCTTGATATAAATTAATTGCATTGCATGTAGGCCAAATATTAAATGCACAGTGCAGTGGGACAATAGCATACACCTTAGTCATTTCCCTCAAAAGCAGATTGTGATATATTTCCAACCCTTTCATCACTTTTTCGAAATCTGATATTTAATGCTGAGGTCTTTCTTGTTTTCATCTTTCATTTAATATTCTACATCTACAGTGTATTGCTCTGCTAAAGTTTGAGTCATCGTTGCACAAGGACTTATTGCATTCTCTCTTCATAGTTAATGCAGCAGAACATATTTCTGTGCACTCGGGACAGATGTTGGTCGATTTGGATGTTTCTACCTGGATTTCATGCATTTTATCACAGTTCAGACAACCGGTATCTCTGTTTATTCGTGTGAAAAATGTCTCCCGGAGTGTAAAGGAGAACACGCCCATTGTGTTGGATACTGTAACACACACCATCACACTTTAGGACTGGTCAGACCGGTGTTGTTTGAGTGAGATCATTAGCTTTTAGTTGATTATTCTTGGATTGTCACATGGATGGATTAGAACAGTTTGCCTTGGCTTATGAAATGTTGTTAATATTGTCGATTATACTGCAGCTTTCCAAACATATGGGCTGCTTGGGCATCACCTTAAAAAGTGAAAACATATGTTTTTAGAGTGAATCAGAATCGGGGAAGTCAAGAATGGGTAAAACCGCAGATTATACAGTTTATTACCAAACATACACCATCTCAAAAATGCCTTACAAAAGCTACATTTGCTAAGTTATCAAGGCGTTTATTCATTTTCTAGATATCAATAGTTCAATAAAGCGGAGTCTTTTTTGTGCGCCAGAAAGGTGACCCATGTGGAGAGACACAGATTACAGGTTGATATTCGCTACTGAGACTCTTCCCCTGAAAACACATCAACACTTGAACAGGCCAAGTCAGCATTTTTGTTTCCCCATCAAGGCTTGTTGGTATCATCATATGAGGGTATATGGTGAAAAAGCATTGCAGGGGGGGAAAGAAAAAAAATCACGTCTACTCTGTGAGGTGTTAAGGTCATGCAGCCTCAGCAAATAAACACATAATGTCTGAGAGAGAGAGAGAGAGAGAGAGAGAGAGAGAGAGAGGTGCAGAAGTGAGATAGGGAGAGAAGAGAGAATTAGGTGGGTAAGAGTGGAGAGAGCCAAGCAAAGACAGTTAGAGAGAGTGAGAGATGGACAGAGATAGCAGTGCCTTGCAGCCAGTGTCCATATCTCTTCCCACCAATGAGTTCTCCTTCTGCACTACAACTGATGGACTCTGTACTCCTCTGTGGTCTTATCTGCCCTCCCTCTCTCATTCTCTCTCTCTGTCTCTCTTTCACTCTGTATCTCTCCTCATCCTCCCTTTCTATCTCTTACTCCTCGATGCTGTGCTATCTCTCTGCTTCACCGCTGCTCCTCCACCTCTATCTCATTTTTATTCCGCTTTGCTCTTCCTCTTGTTTGCTCGCCCCTGCTCTCTCACACTTTGCCTCTAACTTTCTCTCCTTTTCTTCCTCTTTTTTCCTCTTCGTTTCCACCTCTTTGTTATTGTTTCCATCCCTCACACCACCATAACTGGACCCCCAAAAGTTCACTTTCCTATCCTTCTGCCTTATTGGTCTGCACTGCACGGAGAGAAAAGATGAATACAAATGTTGTTTTCTTTCTCAATGTCTGTGTGGCATCTGCGCAGAGCCAAACAATTGCAGATGTTCTTTTTTTCTTTTACCTGGAAATGAAAAATATCTACAGAGAAACAATAAAAAAAGACTCCAGCCACTGGTTTGCATGTTATATATTCCCTTAAAAGTGGGTGCACATTATTAGAGAGCATTGCTCAACATGTAATTTAATATCTATGAGAAAAGTCCCATTCAAACTTGTACCTATATTCTTTTTCTTTGTGTCCCTTTCAGATGACTCAGGAGCAGTATATCCTTGCAGCACAGCCCAACCCGCTCCACCAGCGGGGGGCGTCGGTGTGCGGCGCACAGGTTTACCCAGCAGTGGGGATCTACGGCTGGAGGAAGAGATGCCTGTACTTCTTCATCCTCCTCCTCCTCGTCACCATGATCGTCAACCTGGCACTGACAATCTGGATCCTCAAAGTCATGAACTTCACTCCGGTAAGAGGCCTGTGTGTGTGTGTGTGTGTGTGTAGATGTGTGTGTGTGTGTGTGTGTGTGTGTGTGTGTGTGCGTGTGTGTGTGTGTGTGTGTGTGTGTGTGTGTGTGTGTGTGTTTGTGTTGGGATTGTGTTGGGCGGTCTTTGTTTTTATGTGTAAGTTTACATGGGAAAGCCTTAAAGCTATAGTGCTTAGTTTTTTCATATGAATGAGTGCCGGTTACATTCAAGCCACCGCCACACAAGTTAACAGAAAGTTGATTAAGCCTATCACCTTCACAAAACTCTCTCTGTATTTCTCAGTATCGCAACGTTTACAAACTTGTGTCACCCCCCGTCACTGGCGCAGGAGCATAAGGAGTATAAAATCCATGTGCCATGACTTAAGTCTTACCTCATGTAGATGCGCCAACAGTGTTGTTGTAATTACTCAGAATTCCTCATGGAGGCGACATAAGTTATGCACAATAGCTTTAAGATGTGCTCTAAAAGGCAAAACATGCATATAATGGAACATGAGAGGGATGATATGATCAACAGAGGTTCAATGGGAGGTAGTGAGTGTGCACGTTTGTGTGTGCATACAACTACACACACCCGTGTGTATACCATAGTTTGTCTTGTGATTAGAAATTATATAATCCAATGGATGGTATCCACCTTTGATGAATATAAAGTAACATATTATTATTAACAGTTTCTGTAGACTGATTAGTGTACTCATCTCAAAATCAGTTTTCATTCATTTGCTTCTCAAAGTGGCTATGTGTTGATGTCCAGGTTGTGCCTCCTTTCTCCATTTTAAAATGCCATACAAAGGTATTGGCCTGAATGGCGAAAATAACCGCAAGTGAAGCAGTAACCTCCACTGTAGAAAGTAGAAAGAAAAATACTAAATAGGTTTGTTTTGGTGTGGAAAAAGAGCCCAATACTGTAGATAAGATACTGAACAGCATTTATGAATAATGTTATAACTCTAGTGGGTGCTTGCCTCTCAATGTGTCTCTTTTCAACCTATACTTTCTGAGTATGTCATCCAAGGGTCATAGCATCCACACATCTAAATATCCCATATTGCCTTGGGGCTCAAGGACTGTGTTAGTATGTATGCAAATGAGGTGCAGTTTGACCCTGAAAACCTCTGGTAAAGCCCCCCCCCCCACATCACGCCTCGTGTTTCAATAAGCAACTTCAAAATATAATAGAGGTTCGGGGGAAAAATAATATGAAGAGAGCTAAACATGCCTGAGGGGAGGCAACTAGCACCAAGCATGACATAATATAGTATATTTCATAGGCTTCATTTTGTGGAATACAGAAACACTATGGGAAAAAAGAGAGACGGAGGGAGTTATTAAAGCAGGGAGGAAGTTAAAAAATAAGACAACAATAAGACACATCTACCAAGCATAGGCCCATGCATTTTTCATCATGCATGAATCAGCCCAATATGTGAACTGTATAAACTGCACAGGCCTTGTTGATGTAATGCTCTACATATACCTACATACGATGGGTTTATAAATGTTTCCATCCATCTCTGATACTAGTTGTTAACTTTGGGATTTTATCTTTTGACCTCGACCTCACTTATCTTGGTTTGCTTTTAACCAAATAAAAAATGTTTTCACATGCAGAAAGGGACCATTCTACAAAGATAAAAATACATTTTGGTGTTGATTATTTAATGTAGAACACGATCTGAGTAGCATTGCACTTTCCCCAAAATATGTTTTTGCTTCTTCAAAAAAAGTTGCACACATACAGTATCTGCTCAAGTAATATGGGAGAAAAAGAGAAGAAACATTGAGTGGTACATGGATTTCTAGGATGGCAAAAAGAAGGACCAGAATAGTGAGGACTACATATTATTGCTGAAAAAACTGAATTTTGCCAGACTTTAGACCTATCATTAAATGACAATCCTTTTGCTTTATCCCGCCCAGCAATTAATTGAGTTCAGAGGAGCGCTGCATGGTGAAGTTTAACATGGGGTGAGCATTGAAACAGAAAGTAATGCTTAAAGAGGACCTATTATACTACTTTTCTGGTCTTAATTTCTTGTTTTACACTGCTATAGAGCAACCTGACACGAATCACATCACAAAAAACTATGTAGATTTTCGGGAAGCTCTTTGTCTTATTTTGGCGATCCAGCACGTCCTGTCAACACTTGAGTGTGTGTGCTTCGGCAATCTCCGCTCCCTCCGCCTGTGATCGGCCATCTCCGCTCCCCTCCCCCCCCCCCCCCCCCTCCTGCAAACCCCACTCCGTTGTGATTGGTTACCTTCCTTCCGGAACACTTTCAGTGGCGGGAAGCGCGAGCATGGACCTATAAGGGCGCGAGGCAGACGCGAACAGGGAAGTGACAGCATTACCATACATGGAAACATCCGCGTGGTGACTTCACAAAGTTACATGCGACGTCACAAAGTTACGGAAGGGTAGACCGCTTTGAACTCGTGACTTCTCGACTGGCTAGAATAGTGTTTAGTGCTCTGCACAGACACCCCAGACGGTCAGCAGGGAATACGTCGAAATGCATGTAAGTCATTATTTGATAATTTAGTATGGTTAAGCATGACTATGAATCATCATAACAACGTTTATAGGTCATAAAAGTCAAAAAGCATCATAGGTCCGCTTTAAGGAAAATAAGGTAGATGGTTGATAGGGTTGGGTAAGCGTCTGTCTTTGTCTGGTTTGAATCTTGTGTCTGATCATCCACGCTCTGCTTCTTTATTTCTTTCCTCTGCCACTGGGGGCCTCAGAGACCTGGAGAGGTGTCAGTTTCACCGTCAAGCCAGTGGATGATCGCTTGACAGAAACTGTCTGGGGTTTATAGCTATGTGCACTTTTAAGAATTCAACACAATACATTCAAAAGGATGAACCTGTTTTCCTGTGTTGTGTGTGTCTATGCATGTGATCCAGCAGGGACTGTCTCTTCCTTTTTATGGATGCATAATTGAATGTGTGAATGGAACCATCATGTTATGCTTCATTACTTCTTGCCTCTCCTCTCGAGAAATATTTTCTAAAACAGACCTTATAGGCAACATGAGCCAGAGCATAAACAGTATTTACAAGAGAACCATGATGCCTTTATTACTCTGGGTAAGATTCTTAAATTACCAAAGTATACATTTGAACACCAAAAAATACTGCAGAGCATACATCATAAACTAGATTATTTTGATGTGCACCATACAGAGCACTAGGGTGGTAGGATGGCCTAGAGGAAAAAGGGGCCCAGTAACCGCGAGGTCGCTGGTTCCATCCTCGACAACGGACAGGAGGGTGTCATTTGTAATACTAGTGATAGAATTACATGTACAATGCCGACCATCTCTACCATTGTGGACTTGAGCTAGGCACTTAACCCCAAACTGCTCCAGGGGTACTCCGAAGTGTTGTATCTTGATATGGGATATATGAAAGACAAATTTCAATAGTATAGTATAGTAGATTTTATTTGGAGTGGACATGACAATTTCATTGGACGAACCAGATGCATTGTTTACAGTGTGTTAGCATAAATGCTAGTTTACAACACCTGTCCACAGGAGGCTTTCTTAAAAACAACAAAATAAACTAAACAAAACAGAAACAAGATCAAATACTGATAAAACAATGATAATTAAAAGATTAAAAATGCAGAATACAATAGAGTACAGAGCAGCAATATAATGAGTCAAATATATATATAGGCTACGTAGAGTAAAACAAAGGCAGCATGATCAAACAATAAACCAGTTGTAAATTATTTGTGTGAGCACTGTTGATTTGATTTGAGCCGTTGTTTAAGTTCTCTGTTAAAAGTGTTGCTCATGATCATCGGATCAGTCTAAACAAGGATTCACATACAAATACATGAAGACAGGCGGTCTCCTGTGTGTGTTCTCACTGTGTCCTGCAGCTATGTTTGAGCTCAGCAAACTCTTAACATAATGTAGATCCAATTGTGGGATTGGTCTGAATCTCCTTTATGCGTTTAACACAAGTGTAATTGTTTCAACTGAGGCCTCATTCTTGAACATCGGAGGGCATTTGCATACGGCTGAATTTTCCCAATTTTATTTTTAGAATGATGCAACAGTGCATATCTGCAACATGAGCGTTATCATTATTATCAGTTATCAGTCAAAGCAAATAACTTTAACAAACAAGTAGGCTATTTCACACATGCAAACACACACACACACACACACACACACACACACACTCACACACATACACACACACTCACACACATACATACACACACACACACACACATACATACACACACACCTTAATCATTTCTCATTTCTAACTGTTCTGAAGGGAGTTGCTTTATCCAAAGCTCCACTACTGTCACTTCTATTGTCGCCATTCAAATCACGTTCAACAGGCGGCCACATAATGACGGCCTTTCTCCAACTTTTCATTTTTTTCTGAGTCTGCTAGATTTGATTCTCATAGTTATGGTAAGTGGAGAAAAATAGATTTGCTTTTGAAGAGACAGCTTTGGCAGTAAATTAGAGGGGAGGAACCTCGTGTCTATGTGTGTGTTTTAGAGAGCTAGAAGCTGAGGAGACACTAGGTGTGTATACCACCAGTTATTCAGCAGTAGCTCATGCTGATGTGTGGATGTACCTAAAACATTGTTTTGTGTGTGTGTGTCCTTTGGGCTTTCGCTGCAGATACATTCAATTTCAGTTGTCACCAATCAACCTACTGTGTGTGTGTGTTTCTGCTAAACTGCTCAATTTGGACAATGTGTGTTTGTCTTCTCCTGCTGAGTTGCAGTTTGCTGCTATGCATCCTGGCATAATGGGTCCTTTTTTAATGCACCTCTAGCACATTGCAAACCGATGTGGTTGTATGTATGCTACAGTTGACTCTTTGGGTGTCAAACTTTTCTCAGTGCTAATGACCATAGCAGTATCTGTCTTAGCAAGAACAATGTGCCTGTGTTTAACATTGTGTAGCAACGTTGTACAATTCTAATCCCTATTAACACTGCATGCAATTTATTAAAGGTTGAAGACTAACAATAAACCAATAATTAACTATAAAAACTACTGGCAGTGTGTGCAGTGGGTTTAAAAAAAGAAATCCTGATTGGTTGCCAAGCAAAGTGTGGGCTATACAGTACATAATATTCTTGTGGGAATTTCCAGACCAGAGTGGCAGGGTGCTTTAAAGATGATGAAACAACAATTGGAGAATCAATAAAAATTACCTACATCAATTACAAAATGGGGTTATGGCTGATAAAATACAGCAGAGAAATACGGGAGGACTAAAATAGGAAAAACAAATCTAGCTTATGAGTAGCTCATAAGAGAGAGAGAGAGAGAGAGAGAGAGAGAGAGAGAGAGAGAGAGAGAGAGACATATAGTGTTCAGAGTTTTTAGATCAATGTCTCCAGAACTGAGGTTCAGTTGACTCGGAGGCAATGGTGTCTCACCGGTCTCCAGGACTTTTTATTGTACCACTTCTGTTTTGTTATTAATAGTCATAGGCTTCCCATGCCATTGTTACATAACAACATTTTGATGTATAACTATAAAGGTGACTGTATGTGGCCGTGTTTGTGTCTGTCAGTTCTTCAAATGACTGGTCCACCGCCGTTCGTTCAATCTACGTCCCACTTGACAGTTTTATTAGGGAGCCAGAGAGTGTAGTACAGGGGCCTGTTTCAGGTAGCTGGTTTTACATACTCTGAGTTTAATCCTGCGCTCTGAGTTGGTAAACTCAGAGCGCAGGGTTGATGAGTAACTCTGGGTTTTCGGTTTCAGAACAGTGGATCAGCGTTGGGTAAATCAACTCTGAGTGTGTTCACTCTGGGTGGAGCATGTGCGTAAAAGCCATCGTCAATGGATCGCTGATAACATGATTCACCATGGAAACAGAAGAAACAAATGCTTGATCCACCCACTTCTCCACTTCTCAAAAAAGAAAAAAATAAATCTCCGCTCCTCCCACTAGAGTTAGAAATATTAACGAATGAGCTTATGGTAGCCTATGGAGAAGAATTAACGGGATATTGTCTCATAACTCTGATCTAATCTCCTCGGCGATTCAGAAAAAAAACAGAGCAAACATTTTTTGTCAAGAGAATCATTTCGCTTCCGTATGAGAAGCCATAGTCTATTTTAAAAAGTTACGCATATCAGCTGTAAAGTAATAAAGCTGGCGCGGCACAGCATTGCTGACAGTGTTTTATATTTGCTGTATAATATGTTGGCAAGCTATAGCCTAATAGCCTACTGTGCAGTAAACAGAACAGACTGTCACTTCTTTTAAATGGGGAGTGAAAGACATTAACGTCAAGACACATTAGGTGACAGTTTCCATTGAAGAGCCTGATTGATTTATTACCAGATCCATTTTCCTCAAGTGATCACAGTTTAAATTATTATATAATTTTTATATTCATATTAGGCTATTTAACGAGGCTCGTCTGTGACTTTTGGATCGCAGAAGTGAACTGTAACGATCGCGTGCAGCCGCAGCGTTACATGAATCCACCTGACATAAATCTGTTCAGTGGCACATACGTTAAAAAACATGCAATACAAATAGGTTTATTAATCTGAATGTAGAGCATGTCACGATGTGTAAGGTGGCCGCCTATGAACGGACCGAGGGCTGAGAACAAGGCTATACTGATCAGATAAATGATCGGTCAAACGTAAAATCATCAGGAAATGATAAAAACATCCCGATGGAGATTTTTATGGAGTGATTTTGCTTCAAACTGTACAGGGACGCGTGTGACAGTGACACTCTTTCTTCAGTCGGAGCTGCAGCGTAAAGTGAAAACAAACTCAGGGTAGGACTAACCACCTCCCGAGCAGGTTAGACCCACGGCGTATGTTGCCGCAGTAACTGACCCTCGGTTGGGCTGAACCTGCTACCTGAAACGGAAAACCCAGAGTTTCCACCAACTCAGAGCGAACAAACTCTGGGTTGCCTCAAAACCAGCTACCTGAAACAGGCCCCTGGTTTTGTAAGTTGTTTTGATCAGTTTTGCTGAAGAAAACAAAACCTGGCCAAGCTATAGCCAGACTTTAGTGACGGAGTATGATGTCCACCATGACACTTGGTGGGTGTACTGCTGAGGACTAAATGGAGGGCAGTTTAGAAAGTGAAGTTGTTTGGATCAGGGATTCTTAAAAAATAATTCAAAAACCCGGTAAAGCTAGCCAGCGTAAGAAGATGTGCATCATAATTCAAGCAGTTGTATGGGCATGTGTAAAGGATGAGTGCATGAGTATTCCGTTACTGGTATACATTTGCCATATTACAATTAATAATTCCTTAATAAGAAATCAATGCCATGCGGTCTTTCAAAGTGGCTACATATTGGATAGCATCACATTTTTGCCTATTATAATTCAGCTAGTTTGGGAAAAAGCAGCCTTACCCACCTGCCTGCCCACTCCAGCTCATGTGTTGTTTATGAACAATACGCTAGATTCATGTATGCTGTTCACAAATTCTGCCCGGCAACTACGCTGAAGAGTGGAACATCATTTTTTTAAGGTGCATGTAGGTGAATGTGCAAGGAAGCCTCTTTTTCCTATGCACCTTTATTTGACTTTAACTGCATTTATTGTATATTTAAATATGATTTTACATCATATGTTAGCACACCATGCACATACAAAATGCTTAGATCAGCACCGCATCATAGAGATCCAATGGTATGGTTTGTGTAAGTTCCTTTACAAATAAACTAATCAGAGAAATCCCTGTTGTAAGGAGAGCCAGAGAAAGCAAAACAGGGAGATTGTGAGGGAGGCAAGCAGGGAGGATGGTGAATGATGCATGCAAGAAGACCGATAGGAAAAGGGAGGGAGATGGACTGATGGGAGTGTGCGTGTGTGTGTGTGTGTGTGTGTGTGTGTGTGTGTGTGTGTGTGTGTGTGCTTGCGTGCGTGTGTGTGTGTGTGGTTTAAATAGAGTCTCCCATCATCTACGCTCAGCTTCCCCCTGCTGTCCTCTGCCTGTGCGGTCCTTGGGGACTTGAAGAGGTGTCTGTTTCACTGCCTCATGGAGTGGAAGTGAGTAGCTGATGGTCTGGCAGAGACAGGCAGTGTGTAGTTTGATGTGTGGCCATGTCAATGGTGCAGTGTTCATCAATGTACCTTCACCTTCACTTTTTTTCAGAGTCAGTTCCCCTTCAAACCCACGGTCCTTGGGCTGTTGTTTTGTTTGCATCAAAACATTAGCTCACTTATGTTTGAAAAAGTCAGTGTCACATTTCAAAAACCATGTATATTCTTTGTTTTTTTAATGATAAATTGCATCGGGTGTTAATAAATACTTCTTTAGTGAACCTGACCTCTGACTTATCGTTATGCCATTTAACACACTTAAAGAAAACTATGGAAACTAACTTGCCCATGTTGTTAAAATATTTTAATTTGGTTGTGATTCTATGTTAAATACTGGATAACATCTAGAGTCATTTGTTATACATTGCAAGGAATTATGCAGTCAACATTACTGTGGATTTGATGATAGATCAGCGATTAATGTGGGGGTAATGAGCAATTATGCCCGAGAAAAAAGCTGTTATAATTCAAAAACTCACAAGTGTATTATAAGTTTTGTTAAATGGTTCACCCAGCATAAAACCATTTATCACAACTCACTCGGTTAAAATGAAATTCATCTTAATTCAGACAACCAAGCATGTCACCACTAGGTATGCATTAGGTTAAAGGTCATGTCTCTCACAGTTATTGTTTTTCAGTGTGTCTGTGATTGTTTTTGTGTATCTGAGTATGTTTGTGTATGCGTCTGTATGTGTGTGTGTGTGTGTGTTTGTGTGTGTGTGTGTATGTGTTTGTCCATGTGAATGAAAGAGAGAGAAGATAAAATGTGCTGTTGAAGGCACTATGAGCTCCCAAAACCTGCTGTCCTCAGCTCCTCGTCTAGACCAGCCACCGTCATTATGGCTGTTCACACCTGTACCGTGTAATTTATTGCTCACACACACACACACACACACACGTACACACACACAGATTTCTCTCACTATGTCAGTAACAGTGCTGACCTCAGGTAATGGGAGAGTCCAGCATGAAATAATCTGTCCTCGTGTATCACCCACTCACACACTCTCACACAGTGGAGAGGGGTTAATGTGACGTATCCATCAGACTTAGAACGCTGACACACCTGATGTTAATCGCTTGAATGGTCAGTGCAGCCAAACACAAGCACACACACACACACACGCACACACACACAAGCACACAGAAAAACACAGAAAAAGACAATAGAATGTTTCAGTGATCTGAAATAAATCTATTTTATGAGAATGGAGTTAGGCTTCATTGAGCTAATCTCTCCCTTTTTAATAATAAAACTTTCTCACCATGCAGCAGACCTGGAAAAATGAACAAATTGCCAAACTCTGTTAATCAAGCCGGCAACTTAATGATGCCTTAATGATAATACTAATATAGGCAAAAGGTGATAAGTGTTAGGTCTACTAATCTTTCAACATGCTGTTGATCTCTTCAACAGATTATATTTTAATTCAATGTCAAATATCTCATTACAGGGGTTTACTATTTGAACAAACTATCGGACTAATATGTCAAACCGCATCTGTAATTAATGCAGAATGGTCAAATGGTCTTACTCATTTGTATATGGTAATTGATTATGCAGTAAGAGCGCACATTAGGCTTTATCATAGTCATAGGAGCATTGGATTTTCACTTAATGTCCCTTATTCCACACACTTAGCCACTGACCTCAGTGTATTTCCCTTTGCCCCCTGTGTGGCTTATTGGCTATATAGTGCAATATGTTTGACAGGTTGAATAACTTGTTCTGTAGCCTCATGACCTGGAAATGGCAATGGTGTCAGGAACTGGACTAATGTTAGCCTCTTTTGACCACAATGCATTGCAGAAACACAATCACACTAACAAAGTGCCTCTGGTATAAAGATATTTCTAGATCTATCCTGAAATGAGAAATATATCATATAAGTGAATTTAGGTTGAGGTTGTAGCTCTATAAGAGTTGTGTAATGATTATGTATTATTTTATTTTTAATTCACAATGATTTGGTTATACTATAAGCATGGTGCACACATATTCTTATGTGAAACAAACAACATAGGTAACCGTCTTTGCACATTTTTGTAAAACCTTATGGATAGGTATTCTGGAGAGAATGTTAAACAAAACAAATAGTTTAACGGTGAAATCTCCAAGGTCTACCTGTTAGCTTAAATGTCCTCAGAGCTCTGAAGCTTGAAATGAATGTGATGAGATGATATAAGCAGGGATAGCTCTCCCTGGCTTAACACACAAAGGAGAGCATCACGAAAAGTAGAAATTTAAACAAGACATCACGGCACCACCCACGCTGTTCCACTGACAGACCATCTCTGAGGAGCCTAGGCCAAAACCACCACAGCCATGAATGTATATCAGCCAGGAGAAAGCATACAAACAAGGAGAAAAAAAAGGGAAAAAACACTTTAAATATCTTTCTACACAAACCAAAGATGTCTTTTCATAGTCTGCTTAAAATCACTGAGAGAGGCCAGAACTTTAACATAAATCACTTTGAAACATAGTTCTCTGCCCAAGGATATTTTTTGTGTGTATGTAAGACAACAAAGTGTTATCTTCCTGTATGTGGCACCTAAATCTGGATCAGTCAGCACTTCACTCCTATTATTTCCAGTTGCAATATGTCAAAACAAGCAGCTGACTGTTTGTACTGCTCTATCAGTGTGTGTGTGTGTGTGTGTGTGTGTGTGTGTGTGTGTGTGTGTGTGTGTGTGTGTGTAAATCAGGGGGCTGTTCAATCTAGCAAATATGTGTGTCTATGTGTGAGGGCAGAATATCCGTCAGTCAGCAGTTTTAGCCTTGTTATCTTCGCTGGCACTCTATCACACTTATAAACAATGATAAATAATGAACACACCCTTCTCAATGGAGTCTGTGTGTGTGTGTGTGTGTGTGTGTGTGTGTGTGTGTGTGTGTGTGTGTGTGTGTGTGTGTTTGCGAGTGCGCGCGCCTACCGGAAGACAGACAATTTGTGTTTAGACACTCAAACGGAACATTTGTTTGTGTGAGTGTCTAGAGGGGTATGGGAGTTTGCTGTCACTTTTACGCTGACATGCATATGTGCAGGTACGTGTTTGTGCATCTATTGAGCTTTCATGAGTTTGAATGTGTGGGCATCTCCTTTGCATGGTTGCTCACATATACACTTTATATTTACACTTTTACAAAAGTCTGTTCAATATACAAACACATGTTTGTTGGAGAAAAACCAAACAAGGGCAGCCATTCACAGACGATCTCCTGCTGAACCTCAATCTTGCACAAACAATCTCTCTCTGCATTCACTCTGTAGCACTGATGTGGATGATGCTTGCATGGAAGGCCAAGGATGTCTGAACACACAGATGCACGGTTGATGTATATGTACAGTAGGTCCCTTATACAGATATTCCAATGGCCACTTAGTGAAGAAGACCAGATTCAAAGCATTCAGCTGTTACTCTGATTCTGTGCCAGTTAAATTGCCTCAGTGAGTAACTCAGTCAGAGAAACCTTTGGCTCAGAGTTATTCAATCTGCCATTCTGCCGCAACCTATATACCCAGGGGGCAAAGTGATTTTATGGACATGGAGCGTTGTAAAAGGTTGTTCACCAAAAATGACATCTAGGACCTTCCACGATCACAACCTGGGTGGACAACCTTGTCAACAAGCTGCTGGAAAGCTACAGCGGGCTGACATAGCAAATCAGAACCACTGTTTAAGTGAATGGGGGTGAATGGGGATGGGCTAATGGGGAATTTTTTGAACTTAAAAGATATCATTATGAAACTTTGCCAGTTGATTACTGACATTAAAACAAAAACTTTTTGTATTACAGTATTTTCGAAAATGTTTAAATAAATGTGAAAAATCATCAATATCTTACTAATGATCCGTAAATTTGCATATCTGCAAAGCCCCAAAATCTAGATGTTGGAAGAAAACAAAGTCAATTTGTTTTTAAATTTTGAAAACAAAAACAAGTGTCCAACTGCCTGAAGCCTTTCCTAATCACAGTTCAAATTTGATCAATAACCCATCGAAAATACATTTTTACACAGTTACATTTCATGTGCTATGGACCAAAAGTTTCCTTTTGGAGTCTACAGCTGGTATTTTAGGAAACAGCTAGACATTCCCTTGGAAAAAACAGTGTAAAAAATTCATTTTCTATGGGTTATTGATCAAATTTGAACTGTGATTAGGAAAGCTTCAGGCAGTTGGACACTTGTTTTGTTTTAAAAATTTAAAACAAATTGACTCTGCTTTTGTCCAACATCTAGATTTCGGGGCTTTGCAGATGTGCAAATTTATGCATCATTAGTAAGATATTGATGATTTTTCATATTTATTCAAACTTTTTGGAAAATACTGTAATACAAAAAGTTGTTGTTTTAATGTCAGTAATCAACTTGCAAAGTTTCATAATGACATCTATAAGTTTAAAAAATTCCCTATTAGCCCATCCCCATTCACTTAAACAGTGGTTCTGATTTGCTCTATGTCGGCCTCCTGTAGCTTTCCAGCAGCTAGTTGACCAGGTTGTCCACCCAGGTTGGGATCCTGGAAGGTCCTGGATATCATTTCTGGTGAACAACCTTTTACAACGCTCCATGTCTGTTTTTCCAAAAAAAGGGGTTTTGCCCCCTAGGTAATATAGAAAAAAGGTCAAACGATAAAGATGTTGTGTTCAGGTATAATGGAAACGCAAAAAGAATGGTTCACTTCTTGTTGCTTTTGCCATCTGAAACCTGCAGTTAAACTCAAGGCCTTTTTATTGTCTGGAAAGCCTCCACAGAAGACGTGTGTTCCACCAAGAGTTAAAAAATGCATTCTGTGTTCCATTGTGCATTAAATGATTTCTAAAGGAGATGAAACTCTAACGATCCCCGTGGGGAAAAGTGGATCGTTGCTGCGGCAAATAAGATACAGCAAAGAAAAAGACCTAAGTTATAAATAAGGGTATAGAGCAAATAAGCTGAGTTCAAAAATAGCAAAACAGACCATTACAACACTTTTGTCCATTCACTGCAGTCTCAAGTATAATCATGTGTATAATACTATAGGAATTACAGTATTGTTGTGGTGAATGTAACTTAGCGGCATAATACATAGGATATGAATAATGAATTGTATGCTATTAAAGTAGCCTATATAAAAAATATACTGAAATAAGTTATCCAGTCAGTAACACAAATTACAGAATGTGCAGCAAAAGAATCAGGTGCAAGAATGCAGATCCCCCAGATTGCATCAGTTTGAGCTGTATGAATGAGGTCATTATTTCTTAAAACAGTAGAATGGACCAAGCTTTAATGTAACAAGTCATTGCTTTTCCGCTGTTATGGACTTATTCTGGCTCACTGAATTGCAATCATAGTTTTTAAACCTAGAATTTCATATTCTCGTATAGTCGTGTAGTGTAGTGTATGTAACCATTTTGGATGTTATGGCAAATACTAGGTCAACTGCGCATGAAATATTGTATTACAGTCTGTTACAGCAGCAACACTAATGCTTGCTCTATTTTCTGAGAGTAGTGCAATTCTTTCTTTCATTATTAAATGGAAATGATCAACACAATTGGCAATGTGATCAGTTTTATTGGAATTTGAGGTTACATCAATAGACGAATGAGTTGACACACTTGCAAATGCCATACTATTACATTTCTTTCATTTCCCAATCTGTATGATGTCTTATTTGTGATGTCTTGAGATGTCTCCTTGTTCTTGTGCAGTTAAGTGACTTATAATGGGCACTATGGAAGCCAATATTGATCTTTACATTGACATGTTTTCCTTCTTTTTACTGTCTTTGATTTTATCGAAGGAAAATAATGATAGCTCTTCTTTATACTGTGGGTGGTGTCATTTCGCTGTGATGCATACAGACCATCCTTAGAACATGTTTGGAGACATCCAGGTTGGCAACTATACCGAAGTGCTGTGCTTGTTATAGCAATACCCTATTCATTAAATGCCTCTGCAGTATTTTGAGATACTGTTCAATTCAAAAGCACTCCCAAACATATTATTTTTGTGCTTTTGTCTTGGAAGAGAGGAACATTTCAAATAAACTTGTTCATACAAATATACAAAGCAAAAAGCCAAACACAATTTAAAATAGCAAAGTAAGTAAGTTTAAGTAATTTTCTTTTACCAGTGTGGCATTTGTCTTTTGTTTTGCCAAAACATTTATTTTTAGTCAAGTTAAAGTATTCTGGCAGAAGACTGACTGTGGATGACTAGGAATTATATCAAATTTCAAATATTAAATATATCAGCAGATATACTTGAGGGCATCTTGTTCAGTACACAGTAATGGAAAGAAAAGGTTAAAGGAAAGCCATAAACACACATTTCCACAAACAAACAAAATCTACCACACAGGGACATTCATCCACCAAACACTGATATTTGTGCTCACCAACACAGGCACTCAGACACACGCACGCATGCACACACACACACACACACACACACACACACACACACACACACACACACACACACACACACACACACACACACACACACACACAGCAGTGCTCTCTATATGAGCGATGGCCTGTCGGTGTAGTTCAATCTCAGGCCTGATGATCTAAACTGGTGTGGAGTCACGCCCCACTGCTCAGATATGTGTGTGAATAGAGGGCACTGGGTAGATGAGTGGGCACTCGTGTGTGTGTGTGTGTGTGTGTGTGTGTGTGTGTGTGTGTGTGTGTGTGTGTGTGTGTGTGTGTGTGTGTGTGTGTGTGTGTGTGTGTGTAAATATTATACTGTGCAGGCCTGTGTACAATAGCCTGGCACCGCCTGCCTACCTACTTCCGCTCAATTTTGAACTGCGGTATATTCGCAGGTTTTCTCCCTGGCAGATTTTTGGCTGTCCAATTAGCAAACAGAGGGAGTGGCTGAGAACAATGATGTTGAAGTTGTACGCCAGTTTCAGTTGAAGTCAGAAGCGGGCTCATGTCATACATCAAGACCAAACGTTATGCGATTGCTTGGCAGATCCAGAGTGGCACTAGCCTGGCTCCGCCCGCCCGCCTACTTCCGGCCAAATTTCATTTTCCCTTCAGTAGTCAGTCTGGGTGTACAGTGCATTTTCCCAGTTCTCCGGAGAATCTACAATCGTCCAATCAGCGAACAGAGCGAGTGGCTGAGAACGATGACGTCGAAGTCGCGCTCCAGTTTCAGTTGAATGCTGCGTTCCTTTATACTCGGAAGAAGGAGATTTCCGACTTGGTAGTTCCGAGTTCCGACCTGTCTGTGTTCCAGTGCATCTGCTCGCGAAAGTATGGACGCCTACAACCTTTCTCGTCCAAATAACTAAACGTTAGGCTCTAACAAGTTACTGTTGCCAGGTACCGGTAGATTCATAGACTACAATATGTAGTGAAGTCAGAAATTTCCGAGTTCCCTGTCCAACTGGAACGCACCATCAAAAGCCGGCTCATGACACACGTGACGACCAAACGTGATGCGATTGGTTGGCTAATCCAGAGTGGCACTGGGCAGATCCAATAGTTTTAAACTTCGACAGCCACCCGCCTCCAAGTGAGTGAACGTTTGCCAATTACAGCACTTCCAGAACTTCTGTACAAATGAAATGAAGTACGATGGTCTGGTTGGACCAGGCTAGAGTGGCACTGGGCAGATCCAATAGTTTTAAACTTCAACAGACACCCGCCTTCAAGTGAGTTTATGTTTGTCAATTGAGCGATTCCAGACCTTCTGTACAAATAAAATGAAGTACGATGGTCTGGTAGGACCAGGCTATGTGTACAGTGGATTGTTGTACATTTCTAAAGGCAATACTTACAGTAGTGTTTTCATGTTTTTTCATACAGTAGGTGCATATCCATCTGTTTGTGTATATCTCAAACACACCCACAAGGCCCACCAAGGTTGTCTCACACTTCATGTCATCATCTGTGACGGTGAAACAATTGACATCTCTGCCGTCTGCTGCCCAGTCCTTACTCCTCTCATCCAGAGTGTGTGTCTGTGTGCATCTGTGGGTGAGTGTGTGCGTGTGTGTAGCATTTAACTCACAGCGAGGTGTCTCTGCTCATCATGAAGCAAATATGTTTTCTTAAGTCCAGCAATCCTAAGGTCAATGGTTATTGAAAGTGTATCCATTTTTGAGAATGTGTTACCTCAAAAAGCCATATCAGCCAATAATGTAACGATTCTCTACGGACAACTTGCATTGTGCCCAGTTCAACTGTCTCAGCAGTGAGAATTCCCATTTTCAAATGATAATATATGGTTTGAAAATATTATAACAAAACCACTTTTACTACAACAATCTTTACTGTAAACAGTGATTTAAATATGTTTTACATAATGCTGGACTAGCATTATGTTCTAAATCATCAATTATCCTCTAGCAGAATCGACATCCTAAAATGAATATGTAATCATTTTATACAATGGATTGATAATGTCATGTCTGGTTCCAGCCAGTTTTCATCTTATATAATAGCAAATGTTCTAAATCATTGTTTTCGAGTGATTATTTATTATCGAATGACCTTAAAGACACAAGTTGATAACATTTTTTCTCATTGTACTCTAGGTCTGACATACCAATAGTAAATTGAAGTGAAAAAAAAACAATAATTAAGAAGTTAAGAACATTAAGAACACTATACCCCATCTATTCTTGAAAGGCCAAGGCTAATATAATTAGAAACTCGGCTAAGTGGTTGACTTGGTTCTAAAGGTGCATCATGCTGATTTGAAAAACAGTGCACACAATAGTTCAATCTATCTCTGCACTAAAGAGTCTGATTGGACATTGTTGCTGTCTCTTTTATCCTTCAACGGCATTCTTCATCTCTCCTCTCTCACACGGCAATTTTACACCCCCACCCCTTCCTTCGCCTCATCTCACCTCAGTCTCTACTCCTCTTTCCTCCTCCTCTACTCCTTCTCCTTTATCCTTTCTATTCATTGTGTTTTTCTTTTTCTACTTCCTCTTACTTTTCAGTGTCCCCATGGCAGATCCCCCAGATACTTGCTTTTCTCCCTCATCCATCTGCTTTTTCTCCCCCTACATTCTTGTCTTTGGAGGCTAGCCATCCACTGTGGAAAAACTGTGTGTGTGTGTGTGTGTGTGTGTGTGTGTGTGTGTGTGTGTGTGTGTGTGCGTGCGTGTGCATGTGTGTGTGTATATGTATGTGTGGGTGGGTCGGTGCGTGCGTGCGTCCTTGCGTGTGTGTGTGTGTGTGTGTAGGGTAGATTGCCATCCTGCCTGAAAACCGAGGGGATCAAAATAGATTAGGTAGATTTCCTGCCCCCCCCCCTCCTGTTTTTCTTCCTCTGTTCTCTATTAAGGAAGAACAGGGAAAAGAGGGGAATGCTACACTCCTGTCACATGTCCTACTCTTGTTGGAGGACAAGACTAAAGCATGTGGGGAACTCCGTGATAGGATGATGTATGAGAGGGGGAAGGAAGAATAGAAGAGAGGGCATGATTGGAGGTTAGATGAACAACACAGGAAAGAGAGGACTAAAGAAAGCAGAAGATGATGCAATAAATACAGAGAATGGGGGACGTGAAGGTAATCATTGTGGATGAGGAGACGAGGGCAAAAGACACAAAGAGATAAATAAGATGAAGTGATGATGAAAGAGGGGAAAAAAGTTGTAAAATTGAAAATCTGACTGTTTCTATTGCATCAATGTCACAAACCCAGTGAGAACATTAACAAATCATTTCAACTGGCTCTCTAGTCAATTTCCTCTGTGCTACCCTTTGTTTTGCTCACACATACAGCGCAGGTCCCCAGGTACATTAGTGCTGATGATTAACAGTATGTTATTACCATTACTGTGTTTCCCATATTGTGTGACATTCATTTTAAAAAGAGAAGTTGTCTGGTATTGACCACTGTGTAAATTCAATAAGGAATCGAGCTCAAAAAAAAGGTGCAAAAAACACCTTAACACCTTTAACATGCAAATGTTGTTCACAGGGGATAAAAAGCCAAACCTTTTGCAGACTGGTAAAGTAGTGGCCTATAATTAAAAGGTTATCATCTGTATTTGTACTTCATTTCATTCATGAAACTCCATTTAAAAATGTTGACATTTGACATTTAATTTTCATTAATTTTAAGTTAATTGGATGAAGAGAAAAAGGAATGAGATGATAATGAGTTGGCATGAAAGAATGATGTGTTGGCAGATTCAACCTTTATAATGTAATTTAAAATGGTGGCTTTCACACCTTTTTTATTTTTGTCTAGGATATTATGTTCCAACAATTGTCCAACATACTGATTTGATATTAGGCAATAATCTGATTTTAGGCAAACTGCATCACTTAAGACCAATCTACTCCCCCTGTTCATTATGTAGCTCTTGAATATAGCGTCAGGCTAAAAAAAACAATATGGAATCCCTGAAGCTATTCCTAACGACAAAAGCACAAACATGTTGCATTCAAAATTGCGATACTCAGTACATATGCATGTTTTTGTCAGTATGAGCTGACGGGTTTCACAAATCATGTATCACTATACTTTGGATGTAAACAACTACTCCAGTGCTTAAAGCTGGGGTATGTGATTTCTGATTGGTCAAAGTTAACATGAGCTGTTCAGTTTGACCAATCAGAGTGAGGCTCCGATTCTCTGTTCTTATTGGCTGTTGGGACTGTCCATTCACTTTGGCTCGACTTTGTTGGTGTAGAGCGTGTCAGGGAGGGACCATAGGGGAGGGGAGGGACCAAAGAGAACAAGTGGAGCGGTTGAGGTATTTGGATTCAAATTTCTATCCCAACTGCCATTTTCTCCCCAAATCCTCCACCCCAGCTTTAACAAATGAGTTGTTTATGAGTGTTTGAGGCAACTTTAACATGAAGGAGAGAGCAAAAGTTACATTTAATGCATTGGAAGACTAGGGCATTTTAGATGGCATGTTTAGTGTTTTGGATTAGATCCAATAGCCATGTAAAGATTATTTTTTTCATATGCAGCAGCCAAATTGGTTACCTTGACATTTAAAATTATGATATGATAGATGATGATAAGTGGTCAACAGAATTAAGGAATGGCGTTATCATGGGAAATGTCTCTTCATATTTTGAGTTTGTATAGAAGGGTAGGTTGACATTTATTCTCCATTGCGGTATAACGTGGATACCTTTCATTTGTTCATTCGCCGTATTCAATCACAGTCAGTCTGGCATAAAGCAGAAGGGAGGTTATGCCCCATGGACCATAAGTGAGCACATTAATCTTCCAATCGTCTTATTGTTTCCATTTCAGATAATACCCAGTCTCCAATCCTTCATATACAGTCAAGTAACGTCAATTTTATTCATTGTGCCCAACAATCTGAACGACATATGCTATCCTCTCTATCCTTAGACCCCCGATTCAAATAAGAAAAAAAAAACTTCAGAAAAAAACCCTGTAATGAGAAAAAAGATGAATAAAGTTTATGAGGA
Organism: Hyperoplus immaculatus; assembly: GCA_949357725.1. Classification (NCBI taxonomy): domain Eukaryota; kingdom Metazoa; phylum Chordata; class Actinopteri; order Uranoscopiformes; family Ammodytidae; genus Hyperoplus; species Hyperoplus immaculatus. The sequence continues at coordinate 18,569,000 of OX442355.1, forward strand.
GCAACAGAGGAGGGATTCCTCTCCTAGAATGGACAGACATGTGTGCAAAATAGACCAACAAAACGTATATGTGTGCAATATTGCCACATTTTGAGACATGATGTTGGACATGTTGCTCAGAAAAGCTTACATAACAAGAGAATAACTTTCATTTACTGAGTCACAGTGGCATGAACTCAACCCATCTTGGGTGAGATTAATCAGACGGCGTCCCTGTTTTTTGGGTATTATGGCAGCAGATGTAACAGTATCTTATGTCTGTATTGAACTCTCATAAAAGGAAAACAAAAATAAAAATGTCTGATCACTGGATGGCACAGCAGTTAATAGACACTGCAAAGCGTGAATTATTAATTATTGGAACATTTGTATCACCAGTCAAATGACCGCGGTGGAACTAATTGTACTGTCCTGTTGTACAACACGAGTATAAGGACATGTTACTGCCAAATGTGCTAAGTCATACTGGATGTGGAAGGTAATGTTGAAGGATTACTGTTTAGTTGCGCTTTTTGTGTCAGTGCCAGAAGAATCTCCCTCTGTATGTCTCATTTATCTTAGTTTCAGATTTTCACAGGCTCTATGGTAAATTTGAATGTTGCTCTAACCATTTCAACACAGACTTAGTACAGCAGGCTTGAAAGCACTGTGGGGACAATACAGGGAGAGGCATGATAATGAGGCCAAATGGCCTTCTTTGAAATGGAAATTAAACATATAAACCAGAATAATAAATTTATTTTGATCTGTTATTGGGGACCAATCCATCCCAGTTATGATCCTGTAGTGGAAAAAGAGGAGCCCTTCTGGGTTACATAATAAAAGCTGGGCTAGTCTTTTCAATCTTCTCTGGAAACCAGGCAAGGAGTAGACCAGTTTAATATGCAGTGCAGTACACAGCTCGATATCCCTTTCCTCAAGTAACACATGTTGTTTTTGCTTCAACTAGTTGATACACATACGGCTGACATTAAAGGGCTACACACATTGATTAGATGGGCTAGACACACTGTTAAGGAGACTAGATTGAGTAAAACTGTTTGGTGTTTAAGTTTAAACCAGTTATCAGTTGATCTGTGTAGGAACCTAGGCTTATTTAGCTTACCTTGGTTGTGCCCTGATTGGTCCTTTAATGGTAGCCTGGTCCTACCAGACCATCGTACTTCATTTCATTTGTACAGAGGGTCTGGAATCGCTCAATTGACAAACGTTAACTCACTTGAAGGCGGGTGTCTTTTGAAGTTTAAAACTATTGGATCTGCCCAGTGCCACTCTGGATCTACCAACCAATCGCATAACGTTTGGTCGTGACATGTCATGCACCGGCTTCTGACTACAACTGAAACTCAACTCGTTGTTCTCAGCCACTCCCTCTGTTCGCTGATTGGACCGCCGAAAAAATCTGGCGGAGAAAACCACAAATATACCACAGAACCCAGACTGATACTGCAGCGAAATTACAATTGAGCAGAAGTACGTAGGCGGGCGGTGCCAGGCTACTGTAATGGATTAATTGCAATTGCATAAAGTTACTCCGCGTAACTGTTGATTTCCCACATTTGCAGCCCCCACTGAAGCAGGATTCTCCAACAAGGTAGTTTCCAAGGAATACTGTTCACCCGTGCTGGTCTCTCTGTTGCAAAACCATACAGCATAGGGCAAACAATATATTCACCATTTGGAGGACCTTGGAGACAAGGCATTTTCATTTGACGGATACAGATGATAAAAATACTCTCCGCAGACACCCAACAGGGAGCTACTTGCCATCCAATTTCTTACCATTTCAGGCGGAGAGAAAGGGGACAGAGGATACCTCTTTGCACCTGCTAGCTTCATATTTATTTTCTTTCATGTCTGAGGGATACTGACTACTACTGAATGAGGGATTGATAGACGTTGGGGTTAAAATAAAGATGGGGATCGACATTAACTTTGCAAGGTCAGATAAAAAAAAAATCTTTGGAACTGATCCAGTAGAAACCTGTATACATGTATACACATAAAAGAAACAGTAGTTCTACATGAGCTGGCTCACGTTGACTTTTTTTTCCAGGTCTACGCCATGTCGGCATATTCTGTGTGCCCTGATAGTGGCTGGTGTTATGAAGCCCTCCAGGACTAACATCCTCTGTTTGGTATTATGTCAGACACCTGTTGTTTGCTCATTCGGAGAGAGTCACAGTTGAATACTATACGTAGCTTACACAGAATTTCCACTGAAAACAATACACAGTGTCAGATTCTGATTTAAATACAAAGAGCAATCATTTTCCATGGAAATAGGAGACAAAAAGCTATTTGGGCCCAAAAGAGGAGAGATTGGATATCTCCATTGGCCACATAGTACTTTATTTGGGTATAAATAGGATTTTTTTATGGTATCATTTTATTTTCATTCTTCAGTAGCCATTAAAGAGTGACATGAAAGTAGGAAGAGGGATGTTATGCTGCAGAAGTCATGCACCACTGTATAAACTTTGGTGTCATCAATCTGTATTATGTGCCTTTTAGGGAAGTCACAGCAGCAGAATCGAACAAAATCCTGCAGCAAAAATCTGTTAATGCAAGGCTGTAACATTTTACACAGTAAACATTTTCGACTAGTATTGAAAACATTCAGTTGCTTTTATTTTATTTCTGTTTACAATAATCTGACTCATCTGCTAGTGACATGCATATTATGTCAAAGCTATTATCTTGAATCAAACACATAACGGGTCACTCTCAAGCTTCCCATTGTTGGAATTGCATTTCATCATGGCTTGGCACAATTGTAACTATGCAAACATTTAAATTTTTCTTCCTAAAAGAGCATGTGGCGTTCATATGCAGTTCTTGTAGAATTATTCGTATTTGTTCAATTCATTATGATCAGAGCCGGCCCGAGGCATAAGCGAACTAAGCGGCCGCTTAGGGCCCCCGACTGCCTGGGGGGTCCCCTAAAAAAAAAAAAAAATATTTTTTTTTTTTTTTTTTTTTAGTTTGTGTGTTTGATATTAACATCATATTATGCAAATGTGAGTTATCATACAAAAAAGGGAATAAAATGTTTTGGTCTAGATAATTAATAGCCTAAAAATGTAATCAGTTCATCTGGGAGGAAATCCGAAATTATCTGATCATCTCACGTTCACATCCATGCACAGTGTGTATTGAGTTTATTTAAAAACAATTGGAAATTGGGCTGCCCTCAGTTGCCCATGCACTGTGTATAGTCTATAGCCTATTTCAGCCTTGTCTGTGGAAAAAAAGATACAGTAGCTGGACAACAGAGTTCTTCTGCTTCGTTCCTCACACTGCATTTAAATGCATTCACTATATTACAGAGAAATATGTTCCGTAAAAGAAAAAGAGCTCAACCCAGAGGACCCTCCATAATATTTTATTTTATATTAATATTTTTATGGAAAATCCATGTGTCCTTCTTCAGTAGCTTCTAATTCGTCTGACCCAGTGTCTCCAAATTATTTGTTCACACAAAATTTCTCAGATTTATCCTCTTAATTTTCCTCTCAAATTGCACCAGATTCATGCATTTCACTTTAAAAAGGTTAAAAAAATCTCACGGGGGGGCATACCCCCGGATCCCCCTAGGAGGGTCTGAATCTCGCTGTCTAATATTTTCGCACAGCTGCACAGTGGAGGCACTAGCGGAAAACACTGGGTGTGTGAATGATTTTTAACAAAGATCTATAGTTTCAGCAGCGCTAACATTGGAGAGGGGCCCCCTAATCATATTTCGCTTAGGGCCCCCTGAAGGCTTGGGCCGGCTCTGATTATGATCACACCAGATACTTGACATGACATAGAATTTCCTCCGTGTACATTCTCACTTTCTTTCACGGATTGTGTGACATTTTTTATTCAGAAGAAAATACCTTAAAAGATCTCTTGTTCAAATGTTATTGATATTTGTATTTAGTGTTGGTTCATATCCTGTAAAAGCTTTGAGTTTGGTGAACTATTTTCCAAGCTACTGGCTGACTGGTACATGCTTATGTGACAGCTTTGCATTGAGTGTGTGTGTGTGTCTGTGTGTCTGTGTGTGTGTGTGTGTGAGCATGTGTCTTCAATACTCATGACTTATCCTTCATAATGTATGGTGCATGCACCCTTGAGAGCACCCTTCTGTCTATCTTTTCAAGTTTCCGCTTGCGCTTTTTGGTATTGTTGCCCTTTCTTTTTATACTTCTATGTCTCTCTCTCTGTCTTTATCCCTGAAGCTCTCTCTATCTCTCTCTCTGACGTATGTTGTCTTGCTTTTTTCATTGGTCTTACTCCCATGTGTATCGTTCTTTTTCATCTCTTCTTCCTTCCTCACACATCTTTCTCTCTCTGTCTCTCTCAATTCCTCTCTCTTGTGTTGTTTAGCCAATGGCTGTCTGCAGTGACTGACTGCATACAAACAAGACTCTTGGGTTGTAGGCTAGAGGCATACACTCCCATTCCCCCACATCCACACCCACAAACACACACTCCCACTTAGTATCACTTACAAAGGATCATTATTCAAGTCATATATTTTCTTACACAAAAGCACTCACACACACACACACACACACTTAAATTGTCTTACTTATATGTTCAGTAGATCTAACAATGACTCTTCATGCTGGCTGGGTATGTTTCAATTGTAAGTATGTAACAAGACTGACTCGTTTTACTGGTAGCTTGTACAGTAAAGTTAAAGCCCCTAAATTTAATTTGATAATAGCATTTTATTCACTCACCTCCTCTATTTTCACTACATATCCGTTAGGGGTGAACGTTTAGCCTACAAAAATGTCTTACACAACGTAAATTTTACCGGCTTAAAAGGCCAAAGCACATGGAAAAAGCTGGCATTGACGTTAATGCATTTGTGATGGCAGTAATGTTATCAAAGTGTATCATTTGTAACTGATGCTCTGGTATTTTCCTCAAACCAACTGAGCACCTTTGGGACATTTTAGTCTATCCTAACTAGTGCTGTTAGTTAAACACGTTATTAACGGCGTTAACGCAAACCCATTTTGATGGCGTCAATTATTTTATCGCAAGATTAGCCTTCTTTTTGGCCTAGCAGACCTAGAAAAACTACAACACCACACTGGATCTAGCTAGACCGGAAACAAAACAGGCACGCCGCACATACTTGTTTGGGCTTGCGAGCCTGTCCTCTTCCCCACTCTACCCGTTTTTTCTCCGTTCAGAACAGGAGACAACAGAAAGTGCGAGCGTGTGTTTGATACGGTTTTATAGTATCCAGATCATAATGTTGCAGCACATACTCTGCGAGTAGCATTAATGATCACAAAATTATTGTGATTAGTTTAAAGAAATAAAAACAGATCAGCCCAATTGTGAACGACTGCTCCAAGTGAGGATGTTGTGTGAATTGAACCCTACAGTATATGCCAATGTTGTTTTCAATAAAAAAAACATTTGCACAAACAAGCCAATCCACTTTTCCATGTTGATAAGAGCATTAAAATGAAAGAAATTATGGGACAAAAATAAATCAAGGGACATTTAGAATAGATTAACTTCACCACTCACATCACCATTATCACAACCTCAAATTAGGGAATACACCACCTCAGGGATTACAGTTATATTTTTATAAGTAAACTTTTGACAACTATTAACAACATTCCAAATTCACAATATCGTTGTATGTCCACTCTATCCCTGTGGACATACAATACACCCACACAATGTTGTCACTTTGGGTGGGTTTTCATCTGATGAAGGACACGAGCACAGACAAATGATGCATCTCATGATTAACATGGACAGGCACACACAAACATCTACCATATACATAGCTTGTCTGTCAGCAGTGTAGCTTGTTTTCCACTCTGTTTGGTATTAAGGTCATATCAGTCCCTGGCAGACAAGTTACCAAGTAGTCTGACCTCATCGCCATCACTGATCATTTTAAATGCCTAGGGAACACTGTGCAATTATTGTTGCAAAAGCTGAACACACACACACACACACACACACACACAAACCACCAATTATAGTAACACAATTATAGTAGACTACATTAATACTTGATATTTGTTCATCAATATATGAATTATACAATGCATACCTTATTCTGTTTTCTTGCCTTTTTCATTTTACTATACACACTTACACTATTGAACAGTGACAGTGTGCTGATACTCAGACATAGACCTTTTTGGCAGTTGGATATTGTGGGCAGAAATGCAGGACATAAATGAATACATAATGGAAGAAAGAAGGCATGTTATGTCACTCAAAAATGTGAAGCTTATGAACCGATACTTAAAAAAAAGTTAAGTTTGTTGCCTTTCTCTTCCTGCCTGTTTGCGAGCAATGGATCAATATAGACCCTATAGGTAAAAGCCGATGTATTTGTGTTATACTTGTCACTCATACACAATCCCAACAGTTGAAGAAGACATGCTTTCTGTGTGGGTGCTCTTCAGAGGCATGTGAGTGGCAGACAGGGGAGCTGGTGGCCACATGATCCGGCAATGATGATCTCTCAACCCATTATACCAAGCACACCACTGGTAGCATAGATGGAATGTATGCTGGGTTACCTTTTTTTTCATGAGCAATGCTGACATACACTAATAAGTCAGGCATCATGACATCAGCTTCTACTGATACAGTGTTGAGGCAGACATAAAGCAGCATGTTTTACTGTAACCAAAAAACGGTAACACTTTACAATAAGGTACACAAAATTGTAGTAGCTACTACATACCTACTACATAGTTTTTTTTTTTTTGCGCTACCTATGTGTTAGGTAGCACAAAAAAAAAAAACCCTATGTGTTAGGTAGCACATAGGTTTTTTTTTTTTTGTGCTACCTATGTGTTAGGTAGCACAAAAAAAAAAAACCCTATGTGTTACCTACTACATAGTTTTTTTTTTTTTTGCGCTACCTATGTGTTAGGTAGCACAAAAAAAAAAAACCATATGTGTTAGGTAGCACATAGGGTTTTTTTTTTTTGTGCTACCTATGTGTTAGGTAGCACAAAAAAAAAACCCCTATGTGTTACCTACTACATAGTTTTTTTTTTTTTGCGCTACCTATGTGTTAGGTAGCACAAAAAAAAAAACCCCTATGTGTTAGGTAGCACATAGGGTTTTTTTTTTTTTGTGCTACCTATGTGTTAGGTAGCACAAAAAAAAAAACCCTATGTGTTACCTACTACATAGTTTTTTTTTTTTTGTGCTACCTAACACATAGGTAGCACAAAAAAAAAAAACCCTATGTGTTACCTACTACATAGTTTTTTTTTTTTTGCGCTACCTATGTGTTAGGTAGCACAAAAAAAAAAAACCCTATGTGTTACCTACTACATAGTTTTTTTTTTTTTGTGCTACCTAACACATAGGTAGCACAAAAAAAAAAAACCCTATGTGTTACCTACTACATAGTTTTTTTTTTTTTTGTGCTACCTATGTGTTAGGTAGCACAAAAAAAAAAAAACTATGTAGTAGGTAACACATAGGGTTTTTTTTTTTGTGCTACCTAACACATAGGTAGCGCAAAAAAAAAAAAACTATGTAGTAGGTAACACATAGGGGTTTTTTTTTTGTGCTACCTAACACATAGGTAGCACAAAAAAAAAAAAACCCTATGTGCTACCTAACACATATGTTTTTTTTTTTTTGTGCTACCTAACACATAGGTAGCGCAAAAAAAAAAAAACTATGTAGTAGGTAACACATAGGGTTTTTTTTTTTTGTGCTACCTAACACATAGGTAGCACAAAAAAAAAAAACCCTATGTGTTACCTACTACATAGTTTTTTTTTTTTTTGTGCTACCTATGTGTTAGGTAGCACAAAAAAAAAAAAACTATGTAGTAGGTAACACATAGGGTTTTTTTTTGTGCTACCTAACACATAGGTAGCGCAAAAAAAAAAAAACTATGTAGTAGGTAACACATAGGGGTTTTTTTTTTGTGCTACCTAACACATAGGTAGCACAAAAAAAAAAAAACCCTATGTGCTACCTAACACATATGTTTTTTTTTTTTTGTGCTACCTAACACATAGGTAGCGCAAAAAAAAAAAACTATGTAGTAGGTAACACATAGGGTTTTTTTTTTGTGCTACCTAACACATAGGTAGCACAAAAAAAAAAAACCCTATGTGCTACCTAACACATAGGGTTTTTTTTTTTTGTGCTACCTAACACATAGGTAGCGCAAAAAAAAAAAAACTATGTAGTAGGTAACACATAGGGGTTTTTTTTTTGTGCTACCTAACACATAGGTAGCACAAAAAAAAAAAAACCCTATGTGCTACCTAACACATAGGGTTTTTTTTTTTTGTGCTACCTAACACATAGGTAGCGCAAAAAAAAAAAAACTATGTAGTAGGTATGTAGTAGCTACTACAATTTTGTGTACCTTATTGTAAAGTGTTACCCAAAAAACTAACAATTCGGTTGAAATGAGTAATAACTATGTTCTTAAATGCACAATATTATATTTTAGGGGTGGTATGCTAGCAATGTTTCTCACAATATACAAATTGAATGGGATTACTATTAAGATACATACGTACATGTTTTGGTCAAAACTCTTAATATAATGGGTACCAAAATATGTATTCGTAATTAATAAGCTGAATCTGGGAGTCCAACATTATCCAACATAGGATACCAATAAATAGTTGTCTCATATAAAGCCTGACACTAAATATGTACTAATTGAGCCTCACACCTGGGCTTCAAATAACTTGGTGTTAATTTAGTTGTTAGGTCTTACACTGCGAGGGCTTGGAGCGAAAGGGGCGTAAGTGACATATTTTGCGGAAATGACTTTTATATATAATTTCTTATCAAGGTCTTGATGAGTTTTAACAAATGGTAAAAGAATAACGTCACTTAACATTTCACTTACGCCCTTTTCGCTCTAAGCCCTCGACTGCATCAATATGCATCGTAAGCACATTATTTATAGAACAATAACGACCACCTACCTAAGTGCTCCCTTGAATAAATACAGTGAACATAGCGATGAATGATGAATAAATTATGATCAGTGTATGCCACATTAAGCCTTGAGTAATCATAAGGATGTTTTAACTTGTGGAAACACAGGAGAATAACTAGTAGCTGGTAGATTGTACCTTCAGATAGTGATATTTACTAAACGCACCATCAACAGCCTAGAGATTGTACCAACAGGGAACTACCTGAAGCATCATCTTGGTATTACGACTAGAATTCCTCACAGCATTTATGCCGCAAGGCATCTTCTATTATTAAACCCAGCTGAAAATAAAATAAGTCTCCAGGTGATTGTTGAGAGGGATTGATGTCATGGCAACACTTTCAACAGTAGACTTCACCCCTGACTGGCCCCATCATTGACAATTGTAGTCTTTGACCAACACTAAGAGGAGATAAGTGTCCAATCAGTTGGTTTAGAATGAAGAGAGAAGAGGAAATAGGGCAAGACCCTTGCTCGCCCTCCGGTTGGTTTTGAAAATGCGTTATGTATCACAAAGAGGCTACTTTTAGAGCAATGCTTACATTTGTGGTCAAATTATTACTCTCCAAAGAAAGTTAAAAAAAAATCTTAAAAAAAAAGAATGACTGTTAAATTGTTTTGATACTGATGCATAGTTGTATTGTGTATTGAGTCGATTTTGCCTTAAACAAACTTCAACTTCATAAACAGAACATTTGTGAGGCTAAAAGTGATGAACTGAATCGATCTGATATCATAGTTCCTGAAAAAAAAAGATCACATGAGATGGTTAGTAAGGTGCTTTTTTGCAGAATTATCATTTAGCACATTGCGATCAATTTACCACATATAACACATATGCATTATGGATTAAATGTAATCCCTCTATTGAAAGGCACATAAATGACTGTGGCCATACTGAAGTCAATATTAGGACTCTTACTTTTAAATATACCGTGTTGTGAAGATTTAACTAATGTACACTCACCGGACACTTTATTAGGTACAGCGGTTAATTTTCTTGTTAACACAAATAACTTATCAGCCAATCACATGTCAGCAACTCAATGCATTTAGGCATGTAGACCTGGACGGGACAATTTATTGAGGTTGAAACCGAGCAACAGAATGGGGAAGAAAGGGGTTTTAAGTGACTTTGAACATGGCAATGTTGAGGGTGCCAGGAGGGCTGGTCTGAGTATTTCAGAAACTGTTGATCTACTGGGATTTTCACTCTAAACCATCTCTAGGGTTTACAGAAAATGGTCTGAAAAAGAAAAAAATATCCAGTGAGCAGCATTTGTGTGGACGTAAAATGCCTTGTTGAAGCCAGAGGTCAGTGGAGGATGGGCATACTGGTTCGAGGTGATAGAAAGGCAACAGTTTCTCAAATAACCACTCGTTACAACCAGGGTATACAGAATACCATCTCTGAACGCAAAACACGACCAACCTTGAAGCAGATGGGCTACAGCAACAGAAGACCCCACCGGGTGCCACTCCTGTCAGCTAAAAACAGGAAAATGAGGCTACAATTCTCACAGGATCCCCAATATTGGACAATATAAGATTGAAAAATCATGCCTGGTCTGATGAGTCTCGATTTCAATTGCGACATTGAGATGGCAGGTTCAGAATTTGGCGTAAACAACATGAAAGTATGGATCCATCCTGCAGTTCACCATCAACCATGCCATGTTCAAAGTCACCTAAAGCCCAGTTCAGACCAAAGATTCGCCTTGCAACTGCTTGCGACGAGACGGTTTTAGAACATCGCGGGGGATAAAACGCAGCAGTGTGAACTGCTCGTTGCAGCGCGTTGCAAGCCGTTGCAAGGCGTCGCAGAAGATTCAACATGTCAAATCGCAAGGTCCAGTTTTAGAACGTTTCGGCGATCTCGTCGCAAGGAGTTGCAGTTGCAAGGCGAATCTTTGGTCTGAACTGGGCTTAAACCCCCTTTCTTCCCCATTCTGATGCTTGGTTTGACTTCAGTACATTGTCTTGACCACGTCTACATGCTTAAATGCATTAAATTGCTGCCATGTGATTGGCTACCCATAATTTCCGTATAAGAACTGCTGTGGATTCAGAATGTACAGTCTGATTTTGTATGTATATTGTATGTACTATTGCTTGCCATTCAATTAATAACAATCCATTGTTTAAAGTGCATGCTACCAAAATAAAACAGACAATGGCAATAAAACAGACTTAAAATGTAATGAAACAGCAGCCGGCAAGATGACAAAAATTCAATGACACTCTTTCTGGGCAGTCAATAGATTCCTCTCCAAGATAAGTGGTCACAATAGTAGGGCATCACTGTTAACACTCAACACAAAGTGATATTATTATTATTTTCATTTTGGCAATACTCAAATTGTCCCATTCAAGCTTACCTTTGGTCCCACATCATGGTTGTCTTTTTCATCTATTGTTACAACTTCACTTTAATCTTGACATTGTGCAAGTTTACTTTTAGCTCTTCATTTTTTGTATAATTCTTTTTATTTTGTTTTTTTTGTAACAATAATCAAACAAACAAACAACACCAGACAATACATACAAACTAAGAAAAGATAGAAAAAATAAGAAAAATAAGAAAAAGGTAAAAATAAGAAAAAGGACAAATGTGTATGTTGTTCATTATTGCATGATCACACACACACACACACACACACACACACACACACACACACACACACACACACACACACACACACACACACACACACACACACACACACACACACACACACACACACACACACACACACACACACGTAACATTTAAAGACACACAAAAAAAAAGAAAAATCCATGTCTTGTGATCTCCACCGTAGTTCCCCCCTCCCTTCTCAGCAATGCTACAAGCTTTATTACTCATAGTGCCTCATAGATGTGTTTCCATACTTCATTAAATTGATTTGTTTTGTTGTTGTCTTCGGATAATGTATTTTCTATGGTCAGATAATATTTCATCAGTTCTTTCCAGTTCTTTAATGTAGGGGCCTCTGCATCTTTCCAGTATTTTAAAATTAGTTTCTTGTAAACAAGGGAAGAAAACATAATTTGCCATCCCATAGGGTACCTTACACCCTCGGGGTTCTGAAAAATGCACAGCTGAGCTGAGAACTGCATTTTTGTTTTACAAATAGTTGATATCCATTCTTGGATTTCATTCCAACCTTTGTTCACTTTCATACAATGCCAAAAGGCATGTATGAGGGAGTCCTGAGAGCCACACTTCACACACTGGTCAGAGGAGTCAGCATAAAACTTATGTAATTTATCTCTAGTATAATATATTCTTGTCATCAGTTTATATTGTATTAACCTAAGATTTTCATTTGTGGTAATTTTATTTGTAAGATACAAGCATTTCTTCCATTTTATATTGGCTTCTTTGAATTGGAGATCTTTATTCCATTTTTCATAGAGCTTATGCATTGAGTAGTGTTTAGATTCTTCCTTCAAAAGAATATTATATACGCTACCAATTAACTGTTTCTTCTTTCCTTTTTTAAACATAACCTCCTCAAATGGTCCTTGAACCAAATCATATTGTAAATTAAAGTTTTCCATTATCCAGTTTTTTAACTGTAAATATCTAAACGATTCTTGGTTTGACAGTTTGAATTTATTCTGAAGTTCTGTGAATGGTTGAACCCTATTGTGCGAAATTAGATCTGACAATTGATTAATTCCCCTTGTACTCCAAGTACTCCAATTGAGCTCTTCATTCTGGATTTTAATTGATGGATTATTCCAAAGTTCTGTGTTCCTAGGGATACTAATCTGCGCTCCAAGTATTTTTCCAATTTTGTTCCATGATTTTAAAGTGCTATTTGTAACAAAGTTTGATACTTTTATATTGTGTTTTGTAAACAAAGCTGTGAACAGGTTTTGGGGTTTTAAATGGTTACTTTCTATATCAATCCAGGGTTCTTCAGCTGTATAATTGATTATCCGATCTATATAAAACATCTGTGATGCATAGAAGTACAGTTCTAAATTTGGAAGTTTAAGACCACCTTCTGTTCTTACATTTTGAAGAAGAGTTCTACTCAGTCGATGTGCTTTATTGGACCAGACAAACGAGGTGAGTAAAGAGTTTAGTTGTGTGAAGAATTTTTTTGGAGGAATTAAAGGTATTGTTTGGAAGATAAAGATAAATTTTGGTAACCACATCATTTTAAAAAGATTTATCCTTCCAATTATATTTATGGGCAGGTCTGACCATTTCTTAATATTATTTTTTAATTCATTTATTAGAGAGATAAAGTTATCTTTGTATAATTGTGTTTTTTCAGGGCTTATGATGCAACCTAAGTACTTTAACTTTTTTTTCCACTGAAGGTTCTTTAAATCTTCTGGGATGCATGTTCCTTTATTAATTTGCATCAGTTCAGTTTTTTCAATATTCATTTTATAACCAGATATTTTAGAAAATTTGTCTATGATCTTCATTACCTTTGGAAGAGATGTTTTAATATTAGTTAAATATAACAATAAATCATCAGCAAATAGACTCAGTTTATATTTTTGTTTATCTACCCTAATACCTCTCACTTCTTCTGTTTGTCTAATTTTCTGAGCCAAGGGTTCAATGGCCAACGCAAATAAGGAGGGGGATAATGGGCATCCTTGTCTAGTGCCTCTTTCTAACCTAAATATTTCAGATAAAGTTCCATTAACATAAACCTGTGATGTTGGTAATTTATAAATCGTCTTTATCATGGTAATTATTTCATCAGGAAATCCAAATAATTCTAATACTTTAAAAAGATATACCCATTCTAAACGGTCAAAGGCTTTCTCTGCATCCACAGCCATCAATGTCAGATCAATCTTTTGCCTTTTAGCATATTGAATTAATGATATACAAGTTCTAATATTAGTTTTGAGACTCCTATTTTGTATAAAGCCAGTTTGATTATGGTGGATTATATCAGGTAATAATTTGGCTATACGATTATTTAGGACTTTGGTAATAATCTTATTATCACTTATAGGTCGAAAATCAGATGGTTTGTTGCACTCCCGTCCTGGTTTTGGTATCACGTTAATAATTGTTTGATACATTGTTTGTGGAAGAGCCTGGTGCTTCCATGCATTATTAATAACTTTCAATAATAGTGGGTTAATCTGTGTCCAGAATATAGAATAGAATTCAATTGGGAAACCATAATTTCCTGATGCCTTTTTTGGGAGAAAACCATCAATTGCACTTTTGACTTCTGATATTGTTATTTCCTTTTTTAGGTCTTCTTTTTGTTCATCAGAAAGACATTTAAGTTTAACTGACTTTAGAAAGGGCATTGGGTCAGATGTCTCAGTTATATCAGATTTATATAAATTTCCATAGAATGTTGCAAATTTCTTATTAATTATTTCATTATCTATAATTAGCTTGTTGGAAGTGTCCTTTAATGCTACGTTGTGCCTTTTAACTACTCTTTTAACTAAGGCGCTCAGTTGTTTACCCGTTTTATTAGCCGTTATATACGATATTTTATTTGAGTTATGCTTAATGTCTTGAACCTTTTTAAGTAGAAGATTATCATATTCTAATTTCAATTTTTGCAGTTTTTCTAAGTCTTCTTTCGCATGTGTTTGTTTATGGGTATTACGAAGAGAATGCATTGCTTTTTCTACTCTGTCAATCTCTTTATCTAGTTCTTTCTTCTTTCTAACTGAAAATGATATCATTATCCCTCTTATATACGCCTTAAATGTATCCCATATAATATATATTGGAGGACTATCAGTAGAAGAAGCGTTATCTATATTTGTGCTTTTAAATATGTCAATATGCTTTTTTATGTAATTAAGAAATTGATTATCAGTCAAATATTTTCGATTCATTCTCCAAATTTTATGAGAAAACATATTTGTTGGTGGTGTCGTTACACACGTAACTGCTGCATGATCTGAGATAACTATGTCATGGATCTTTGTAAATATAACATTGCTGAGCCCTATATCCGATATAAAAATGTAGTCTATTCGACTATACGATTTATGAGCATGTGAGTAATGTGTGTAATCCCTACCTTTGGGGTGCATTACCCTCCACATATCATGTAATTCATTTGTAGAAAGAAATTCTAAAAGTTTTGTTGGTGGTTTTGCTTTTCTACTTTTACATGAGCTGTCATGTGTGCTAAAGATGTTGTTAAAGTCACCGCCTAATATAATTATTCCTGTTGGAGTCATATCAAGAACTTTCTGAATTTTATTTAGGAATAACCCATCAGATGATGGTGGGACATAAATATTGATTAGTGTATATCTACTTCCAAAAATATCACATTTAATAACTAAGAATCTACCTTCTGAGTCTGCGTATTCTGATATTAGGTTAAAGGGAATATTCTTACTTATAATTATGCCAACACCTCTGCTACCAGAAGTGAAGGTAGACTCAAACACCTCCCCCACCCACTGTCTCTTAAGAAATTGTATTTCCCCGGGCTTGAAATGGAGCTCTTGAAGAAAGACTATGTCAGAGGACATTTTTTTTAACTGACCTAGAACTTTATGTTTTTTTGCACCTTCTTTTAACCCGTTAATGTTCCAGGTACAAATGGTAAATTTGTTGGGTATGGTTTCTAACGATTTATTTAATACCATTTCTACTTGTAATCTTACTTGTGGGACACATAGCTGCTTCAAAGCGAGGGGAAACCACCGTGGAGATCACAGGGCACAGACACATTTGACACAGACAATAAAAGACTGATATACATGAAAAGAAAAGAAAAAATACACCTACCCTTGAAAACTTCTCATCTCTAAACATGCTTTCCTGAGCTAATTCATTTGCTCCCTCCCCTGGTGTATAGCAATGGTCATAAAGAATAACAATGTTTTCACTTTAACAAAGCAATATTGTACCTCCTCGGTCATATCATCATAATTTGATAAATAATCAAAATAAATATTGGTATCAAGGAGAGAAGGGAAGAGGAAAGAAGAAAAGAAGAGTGGAGGAGATGCAGCAGCGGGCCTGAAAGGAGGATGCAAATTAGTTACAGAGAGGAAAGGAAAAGGAGAGCAAAAAATTAAAATTGAAATAAATAAATAAATAAATACTATAATTCCTTCAATATTCCTCAAGGATAGGCCTACAAGAGGATGCACATAGGGTTAAAGGATAAGGGTAAAGAAAAGAAAGAAAAAAACACTACTCCCCTTATACATCATTCAAACCTCCTCGAACTAAGATTTACAAATGCCCATAACCTTTTTTCCCCCCACACGTTACCTCAGCGTCCTCACGCATCCGCCACGTCATCCACTCCTACACACGATCACATTCATTCCTAGCACACACTTCCATTCCCCCCCCCCCCCAGTAAACACCGCAATAACAAATAAAGTAAATTATTCTAGACCTGAAAAACAAACAAAGCAATTAGTCTACTTTACAATAAATTAGACATTTCATTAATTAATTCCACACTTTACAGAGAAAGAAAATAAAGGTCCAGAGTTGACTTATAGGCTTTTTACTTTACCCCACTAATTGTCTTTGAGTAATTACTTCATCTTACGTGTACTCTCATGAAAGAGAAGGATGTTTCTTGCGGAGCTCCAGCAGGGCATCCTGTGGTGTAGCGTAGTTCATCGTTTTCTCACCGTCTTGCACTTGCAGAGATGAAGGGAAACGGAATTGGGTTTTAATATCCAGTTTGTGCAATTGTTGCAATTGCAAAACGCCTCCCTTTTCTTGCGTAGTTGTGTCGAGATATCCGCGGTGATTCTGTAGTCGGTGTTGTGTAGCACAGAACTTTGTCTCGTTTCCCTCGCAGCTATTAAGATCAGTATTTTCTTCTGAAGGTGATGCAGTTTGAATATAATGATGCGGGGGAAACGCGCACTCTCTTTGAAAGGGCCAAGGCGGTGTGCGCTTTCGAAATCTTCTTCCTTCAGTTTTACGTTCCACTCTCGGTCTATGAGTCTTACCAGGAAGATGTTCATTCCCGAATTATCTTCCAGCCGTTCAGGCACATTTAGAAGCCTCAGATTGTTTTGGCGCTGGCGATTTTCAAGTTGGTCAATGTAATCCATTGCGAGCTGCAATTTGTTTTCAAGCTCTTTAATGCGGCATTGCTGCGCGCCTTGATTGACCACCTGCTCGTGCATTTCTCCTGTTAACTTTTCAATTTTCCCGTCCATGGTATCAACTCTTTTTACAACCGTTGACAAAAGCTTGTTGGTAGCCGTGTGAAGGTTTAAAAGTTTGTCAAGTTTGCTTTCCAGTTCGTCAAACCTTGCATATGCTCCAGCTGGTATGTCGGCAGGTGCGGCCTCGGCCACCTGTGATCTTGTTTGGTTTAGCATCGCTGAAGATTCCAATTGTCGCCTTTTCTTTTCCCCTTTTCTTTCTTTTCACCACAGGTCCAGTTAATGTGAAACTTCCTCGTGTACTTAGTCGGTACTGATTGAGTTTTAATGTCTTGATTTGCACTTTATTTGACCATTGTACACCACGTTGCGAGGAGACTCTAGCCCTTCCGTCCTCTCACGCCGCGCATGTTCAGGACTTTTAGCTCTTCATTATCGACGGCTAAATCACTTTCAAACTTAAGGGCTCAGATTGAGGGGCTGAGAGGAAGTTTGATCCAACAGAAATCTGCTCAGTTTTTCCTGACATTTAGTTTCCAGTTATGCAGCTGGGGGGCTAAAGAGGAAGCACTGAAGCGAGTAGACAGAGAGACACTGACAGAAAACATGTCACAATTTCCTTTAACTGGTCATGTCACTCTTACATCCACTTACAGAACAAATACACTAGAGCACTATTAGGCAACAGTAGTTTCCTAGTGAGTTTAACAATGGGCACTACTCCATACACAGACACTGGAATTTAAAACTCATTAAAGGTGACTTAACTATGAACATTTATATGAAAATAATATGGGTTTTAACATGACTTCTAGATCATACAAAACAAAAACATTTTGGCCTTACCACCAACTAGCAGTTCAAGTGCTTCCCTATGTCTTCCTGAACATCTCAGAAGGCATTGGAAAGTTTTGGAATTGTTTGTACAATTGAGTGGCAAGCCCTCATTCAACCACTGAACCATGCAGGATTACTTCCATACGTTGAACTTACATCTTAGAGAAGTTTTTTGTATTCTTCATGACACGAGAGAGCGGGCTGACAGCGGTGAAGCAAGCGGACAAACACAAGTGTGAGGAGGCATTAGACCTTTGGCTGTCATTTTGTCACTCAGACTCTCACAGGCTGCAGAGGTAAAGTGGGACACAGCTGTTGGCGGAAGGCAAGGTGATGTTAACTGCACTTGTCAACATGTTCTTTTGTGATTTGGTGTGAGATTTGTGTGAGATTTGTGTGTGTGTGTGTGGGGGGGGGGAGGGGGGGGGACTTGTCTGGAGCGGGAAAAAGCAGCACGGAACTCTCGGCTGTCATTTGTCAGTCAGAGGTGATTCGGGACGTATAGTCGCTGGCTCGTATCGGAGACGAGTGAGCGCTCCATCTGTGGACAGCAAAGGGCTGTTCTCCTGTATAGCCGCGGTCAACTGACTACTTTAGAAAAGGTTGACATCTTGTCCTCTTTAGCTGAAACACGGTGGTGTCTGTTTTAATTTGTTCTAGCTTTTTGTAGCTGGAGTGGATTTACAATCACAGATGATAAAAAAAAAAAAACTAATGTCCAAATCCTAAATTAGACAATTTCTCTGCAATTTTGTCAGCCATGCTTTTAGCTAAAGTCCTGATTTGTGTTGCTTCTGTTTTATGATGAATTGAAAGCCTATTAATTCCAGATGTGAGCACTGTTGTTGTTGTTTTGTTTTGCAATGCTGAGTATTGATCTGAAGCCTTGAGCCATTAAGCAGAACTTTCTGGTCCACGTGCGGTGTAGTTAATTGATCAGCACTGCTCTCATTAAAAATATTTTCCTGTGTTCTGTTTCAAATGCACACATGCTCAGCTAGAGGCATCAGTTATTCTCTATCCTACCCTTCCCTTCTTCACAATGTTAACACACCAGAACGGAATGGAGTGATTAATTTAAAACAGTAACAAAGGCCCTACAAGTCACCCGCAACAAATGTTTCTTTCATCTTGAAGAGTAAGAACCACATTGCAATAATTGCATATGGTCACACATGGTTTTCATATCTCTGATTTTAATTATTATATTATATATTATAAGTCTAACTGTACATGAGGGAAACCTTACTACAGAGGCGTAGACACTGCACATGTCTTGACCTCTTTGATTTTATTAATAGTCCAGCCATTTTAATTTAACATACATTTTATTGAGATACTGACTTCCCTGACAAAGTATGACTCAGACCCTGACATGCGCCTTATTTAATTTTTGGTGTGTCTAAAGCAAGTTATCTCAAGCATAAGTTGCCTGTGGAGAAAGTATGTTTGTTTTACAAGCTCCCTGGGTACATAGCTGAGGCTGACGACAACTTAGTCTGTTGATTAGTTGTGGTGAAACATGCAGGAAGAACTCAGCACATTTCTACCATGTTAAGCACCACGACAACATTTTCATTTAGTACAAATTGATTCCTTTTTTTAATATCCGATCCCCTCCGAGCTATCTATCTATCTAATGATAATTGTGTTCTGTTTTATTGTCCCTTATTGAGATGTTTTCATAATTAAAAAAGAACAGAATCACAACAACATAAACTTAGCAAACTCACTGTTACTCAAATACTATTAAATATGCAATTTATTCACATGTATTAACCATTAATATTGAACTTGTTTTTCAACCGGAGCATAGAAATCTCCAGTGAAAGCTCTGTGTGTACAAAAATGTGAATGTTGGCAAAACACAAATGATGTGTTGTCTTGTAATGCATTTGAATTGATTCATAAATAGAAGTAAACATTTAAAAGATAACCATTAAGTGTGTTAGCCTGGTGCTACCAGACCATCGTACTTCATTTCATTTGTACAGAAGGTCTGGAACTGCTCTATTTGGCAAACGTTCAATCACTTGGAGGCGGGTTTCTGTTGAAGTTTAAAACTATTGGATCTGCCCAGTGCCACTCTGGATCAGCCAACCAATCGCATCACGTTTAGTCGACTCGTGACGTATGTCATGAGCCAGCTTCTGATGGTGCGTTCCAGTTGTGCTGGGAACTCGTAAATTTCCGACTTCACTACATATTGTAGTCTATGGAAAACCGGTACCTGGCAACGATAACTTGCTAGAGCCTAACGTTTAGTAATTTGAATGAGAAAGGTTGTAGGCGTCCATATGTTCCCGAGCAGATGCACTAGAACACAGACAGGTCGGAACTCGGAACTACCAAGTTGGACATTTGCGAGTTCCGAGTATAAAGGAACACAGCATTCAACTTAAACTGGAGCGCAACTTCGACGTCATCATTCTCAGCCACTTCCTCTGTTCACTGATTGGACACTCAGAAATCTGTTCGAGCATGATCCCACTAATACACCCCAGCCCCAGACTGACTACTGAAGGGAAAATGAAATTTGGGCGGATGTAGGTAGGCAGGCGTAAGGTGTAGGTGTAAGCTCCTCTTTGCAGGAAAGGTGTTGATAATCCTGCCCTGTTTTTCATCTATCTTGTTTATTGCTGATTCAGTTTTGCCATCTCATGCTTGTATCTTGTTACTTTCTGTCTTTCCTGCTGCCCTCATATTTCTTGCTTGTGGGCTATATCTCATTGTATTTAGCTGTTAGTAGCCACTGCTGATTGTATCAATATAGTGTGCCTACACACTTTATTGATTTTTTACTTGTAAGGTTTAGAACAAGTACAAGACATGGACAAATATACTGTTTATATGTGCAATGAATGTGCAATTTTACAGCAATATCTCCATCAGTGCGAGGTTTCTCTTTTTCAGCAGATTTATCGGTCTCCTTCACTTTCAAGTTGCTGTCATTAGAACTGAAAACTTCCTGCTGGTATTTGACAAACAAAGGCCTTATATGGAGGCGAAGGAATTCTAACTCTCTTTTTATATCTTAATTGGCAACAGATGCAGGAAGTGCTATATTTGCAAAATAAACCAGTAGATGGGCACAGATCAACAATGACTGCTTTTAAATCAAAGAGGGAACTGGGAAAAAAGGCTTGTCTCTAGTAAAGGCCTGTTTCTCTACCTTTTCAGTTTATGAGAATTCAAACTTTATAGCTTCACTTTAGTTTAGTTTGAGAGACATCTTAAACTTAGAGTCAGGGAAGGTATTTTGCTTAACATGCCACACCATAATGCCTCAGTTTGAAACATGGTTTAGCAGAGTTTGAAACCCATGCCTTAATCCATGCAGCTCTGGCAGCATTAGTGCCATGCCAGGGCACCAGGAGATCGAGGAAGTTGTGTAATTTTAGAAAGAAAGAAAACTCCAGAAAGAAAGATAAGAAGTGCAGTGAAAGAGGGAGAGAGCAGAGGAGAAGAAAGATAAAGATAACAAATATGTTTTACATGCACTGGCTGTTGGCACACAGCCCCGAGGGAGCTGTTTAGGTAGCTGGACTTTCTGAGCAAACACGCCTCCTGTAAAGCTTTTAACTATAGATGACTGGCTTGAAAATACATTATTCGGGACATGTGGTTTTAGGTTGAAATTTCCCAGATTGGGCTCATTCAATTCACTCACAATTCTTCATTTAGCAAACACAATACAGCATTATAAATGAGGCAGCATTTCAAAATAGAGCTTGTACATAGCTTTCTTCCAAAGCAAGGACAAACTAAAAAAAAAACAATCTTACATATAAGGCTGTAACTACACTGTAGTGCCTTTTGATTTTTAAGAACATGATTTATGTAATCCAAATGTAATTAAATATTCATATAATAATGTACTTTCACAATTATTACTAAGTGCATGTCTGAATGGTCAAATAGGCAAAAGACAATTAAGCACTTTCTGAGTTTCCTGATGTGTGTATCACTTGAACCTTTTTTTCTCAGCTGTTTACCCTAGTCTATAAGGTGACACATCTTTCCCTCCTCCCTCTCTCTCTCTCTTGCCCTCACTCTTTTTTTCCCCACTCTGGGTCCGCTAGCTGACATAAAGGTTGTGTGAAAAATTACAGTGCTGAATATTAGAAGTGCCTGCGAAATACTTACCCGACCTATCCATCACCACAGGGACACATGGGTTTATCGTGTGTGTGCTTGCGTGTGTGTGTGTGTGTGTGTGTGCGTGTATGTTTTTTTATGGGGACCCAGAAAGTCATGGCGATCAACCTGTCGGTGCTTTGTATATGATGGGTGTGAGTGTTCTGTGTGTATAACCTTGCATATGGTATGCTTTCACCTGATGGGACAGTTTGCCAGTTAACCTCGTCATGATGAGGAAATCCATCATTATCGCTACAGCTCTGGCATCAAAGAGGACGTTCACACACTCCCACACTCTTTTGACCTTGCCCATACAAAAATCACACACGCACAGGCCTCTTTTTTATAGCTAGCATTAAGATATGTCTTGTCTGGGCACTTTGATTGAGCTACATTAACCTTACAGTGGGCTTGGCTCAAATTTTGTCTTACCATGTCGCAGTATTTTTTTATGGAAACCAAGCTTGCGTTCAGGATGTGTGCGAAGTAAAACATAATTGTATTGCAATTGTGATGAAGTGCATGTGTACACACATCACAAAGTAGGGAGGGGGGGGGGGGTCTGAATGACTACACCTAGTTGAACACCCAGACTGATGCTTGATTGCATCACGTGTGTGCAACAATGCCTGTTTTGTTCGCCTAATTATTTCTTACACAGTTTTCTTTAGGGGCCGATACATGAATGCTCAGAAATGTTGAGGAAGTATCACTTTACACTCACACTTAGACATCAAAATAAGACACACAGTTGAAAAGACAAGAACACGCTGTATGTATGTAACCCGTACATAAATGTCTGCTGTGCTGTAACTTAACGAAAAGGAAGAATGTGGGGTAGCCTCATAAGTGACTCTGCTTGCGTTCCACATAGCAGGGTATCAGAGAGCAAAACATCCGAAAACCGTTGGGGGACTTTTTACAAAGAGCTCTGTACGTGCAGTAATCACAATAAACTTGCAACACTGTAAATTAAGAAGGTCTACGGTTTAGTGACCCTGAAGTCTTTTTTAAAAGGTCCATGGCATCAACCCCACACAGCAGGTATAAGTGTTGCACAAAAAAATAAATAACTGAGGTTTTCAGAGGGCCCAATGGCCAGCACCATCTTTGATTTGAGAGGACAAAAAACACTCGTTATTGGAAATCACGCAATATTAAATTAAACAAAACCCCATTCTGAAAAGAAAAGTAAACAACCTTTGTGACCTGGCAAGCACTGTTTTATAGTGATTACTGCATGTGGGAAGAGCTGGTTGTTAAAGACAACCACTGATTTTTTGAATGTATAGCTCTGCGACTCTGCAAAACGCAAGCAGAGTCTCTGATGAGGCTAGAAGCAGGGGGCTGTTGTTAATTGTGTGCTGATGAAACTATTGTGTCTATAGTCATTATCATTATGCTGCGAGTTGTTGATTTTTCTTTGGCAAACAAAACAAGTGTAGATTCTATACCAATGAAGCTCTTTTCACTCAGCAGAGACAGAGAAACAGACAGAAGACAAGCTTATGGCAGGTTGTTCTCTGATTGCTTCTTGTTATTGCTACCAAACTGACTGATTTGTCTGTTATTTTGTTGATTAGTTGTACGGTATGTGTTGATTGTGCTTTATGTATGTAGTGCCAATGGAAATTAAATGGACTGAAATGGTGAAACATCAAAGTCAAGAATGGGTAACGAGGAAGAACACGTGTGTGTGTGTGTGTGTGTGTGTGTGTGTGTGTGTGTGTGTGTGTGTGTGTGTGTGTGTGTGTGTGTGTGTGTGTGTGTGTGTGTGTGTGTGTAAAGGTCAGTTTGTAACTTTTAATTTGGAAAAAATCAAAAAGTCTCCAATTCTTTCCACATGAAAACTGGAGTGCACTTTTAATTTAGAAATAACCTAGCCCTGCTGCTAAAAAGTTCATTCCAACCTCTGATCTATTCTACAAAACTGATTTTAAAATTGAAAGAGAGATGAAGCGAGGGCCGGTGAGAAGTATAGGACAGAGAAACACCTTGACAACGGTTTTGGATAGAGAGCCAAGCACTGAGCGATACATTAATGAATGGAGAGATTTACTCATTTCCTTTGGTTTGTTGATGAATTCCCATTGTGTTCTTGGCTTTGGCAATGTTGTTCGTTTACAATACATTCCTATGAGCAGCAGTGTGTGAGGTACAGAGACAGAGGGAGAGCTGTCATGTTCAATCAGCATGAGACTTCACTGTTGTCCAAGCACTGAGGTGGAATAAAAAAAAACACCTTATTCATTTTAAAATCATCGTCTTCATGTTTTTGGAATTGGGAGACAGAGAGATGGACTGAGAGAGGGAGATAGGGCACTGTTAAAGAGGCACTGTGACTGTGAATGTCTTCAAACTTAGCTAATTCTGTGTACACCATACTCAATCAGTTTGAGCATTATGCGTGCGTGTGTGTGTGTGTGTGTGTGTGTGTGTGTGTGTGTGTGTGTGTGTGTGTGCGTGTGTGTGTGTTCCATGGTTTGTAGCAAGTGCGTGATTCCCCAGGCCTGTTGTGTCATGGCTTATTGAATAAGCTCAATGCTTCACTGTATATTCAGCGTAATCACTATAGATTTAAGGACAGCAGGGGAAAACCTATGGCTGGTTTAACGTATTGATCTGATACACTCTTATCGCTTTGCCATGCGTCCATGTGTAAGTATGGGTGTGATTGGATGAAAATATCAGACTGTCAAGGTTCAAGGTGCACTCCTCTGATATGATGAGGTTGGCTTGATTACAGATTTGTAATACAATGGATCAATGCTGACCAAGTGTGGGAACCCAGTACCCTGAACCGATTCTTATTCAATTTAAGGATCATTATTTTCTATCAAAGCAATGTAAAACCCTTCACAACATCATTTGAGTATATACGTTTTTTTTTTAATGTTCAAGGTCCGTTCAATTCCTTACCATCAACACAGAATAACAGTGTGTCCGAATAGAGCGAAACAAGTGAAAGAGAACCAAGAAAGAATAGAAAAATACAAATCAGAGAATGAGAGAATGACAAAATAAAAGGCCTATGTACTCCACATAACAGAACATCATGTCTTCCTTCTCATCGAACTAGGAACTTGGTTACAGCATGTAAGAACCTTTAGTTATTGCTCACAGAAACCATTCATGTAGTTCAGGAGCCAATCCCCCTTCATATTCACATTCCATATACAAGTTAAATAAAGCCCAATGCCTCTGAGATCCTTGTCATGCCAAATGTGTCAAACGAAACGGCCACCCTTCCAGGAAATATTTACCAATGCATGATGGTGACAGAAACAAATATTCAAGTTGTAAATCTTAAGACATTGCAGCCTTGTACTTTCCTTGTCACTGAGTACAGATGGTATTCAGAATGATAGCAAGCAAGCATTTTTTTTTTATATATTATATGATGCGCTTTTATACTGTATGGCACAATATTTGTTGTTGTTCCCCCAACCCCCATCCTCAGTTTAAAATGTGCCTGAAATATCTTATCTCTTTCCGATAGTGTTAGGCACATATTTTAAAAGTTTTTCAAATTCCGGAAGGTCATGCATAGTCTACCATGTGTGCAGTGAACTAGTGTGTGCCTTGAAATGTTTGTCATGTATAGCTGCAGCCCAGGAGCTATATCCAGCCTCATGCCATCCCGTTTCAGGATTCCCCTAACCCTAACCCATACCCCATCCCAAACTCTAACCCTAACCCATACCCCATCCCAAACTCTAACCCTAAACCGCTTGCTTTGTGCGTACACAACCATTCACCAGACAGCATGAGTTGGGAGCGAAATGAGGCTGCAGTAATACACTATAGCTAAAATTGGAAAACATGTAGTGCCAGACAAGTAGTTGTAGGCTCTATGTGCTTCTAAATGGCTCCTTGTGTGTGTTTTATTTATTTCTGAGGTGTGGTTGTCCTACTATAAATCTGACATTTTAATCATGTACATGTATTCATTGGTTTATAGCACCTTTCGTAACACTGTTAACAAAGTGCTTGACAAAGAAAATGAAAACAAATCCTATGTCCAGTAAAAAGACAGACAGGCAGACATACCCAACTACAGAAACAGTAGAATGTGGTGATATGGTAAAGAAAAGGCATTTGAAAGCTACAACTCTCATGAGGCTTTGACTGATATGCTTAACCCTCATCCTACCAACGTATTTTACAGACATGGACTCACGACAGGGTCACCAGAGGCCCCAAGCAAAAAGTACTTGAAGAAACACCCATCAAAGAAAAATAATATATCTATGTGTATTCTATAAACATTATAAGTTCTGTGAATTATGCCATCTAAGAGAAAAAAAACTACAGGTCTTTATCATGCAGAAAATGGAATGGAAGGGTGTTATGGAAATATCAGTGTTTTAGAGTTACTCTGCTCTCTGTCAACTTCAAAATGACAGAGAGAGCTCCCGTACTCACCCTGATGTTCTATGGCACTTTAAATTATACAATTTGGCAAAAACAAACTCAATACATAGTTATATTTATTAAAACTTCATAGGCGGAATTGACTGGGGTCAAAATGACCCTGATCATCATTTGTTTTTTTTTTAAACGCAGACATTAGAAGAGTCATGAGGAACACATTGATTGACAAAGTCATGAAAATTGGAACGATAGTGGGCTGATTTTGATCGGTTTGGCTCAACTTTTGGTTTGTTCTCATATTAACCACTGAATTTCTCTGTCTCTCTCTGTATGTATCTCTGTTTTTTTAGGATGGTATGGGGAATCTGCGGGTGACCAAAGAAGGTGTTCGACTGGAGGGAGTGTCCGAATTCTTATTGCCTCTATACGTCAAAGAGATTCAGTCTCGTAGGGTAAGGCTACATGTCTGTGTCAGTGTATGTGAGATAGTGAGTGTGTCTGTGCTTATATAGAGCGACAAAACATTCAATGATTAGTTATAGAACAACACATCTAGGCATCCCAAAACAGGTTTATTACTTTAATTTTTTTTTTCAGTATATGTTGTCCTGAAAATGTTGCATTGTTAAATTATGTGGTGAGGATGCACGTTAGTGTGTGTGTGTGTTTGTGTGTTTGTTTGTTCGTCTGTGTACCCCTTTCACCCCTTTAATGAGAAAATCAAATGTTGTTCCCAGCATTCAGGGCCTATTTGTAATGTATCTGACATATTACAGTGCTGCATATAATCCAGTCCTCCTCCATATCTCCATTCATCACACACAAAATCACCATCGATCCCATCAGCTGAAGCAACATAGCCACTATGTCACTCTATCTAGGACAATCCATGTTATATTGTGTGCATGTGTGCCTCAGTGTGTGTGTGTGTGTGTGTGTGTGTGTGTGTATTCATATTGTATGTATGAATAGTAAGCAGGGGGATTGACTTTTAAAATGTCACTCTTTCACTAACAGTGTGTGTGTATGTGTGTGTGTGTGTGTGTGTGTGTGTGTGTGTGTGTGTGCGTGCGTGCGTGTGTGTGTGTGTGTGTGTGTGTGTGTGTGTCAGATTTGTCAGAAATAAAACCTACAAAAGTAGTTGGATATGAACATTTCCCTACTTACTACTTTTGAGATCTACTTAGTACATACTAAGCAAAACATTGTGCATTGGTCCACTTTAACAGGCGTTGCATACTATATCGTGCCACTGTCAGCTAACACTACATAAAAACACAAGCGTTCTGACAGGATGTGTTGGGCCACATGGCAAAGAACAGATCTCTCACATCCACTACAGAAACATCAGGGTACATACTGTATAGGGACATGGCATAGTGTACCATCAAAATGGTGTGGATGCAAACATAAAAGGCTAGGCTAGAGACACTTAACTAAGAGTTGTTCAATTTAGACCAACCTAAATCAGATTAACATAGAGATTTGGCAGGATAAGCTATGGACCTAACAGGTTTCAATCAGGTAGCCGTTCCAGGCTGTAAAAAAACGAATAAGAAGTCCTCCAAATGATATGACCAAATACATTGTTTGTTCATTCCCTGTGTAACGTCACTACGAATACCCTGAGCTGACGGCATCGTTTGTCTGTGGCTTTTAAAACAGAAAAGACAATTCAAGACTATTGTACAAACAGAAACGACTTGGTTGTTCAGTGAATACTCATGGTGTGGGTTAAAATGACTGCTCTGTTGAAGCTATTGTCATAGTCGCAGTATGTCATGCTTTGAGAAAAAAAATTCTGACTGATGATTGGAAATGGGAAATGAGCAGAACTAATTGACTAATCCATCCACTCTGACATCATACTTGCATGCACCTTGCACACATGCTTTATGGCAACATCAGCACACGTCCTCCTTTAGAGGCTAGAGGGCTTTGTCACTTGAACGTATAGGGCAGTTGTCAAGACGTCTGATGCTGTCTTTATTCGGTCTCCTTCGGCACTAAAGCAACATCGACTGTTTGACACATTTTACAGGAGAATCAACAAATTAGCTGTGCAGACAGGTGTCTGACAATGTTAGGGTGTTTCAAAGTTGAAGGTGATTCACTGCCACCTTGTGGATAGGTGTGGTATAACTGAGTTGCAAGATTTCAGTGTTTTTTCTTTCTTTCTATCTTTTAGCTTCATGTCTTTGTCTTACAATCTGTATAGATGGGGGATTTACATAGTATGTGTATGCGATGTTTTGCATTTACTTGAAAGATGATTTCAATCCAAGCAAGAGGCTGTGGGATTATCTTCAGAGCAGCAGGTTTTGTAGGGGTATTTCAAGGTGAGTTTGTTGACTTAAAAAGGCACACTGAATTCAATGTTGTGTCTTGCTCTCTCTCCTCTTTTCCCACGCAGGCTTGTCTTTAGTGAGAAACACACACACACACACACACACACACACACACACACTCACACACACACACACACACACACATCCACTGACTCTTGCCACTAGTCCCTATAATTGTTCCCATAGGGACCCCATGAAGACCTATCACCACCACAGGAGACACAAGGAAAACACATTTTATTCTGCTCTCTCGTCCCCCTTTTTGATTTGACTTTTACTTTTTATGTCGCTCATGTCCCTGTTATTAGGCCTTTTCTTCCTCCACCCCCTGTATATGAAGTTCCTTTCTATCCCTTTATTGTCTACTCTCTGTTCTGTCTTTGACTCCCATCCCTCTATGTGATACTGGCTCCCTGTAGATAGGACTCATTATGTGCAGAAGATAGCCTGAATAATGGCTTCACTGCTGGGGGAAAAATATGTATGTATTTAGAGAGATTGTGTAGATATATTTATGTATGTAAAGGGATAGAGGTTAGGTGTAAAAGAAGGCATGGAGCCCGAGTAAAGGATTATTGAAGCTGCAGAAGAGATGATTGAGTTTGAAAGACAACAATACTAAGGGGTGTCCTTGATTAAGAATTGACATAGTCAAATCTGTTTGGCATTTCCTAATAGACGACCAATCTTTCTTTTCTATATTTTTACACTTTGAATAGGCTTTTATTTATATTTATTTATATCACCATTGGTGATGCATCATGATTAATTGGGAGAAACCAAGCAAACCCAGGTGAAATCAGACTATAGCCTGAATAGAATGCTGCTTGTTTCATAACCACATTTTGCAACTATTCGACTTTGAGTTTGGCAGTCAAATCGGGCTCCTCCGATGGAATCATGGAATACTGGACTATGTGGGATGGCCCCTAAACAATGCATGTGTGAAACATAGTGAAAAAGTTCAGAACAGCAACAGAAATTGGAGAACTCCTCTCATCCACATCCTGTTGTGCAGCGTAAAGGAAGGCAGCAGAAATAAGGGGGGATGAGGGGGGGGGTTGAAGGTGGGAGGATGCCATGACTTTATTTTTTGTAGTT
The DNA here is from genome assembly GCA_949357725.1 of Hyperoplus immaculatus. NCBI lineage: Eukaryota > Metazoa > Chordata > Actinopteri > Uranoscopiformes > Ammodytidae > Hyperoplus > Hyperoplus immaculatus. The sequence goes on from OX442355.1 coordinate 18,598,886, forward strand.
TGTCAGTTTTAGATTTATAACTCCCTCTCTACGCCTCATACTTTCTCTGTTCTTTTCCTCTGGGGAACCTGAGCGAGCCTAAACTTCTCCAACTCTGGACCTGTAATTGAATAGCAGAGAGTTCTAATGGAACATTAGGCTGTTCCTGTCTTGACAGGCCCCTATTGATTTTGACTTTCCAGCATTGTAAACAATGTAACTGAAACAGATGCAGACCCTGGTATAAGCCATGATTGTAGGACTATTGCTGTGGAAATGTTACGCAGTGGCAAGTCTTTACTGTTTCACTGTGGTTTTGTCTGACTTCAATAGCGCGTTACTTTGGATGGCTTGTGCTTGCATCACGCTCTAAAGAATAATAGCAGGTCGTTTTTGTACCTGTCCATGGCTTTTGTTTTTGATGAAAAGAAAAGTCCACAAAGTCCAACTGAGCCATATGATTTTAATATTGAGGTTCATGATGCTGGTAGGTATAATAATAGCTTTTTATGAGATATTATTGTCTTTTGTTTGTGGTCTCTATGATACCGTGTACCATGTTTTTTTATGTCCACAGCGCTCTTCATCTTTGTGAAGGTGATGCCTTTCATGTAAAAAATAAATTAATAAGCTTTCATATGGACAACCTGTCAACAGGAAGGCCAACCACTAGGAATGTTCGATTCGATTTGCATAAGGAGTCTCTGGTGGCGAGGGACTCAAATGCAATTTAAACGATATTACATACTGTCAGTGTATCAAACGGAGTGGGGAATTATTCTACAGAAAGAAGACTATCTATATGGGATTACAATTATTATAAAGTGAATGTTGTTTGGTGCCTTTTTTGATACTTAACCTGGTTGATAATGCAAATACAGCATGTCAGGAACAAGGCTAGTGCTTTCACAGTAACACGTTTCATCCAATGCCTTAATGGTTTGGGGAATTTTCCTTTTGCCTCTCGTGAACGTCATTCGGCATGTACTTAACTATGTCTGAACTTTCCGCCACTATGCTCACCCACACATAAGCCCCTTTTACACAGCCAGTGAAAGCCGGGAATATGCCGGCCTTTCGGCCCTCCGCCCTGCTGTTTAAATGCGACCGTTGCGGAACGAGGGAAGAAAGGTGCGAGAGATTGTTCCGGGAATTTTACTACCTCGGGGGGTAGTAATATTCCCGACACAATCAGTTCCGCCTCTCTGTTTAAATGCTCCAGCTTGTTGTTGCGGAACAGGGGGGCGTTTGACGTTCCATAGCCTACGTTCTAAACATGCGACCATGTTAGCAGTTGAAGGACGTGTGTTTAACATTAATCATGGCGGCCTGATGTCCCGTAAAAATCACCAAATAAAAGGAACGGCGTATAATCTAGCTGATCATAAGGTCCGTTGCTCAATCCAAACCCCCGCGCTTCATTTTGCAGAGTGTATGAGTCTATTTCTGCCCAGGAGAAGTTGTACAATGGGAAAGCTAGGCTAGGCTAAGCTAGGCTAAGCTAGGCTAAGCTAGGCTGCGACAGGATTGCCGCCGCTATTATTATCCTAAGTCTGAGCGTATATCCACACTTTATTTCTGCCTACAGTAACGTGACTTCCCACACTGTGTGTATGTGTATGTGTATGTCTGATTGGCAGATCTCTGCTCTCACAAAGAGACTCGCTCACAACCAACCTGTCACACAAACACACACACACACACACACACACACACACACACACACACACACACACAGACACAGAGGTGAAGCGGATTGATTTTGTCAGTTTGGTTAACAGTCCAAGTGATGTTGGACTCAGCGCGTAGCGAGATCAACTGGCACATCGTGGGGACAGTAAAATACGGCCCTCTTACTGCAAGCTCCAGCACTTCTGCTCTCAATTCACTGGCCAGTGTTGTTATTGTAAAGCAGCTGACCGGCGCGGCGCTAAATGTTTACGTCACACCTGACGCTGTTTACAAGCACCTCTTTCATTCCGGAACGCTGTGTAAAAGGAGCTACTGATGTGCCAGCAGGCCGGCGTTGCTTGGTTCTGTGTAAATAACACAGAAGCAAGCAAAGCCGGCATTTTGGAGTGATGTTGTTCCGTCAATATGCCACAATCTCTGTGTAAAAGGGGCTATTAGCTTTAAAGATAATGCCTTGGGATACAGGCAGAGGGGGGAAAAAGATTTGACTTATTGTGCAAATATTCATTACAGTATTATAATAGTATTTAGTCATAAGTCGTTCCCTTACCTGTGACACTAATTCGTCAGGGCTTAGTTGTTAATGTTTGTTAAGCTAAAACGTGACATAGGAAAGCTGATGGCAGTTAAGGAGTATCGTATATGTCTAAACCGGTTTAATTATTTATTATTATTATTATTTTTATTGGAAAGTCTCCCTCGACTTGTGGTGCGTATTACATGACTTCACCCACCATCTATTCACCAGCTTAAAATGTTTCATGACAGTGTGAGCTTTTTTTTTCTTTTCTATAATTCATTATTTTCCTCTCCTATTGCTTCAAAGTGTATCTCACCAGTCTACCATAAAAGAACACTCAGCATGTGCAGTCTCCAAGTCCAACAATGGAAAGTTTACTTGATTTAAACAGCGTGTCACCTTTCACCGGTGGTGCTTTGCTACATGAGGGCTTTCTCCAGTCTTCAGAAAAGGAATGACTTTAGACACACTCTGTGATAAGAAGTAGATGAGAGCTGCTCACATGCAGAGATCTTGTCAGATGTCTAAGCTTTTTTCTGTTTTGTCCAACACATTAGAGAATATATCAAATTAAAAGTCTTTGCTGCCATTGAAGTTAAATTGAAGATAATAGGAAGACAGTTTGAGAGAGAGCTTTTCAGAGAATTGGATCATTTTCCCGGTCAAGACTGAGCTTAGAGTGGTGTGTGTGTGTGGGTGTGTGTGTGTGTGTGTGTGTGTGTGTGTGTGTGTGTGTGTGTGTGTGTATGTGTGTGTGTGTGTGTGCACAGCTGTCTGCGTGTTTGTCTGTAAATGTTAAAAATGATTGTGTGTCCGGCTGTGTACCTGATGTGTGCCAGACGTGGTCGCGACCCATTTAAAAATAGTCTCCATTAACATTTAACAGCATTTCTCAGAATGTCAGGAGAATGAAAGTCACATTGGACCCTGGAGGGGAGGGAGGAAATTATACAAAATGAATACGAATACTAATCCATTGCTCCAAAAGAGCATTCCATCCATCCCTTCTGCTTCTGTCTCAGAGGTCACATCTTACGAGAGCCACAAAAAATCCCTTCAGCACATAACTTGACAGGAGAAAAAAAGGTGAATTATGCCATAGAATGTTAAATCTAAGACTTCTCATAATGATGTCAACCGAGTGGATATTGCTTCAGCCAAAGTCTGTCAATAATCAGAAGTGTTTTGACACATAAAACACTGATTTTTGTTTGCCAAAAAAGCCAAAATTCCTGCTCCTAAACACCTTCCCTTCCTCGTAACTAATCCTGGCTGTAGGCAGCATATCCCTCCACATCCATAAAAGGGACATTGCTGGCATAAAGACAGTAGTAACCACTGAGCACAAGGCCATCAGGCTTGTGCCAGCATTCTATTTAACATTTGATTTAGTGAACTACACACACTCAGGGTCATTGATAGTTGGCTGGATTTCTTCTGGAACGCAGTTACATTTTGGAGCTGAGTTTGTATCTTTATATTCAAGCTGTGATACCCCACGATCATCCTGGTTTCTGTGCAGTAATTGGCATAATGATCAGGCAGGAAGATAGCTTTGTACAGATGAATTTATCTTTTTGCCCAACAGCAAGTTTCAATGATAGCATCAGTGGGGTGAAATGGGGGCCTATATTAGGTAAACAGACAGTCAAGACAGAGCTGTTTCATTTTGCAGCTAGAGCTATGCATCTCCTGAAGTGTGTTACGGTATTTGTTCAGTGTAATCACCATGTCAAATTAAGTGTGCGGAATGAATGCTCTAAATGAGAGGGATTCATGTTTAACCACACTGGCCCACTGGCTCAAATCAATAACACCAATCACAGTGTGGTGAGTAATAATTGAAGATAAGTGTCAAATATAGCAATGAATGACATAGGCTGGTTGAGCATTTACTCAAATTTAATTTTCCCTTCAGTAGTCAGTCTGGGGCTGGGGTGTATTAGTGGGATCCTGCTCGAACAGGTTTCTTAGTGTCCAATCAGCGAACAGAGCGAGTGGCTGAAAACGATGACGTCGAAGTCGTGCTCCAGTTTCAGTTGAATGCTGCGTTCCTTTATACCCGGAACTCGGAAATGTCAGACTTGGTAGTTCCGAGTTCCGACCTGTCTGTGTTCCAGTGCATCTGCTCGGGAAAGTATGGACGCCTACAACCTTTCTCATCCAAATAACTAAACGTTAGGCTCTAGCAAGTTACCGTTGCCAGGTACCGGTAGATCCATAGACTACAATATGTTGTGAAGTCGGAGATTTCCGAGTTCCCAGTACAACTGGAACGCTAATTTCCAGCTGTAGTCCCTGGCCAGTTGTCAGTAGGCAACCTTCAATACATAACAGTAAAACAAAATAAAAAAATACATTACATTTATAATTACAGCAGGCCTGAGCAAAAAGGGGAAAAAGACAAACAAGCATATTGCACTCAGTTGGAGCAAGAACAAACAGGCAAGCACAGATGATGGCAAAGATATCAAGGCAGTTCATGCAACAACAACACAACACACAGGAGACAAGGGAAAATAGGCCACAAAGATCACATTGAAAGCACATAGGGCAGAACATGCAGGCAGGTAGCAGAGATGGAGCGGCAGCAACAATGACTAATGCTGTGTCTGAAATCGCGCACTTCTGTACTTACACTTACTTTTTTGAGTGCACTTTGCGCAAAACCGGAGAGTGTGCCAAAATGCAGTGCACTGTAAGTTCCTCGGTCGTGCACTCAAAACGGTCTAAAACTTGAGTGTGGAGCGATGGACACTTTCCACACTCAACGGCCGCCATCTTGCCTACGTAGCGGAGAGGACGGGACATTAAAATCAAAATAGAGGAGCTTGAAGCAACTGTGGAGACGGACGCGCTCTACAAAAGTTAAATTACACATTTGTTTAGTTTTTCCGTACAACTACACTGATGTTGTGCGCGACGGCAGTTTGGACAGTGCACTGTAGAAATGAGAGCACTGCATCTATAAGTAAGTGTACTGTAGGGATAATAAAGTGCACTCAATGTAAGTGCACTTACGTGAGTGCGCGATTTCAGACACAGCATTAAGACTACGTCACATCAAACACACACATCACGTCTGACAGAAATGAATGTGTGCAGTTATAGTTGTCGGACAGCCATGTTTTAAGGTGTGCTGTAAAGGTGGAATATGTATGTATATCATTGATAGTGGTAGGCAGTGAATTCCAATGTTGTATCGCTCTAACAGAAAATGATTGTTGACCAATATTTTGGGCATGATATTTAAGAAAAGAAAAAAGATTCATAATAGATTAATAAGTTTTAAGAGGGTAGAATGTCACATTTTGTGCTTAGATATTGGATATTCCAGTTGCCTCTCATATCATTTTCATTGAGGGCTGAGCTTAATCAATGGGCAATGCCAAGACTTTGCTCTTTGTCTCAGTAAAACAAAAACAAGCCTTGCCAGTTATTGACTCATTCATCGTTATAAAGAATGTAAAGGATGACAGACTGCTCTTAACAGAGTGCTACAATCACAATTACAACTCTTTTTTTGTATAAATATTGATTTTTTTTTCTCATGCATTTTCAACTTCATTCTCAACAATCTAGAAATTGATTCTAGTAATATTTAAACTTATCTCTCAAAAGGTTCAAGCGTTGTTCTCTTCTTTTCATCCCACTAGGCTTGTACTCCTTTGCAACTATTCTCTCTCACATGTCATCTATTCTTATTGTTATCGATCTGTAGAGATTGAGTGGTGGTATTCCTAGGGAAGAAAAAATAATCCATAGTAAAAAAAAATCTTGTGTTCAGAACTGTGCCAGCACAATTGTGTTGCTTTATTACACAGGCCAACTAACACAACTATATGTGTTTTATGTTTAAATAAATATGCTTTACATATTTATTTCACATGCATAAGCAATATAAATGTGGCCGTGCTCATGCTGAAAACCCATTCTCACTTACACCCAGAAATACACAGCACTAATATTGACAGTGCATGTGTACACACCACTGCACAAACCTTGTCCTTTGCTGGTATTATGTATTCACAGGTTGTTTCTAAGGGAACGGTTACAATCCACTGTGTAAAAATTAATTAAGGGTGGACATTTGAATTAATTAACAGGACGGGAGTGTGGCATTACACTGATTTGGCCTTGTGACATTAAACACTCGCTCATACTCACACACACTCATACATACACACACGCATCTTGCACTGAGGAGACACACAGATTAGATTTAATTAACATTGTGCAGATCATTGGCACACTGTGGTTCAGCCTTAATTACATATTGTACTGGTCCTCTCTGTGTTTGAGTATGAGAGAAAGCGCCCGACAAAAAGAGAGGTACGGCCATCAGCTGCATTTCAGTAACATGACCCTGAGTGCAAAGTAAGCAGTTTAATTTTCTGCTGTTCATTTGTTACATCCGCATATTGGCAATTGTTAGTTCTCATGTTTACTCAGCCCAAAAGGTGAGACATACGATTTGCAGCACTTATCTTTACTGAAACTCACATAGTCTCCAAAGGAATATTGTAGCAAACACTTTTAAGTGTAAATTCTGTATCTTCTGTATAGGCTTAACGCTCTGAAAAGTGTGTGGTTTGCTGCTTCACAAAGGAGTCATCTAGCAGCTGGATTCAGTGGGGATTCACTGCAGTTACAATACATGGCAATTGTGAACCAGTTTCAAAGGAAAATATTTATTCAACTGTACATAAAAAAACTTCGTAACCACTCTTGCAGTATAACCCACAATAATCCCCTTTCCATTTGTGATGCTCCTAGCACAGCAATAGTTGAACTGGATTGCTATTTGCCACATGCAACTTAACAGCTTAGTTTATGAGTTGAATGTTCAGAGTTCAATGTCTGAGCTATTATGTTGTCATTTGTTTGCACTCTTGGGATGGTTGTGTTTTGCCAAATAGAGAATAAACCATTGGTTACACCAAAGTGCCAAAGTGATTGACACACCCATTTAATAGTTGAAAAGCAACCTCGAAAAGTTAAAGTATCATTAAAAGGACAGAACCTTGTTGACAATGTTTTGCTCAGGCCTGGTTTAAATCAAAGTCTGCAAGTCCCCTGCCATTGTATCAACAGCCTCAGGATGAGTATTCTCGTGCATTTATAATCTGTTTTATACATCCAGCAGATCTCCTGAGGTAAACCCAACCTAATTGTTAAGTGCTCTAGGTCTGCTGAATAATTTGAGGAGAGTACTGTGACATCGATAGAGATAAAGTAGCACAGAAATGTGTTGATTAACAAGCACACTTTGCCACTTTGGCATACGTGTGGCAGTGATACCTCTTCTTGACAATGGATGACTCTTATTAGTGAATATGATTTGGCATACTTGAGTCTAACACTTGTTATAAAGGTAGGGCAGACTTTGCAAAAGCCACTGGAGGCATTATGAGGATAACGCTTTTAGCACTCGGAGAGCCTCTCTATCCTTCCTCAAGCAGTATAAGCAGCAGTTTCCATACATGATTCTCTCACATGCGGGTCTTCCCTGGTGATATCAAGAAGAATTCCGGTTTTCTTAGATATCTTCTGTCTCTGGGGCCATTGCATTGACAATAGCGATAGCTCTGCCACTGAGAGCATCCCAGTGGTGTACTCAAATGTCAGCCTGGCACTGTGTGGGGTGGTAACCGAAGATCCCTTTCTCCCTTAAGATTTTGCAGCCTGGCACAACTTTAGAACAGAACAGCCAAGTGTCAAACCAAAACAATGGGGATGCTTCCATTGTTCTCTCCTCCAAAGATACTGCCTGGAAAAAAGTTGAGTCGAAACTGGCAAGCCGTGGCTTTGGTAATTGGTCCGCCCACATGAAGCAACATTCATAATTCTACTATACTATTTCAAATCACAAGTCAGATCCAGAGGGTATGGATAGCATACAAGACCCTCTTTCAGGGTGAAAACCCATGCAAAAAATACCCATGAACAGAAATATCTGTAGCAAAATTACCGTATATACTGTAGATAAATACAGAAACCTTTAATCTATAAAGTAACAAAACGAAGAAAAAAAATAAATCAAGTAACTAGTTTAGTTTATGTTTAGTTTAGTTTATTTAATTAGGACACATTAACATTAATGGTGCAAGGAGGGAACGAAGCCCAATGGGCCTGTACAGAGTTCCACCCCTAAAACTGAATTTCAATTTTTAACCAATGAACGTGTATACAAGTTTAAAGATGCTCCAAGGAACTTTCTTTGGACAGAAGCAGTAGTGTTTTAACTATGCCAGCTGTAGTTCCTGCGTGTGCATACCAAACACATTAAGAAAAACTATATTCAAATAGCATTCTTTGCACTGATGGTCTTGTTTGCTGTCAAGTGTCATTTATGATCAATGGAGGAAGAGTTAGACTATGTCAGACATATTTAAAAGTTCCTCGTAGCACCTTTAAAGTAATATATCTGGCTGTGAAAATAAATAAATAAAAAGTTTAAATTTGGTGTTTAAATGTCTATGCTGAGATAAGTTTTGTATGACTGCAACCACAAAACCATCCCTATAGTATAGAGGACCGGCAAGAGGATAGACATTTTTTTTTTTTTTTTTTTTTAACCTTTATTTATACAGGTATATCCCATTGAGACCGAAGACTCTTTTGCAAGGGAGACCTGTTCCCATTCCCACGTTACTATTCACACACCGATAGCAGACTAACTATCGACATTCACACGAAGCAAGGTGGGTGAAGTGTCTTGCCCAAGGACACAACAACTGTGACACAGGTGGCAGGGCGGGGATCGAACCTCCAACCCTTTGATCATCAGCCGACCCGCTCTGCCAACTGAGCCACAGTCGCCCCCATAATGTAACTATAAGGGCCACACTGATAATAGACTTTTCACATAGGCAACAGTCAGTCTACCACTTGCATGCTGTCAAATAATGACATGTTCACTACACATTATAGAAAATGAAAACATCCCAACTGGTTCATTGAACTTCATGGGTGTACGAACCGTTCTGTCCCTTCTATCTCTGTCACGTTTTATCCTTCCCACCAATTCCCTGTTGTCCCTCTCACAGTCTCATCTCCTCTTTGTCAGCCATTCCCATTTCATGCAGTGTTTCACCATCACAAGGATCCACTTCATCTTGCTCTTCTCCCGCCCTTCTTCCCCATTGCCAGTAATTATGGAGGCAACTGCTCGACTGGGGATTTCATCACATGGCTGAGAGCTCTGCCGAGATGCCAACATCAGGAAAACCCCTGTCACAGCAATGAGAGACTAACAAACCACAAGACATATTGAGCTGCTAGAAAATGAGCCAAAAGGCCCAGAGGAGCTGTGATTAAAGCCTCAAATCAGAAACCAAAATGCAAGCGCAAAAGGTTTCCCTAAGAATGTTAGCGTTGAGGTTTGGAAAGAATAATTATTTTCCTCCTTTGATTGTCTTCATTGAAAGACTGTACCAAATTTACACTGTAAAAAAAAGCTAAGTGAGTAATCATTTCACACCAAAAGCGCTAATTGTAACACTTGATTGGCTTTTGGCACAGCAAGAAATCTCTAGAATCTCTGAGACTTTAAGTCCATGTATCTGAACATTCTTGAAAATCTTATCGACCCAGTTCCCTCTGAAAAGTCTCTCTAAGCAGAAGAAAGAATAGCAAAGCATTTTTTTTGGTGCGCTATTTAACAGTATTGGGCCTTTATACAAAATAAAAACATGAAAACTCCCAACAGCCGCAAGCCCCCGGTGTATCAGAGTACTCAGTGAGCGGCAGCCACAGCGCTTCCAACACTGCTCCTGTGGGGGGGAAGAGAGAGGCCCAGCATACATTATTCAATAGCTATATGTGGGATAACAAGCTAGTGAGACTGAGCTAGATAAAAGACACATGAGTAAGTGTTGAGAGGGGAGAGAGGTAAATTTAATTGACTGGTCACTTTGGAACATAAAACATGTTGATGCATTTAGGCAATCAGCACGTTATACTCTCTCTGCTCTGTACATCAATAACTGGTAAAACAAAACCAGTGTGTTGAAAGCAATAGCCTTGGCAATTACGGTGTTATTTTCCTCTCTCGTTCATCGTGTGTTGTTTCGTGTCATTTCTTTTAACTGTAACGCCACTGTCTACGATGTAGATCAGGTGTGAAACCGATTACCATGAGTCAAAAGTTAAGACGTTCCTGTTTTATATTTCCCCTGGCAAATGATAACTGTGATCTAGACAAGCCACGGGAACCTGCAGCCTGTAGGCTAATAGAACGGTTATGTGTAATGTATTCCTGTTGGCTATGATAGCTATCTGGTCCATCCTGCTTTGGTGGAACGGATTGTCCTGACTCTGTAGAGGGGGCAGGGTTAAAGAGAAGAGTCTGTATAGCCATTAAATAAAAAAAGGGTCTTTAAAACGCGAACATACAAACAATAGCAATAGGGCTTGTTACAAATGAAAAAATAAAAAGATATGGGGGGGGGGAATTGGACAGAACAGAGACAGCAAGGAAACTACAGAACTAAAGGGGAATACCCGAGCAATAAAACATATAGAAGGAAATTTAAGAGATGTGTAATTATTCTGAAATACATGATATCGTTCCAAAAATTGATATTTGGAATTCATGGCCAATGTAAGCCACAGAACACCAGTCATGTTAGAGAGATGAGTAAAGGAGCAAGTGTGTGTGTGTGTGTGTGTGTGTGTGTGTGTGTGTGTGTGTGTGTGTGTGTGTGTGTGAGTGTGAGAGAGAGAGAGAGAGAGTGTTTGTGTCAGCCAGCATCGTTCATGGAAACTGAGCCTGATCAATAATCTATTAGCAAAAAGATATGTGTGCATGAGGAGGCATAAATGTGCACACACACACACACACACACACACACACACACACACACATAAGGTCAACTAGGTCAACTATTGTCAAACTTGTTATGCACACATGCACTTCATACTAATTTTTCTCCAGTGCAGGGTTGTCTCCATGGACACTTATTTAAATGCAAACTATGATTTTCGCAAACAAACTTTAGAGTGAACATATTCCTCTTATACCGCAATTATTTGTACCACAAGGGAATATGTTATGGAGCTTTGGAACTCTACCTGCTCTTCTCAGCCATGATCCTCCATCATCTCCTCTTCTCTCTCTTTTTCTCCTCTACTCCACGGTACCAAGGGACAAAGGAGTCCATGGAAAATGTGCATCTTTAGAGACATATATGGCCGTGATGTAGCCACAGACGTTTGGTCCTGTTGCTCTGGCTGCTCTGTATGTGTGTGCTTGAACGAGGTTTCTGTATCTAGTTCCTTGAGCTTGTTAATTTTTGAATAGAAGTTGCATACTTTATAATGTTGTACATTCATGTATGATGATCTGAATGTTGTGTGTTCTGCGGACCGGTGGGTGTATTATCACATGTGTAATCGTACATGCCTGCATGTAAGTTTTACATCATGGAGCGGTTCTGCTGGTTGACACTGGAGTCCCTCAGTGCAGGATATATCCTTCAACATCCCACTGCTTCAATACCATGAGCAGTTCACAATTGATTTCACTTTGCCTCCAAGCAAGTCTAAAACAGAAATAAGTGTTCATACATGATGGAGTGCATTCACATTAGGGCTGTGCTAAAATCTGTTTATCTAATAACTTATGTGATATCCTTATGATTTCTAGCTGAAAAAAAATCCACATTTTGAAAAAGAAAAAGTGTTAAAAATTGGTTTTGAACTACAGTCTCATCTCCTGTAGATGTCACAGTACGGCTAGTTGCCTTGAATTGCCGGTTGCCAGTCTCTGTGTTGTGGCTGGAAGCAGCATGGTCGACACAAATGGCAAAATTAGAGTAGCCCCTTCAAAAAACAAAGCTGAATATCAAAATATATCTGAATTTGCAACATATCGCAATATATCGTGATATACAGTATAGTATTGTGAGCCACTCGATGGATTTTGTATTGTGAAGTCCTTGCCAATACCCAGACCTAGTTTACACTGTACACAGTGAGTCGCATACAGTACACCTGCAGCCTCTTTTCATTGCAGGATTTGCTGTGTGTTTCTGTGTGTGCACAGGGGTTAATATCCAGACAAAGAATGCATATAAAAGCTGGTGTTTATGTTAAGGGAACTCCCCTATGATGATCATGGAAGCTGAACAAAACGAATGACAGCACTAACTATGTTTAATTGAATGTGTATTACGATGGTGGGTCAGTTACTCAGCGGTGAGCACTGTTGTCTCACAGCAAGATCCTTTCTGTGTTGCTCTCCCTTAATCATTGTGGGTATCTGCTAGTACAAAAACCTTCTATCAAAAACAGCCCATGAATGTGAATGCTTTGTGCTTTAACCTTATAAAGTACTGGTGGCTGGTCAAGGGTATACAGTATTCCTGCCGTCTTCCCGTCCATAGAATGAGAGGATATACACATTGGCGTATAGCACACAACTCTGGCCTCAATACATTTGTATTAGTAGTTATTTTTGTTGTCTATTATTTCTTATCGTACCACATGCTGACTCGTTTGTTCAGCTTTGGCAGAAACTCTCAGAAATAGATTTGAATAATGCTGCAAAAGGACTAACAGCACCCTCAGATTGTGTGCTTAAGACCATTATATCGAAATGTATTTGCAGGCGCTTATCTGAGGAGTTATGTAAAATCCCTCGGATGTACTTTATCTCTAAGCCCTCAGGTTGGAAGGTATCATTGTAAAACCTCACTTTCAGGATATATTTTTTTTGTGAAGTTATTGAATTTGAAACATGGGTTATGGGTTATATATTATTTATTTATTTATTTAAGATATTTTTGGGAATTTTTATGCTTTATTGATAGTGTAGAGACAGAGTAGAAATGGGGCAGAGAGGGGAGTGACATGCAGAGAACGACCGTGGGCTGGAATCGAACCCGGGTCCGCTGCTGGCCGAGGCCCATGGGGGGGACGCCCTACCAACTGAGCTAAGGGCGCCCCACATGGGTTATATTTACTGTGAAATTGTAAAGATGTTAGGGAGAACAAGGGAGGACAAATCATTTGGAGCTGGTGCAAAAAAGGATACAGTCATATGAAAAAGTTTGGGAACCCCTCTCAGCCGGCATTATAATTGACTCTGCTTTCACACAAAAAAGATAAAAGTGGTATGTCTTTCATTTACCAGGAACAGCTAAGTACTGGGATGTTTTCCAAACAAAGATTTTTTGAAAAGCAGTATTTAGTTTTATGAAATTAAATAAAATGTGAAAAACTGGCTGTGCAAAAATATGGGAACCCTTGTGGTCTTGCTGATTTTAATGCATGTATCAGCATGTAAAACTGAGGACTTTAAACACAAAATTGGTTGGATTATGTTGTTAAGCCTTGAACCATAAAGGTCTGTTTAATCATGAGAAAAGGTATTTTAGGTGCCTAAATGCAAGTTGCACTTCTCTTTGACTCTCTGCAGAAGTGAGACAGAATGGGATCATCAAAACAGCTCCCAAAAGATCTGAAAAACAAAGATTATTCATTGTCATGGTTTAGGGGAAGGCTACAAGAAGCTTTCCCAAAGGTTTCAATTGTCAATTTCTACTGTAGGGAATGTTGTCAGGGAATGGAAGGACACAGGCACAGATACAGTTGCTTGGAGTATGCTAAAGCTCATTTAGACAAGCCAGATTCATATTGGAAGAAAATGCTTTGGACTGATGAGACAAAAAATAAGTTATTTAGTCATTATAAAAAGTGCTTTACGTGGTGAAAGGAGAAAACTGCATTCCAAGTAAAACACCTGCTACCTACTTTCAAATTTGGTGGAGGTTCAATCATGCTGTGGCCACTTCAGGGACTGGGGCCCTGGTTAGAGTGGATAGTCGGATGAATTCAACCCAGTTTCAACAGATTATCCCTTAAAGAGAGACGTGATGCACATTGGCATATTTTTATTTACAAAGCCTTGACCGGGAAGCTTCCTCGTTATTTAACAGAAATGTTGCAAATTTCAGATGGGCTTTATGAGACCCGCTCCACTGACATGCTCATGCTTTATGTCCCACAAGCCCGGTCTGAGCTGGGAAAGACAGCTTTTAGCTTCAGTGCCCCCGACTCCTGGAACAACTTACAGCAACAAATTAAACTAAATACCTTCATATCCTTTAATCAATTTAAACAAACTATCTTAAATCTGCCAAACTCTACCTGTAACTGTTTTAATTAGGCTATATTGTACTTTCACCCATTTAATTTCATTTTAATTGCTGCCACTCTTCATCGTCTAAATGTTTCAATTGTTTTTTTATTTTTTGTTTTTTTCTTCTCTTCACCTGTTGTTGTGTATTTGATGTATTTGCATTGAATATTGTTTATGCATTGTTGTTTTTCCTTGGAATTTGTTTGAACTCGACGTCATTGAAAATGAGGGTCACCCCTCAATTGGTCTCTCGAGGATAAATAAAAGTTAAATGAAAATTAAATGAAAAAAATTCAGGATAATGTTCAAGCATCAGTCACAAAGTTGAAGTTGCGCAGGGGTTGGATATTCTAACAAGACAATGACCCTTAACACAGTTCAAATTCCTGCAGAGGGAAAAGTACAATGTTCTGATATGGCCGTCGCAGTCCAATGACTTGAATATCATCGACAATCTATGGGATGATTTGAAGCAGGCTTTCCATGCTCGGCAGCCATCACATTTAACTGAACTGGATCGCTTTAGTATGTAAGAATGTTAAAAATACCTACATCCAGGATCCAGACACTCATCACAGGCTACCAGAGGCGTCTAGAGGCTGTTATTTTTGCAAAAGGAGGCTCAACTAAGTACTGATGACATTTTTCTTTTGGGGTGCCCAAATTTATGCAAATTTTGTTATGATGCTTTTTGCATATTTTCTATTATTCCAATAAACAAAATGACACCGCTGAATTGCTTCTGTTTACCTAAGGTATGTCATGTATGTAAAGGAATTTGCTTCTTTGAAATCCCAGCTAATGATTAACAAAAATCCCCAAAATTAGAAGGGGGTCCCAAACTTTTTCATATGACTGTATAAAAACATATATTCTGTATGTATTTCTTTTTGTTTAAGAATTTAAGAATTTGTTGTGTAATATCAATACATTGGTTCATATTTAATCTTGTCTAGTGTGTTTTTTTCACAGCTGGTTTTATTTCCTTGAGCTCTGTGACCTGACTGGTCCCTTAGACACCATACATTATTGTGAAGAAGCAGAGAGTGGCTGACGTAGCAGCTTCTGTTTATAGATCTATCTGGTGTTTGTCACCAAAACAAAAGCTCTGCAGTTTACCCTCCTCTGCCTTCCATCTCTATCTTGCTCTCCCTCCTGTTGTTCTCTCCTCATTCCAAGATTTATTGCTCTGCAAGCCAGAAGCCGGGAGGTCCCTGCATACCTCTCCTCCTCCATTCTACCCCCCAACTCTCCCTTTATGTGCCCCTTTACACCCTACCCCTCATTCAACCTCTGTTTACTTCAAACCCACCGACCCAACAGGCTAAAAACAACTCTGTCTGGCTATTTGAGATGGTTTGAGTTTTGGAAGGACAATACCTAACGTCAATGAGAGGTATCAGAATTTCTGGTTCTTTCATATCTAACATTTATATTCAAAAATCAAAAAAAAGGAATGCTCCATCATGTTGAAACATGTTAACAAAGCAGGTGGAGCTGCGTAGACAATACTGTCAAATCAGAGCAGCAATGAGTGCCATCTGTGTTTTTCTTTATTTGCATTTCATTTACTTTTTTAAATTCCAACATACATATTATCTTACAATACTTGTGTTTGGCTTAAGACATCAGCTCCACCAAAACCCGCTGACCATAAAAGTCTGGACTGTAATTCAGCTGCTGAGCTGGTATTTACGTACATAGCCAAATTGATTGATTGATTGCATTTTGAATCTATACATTCACTGTGGCAATTTGCAGTAGAAAAGTAATTGTGATGGTTTTGATGTTAATATATTAATTGCATTATTAAACATGCCACCGTCAAATAGATGTTATTCAATAGATATTTGGTAATTCAATCAAGCAGGTCCATGATTGGGGTTTAATAATTCTGACATAAAGGGCCTAAAATAATAGCTTTTTTCAAATGGACCTGAACTCCAGTCTCATGCTTGGGCCTTATTCAATTCCACTCATGCAGGCACACAATGATCGGACATCTCTTGCCTGGCCCAGAATAATGCCAGCTGACACGTTGAGATCTGAATGGATTAAAGTGATCTCAAAAGTGTTGACACAAGGCTTATACGGCAGACTGGTGACATGTTAAATAGACAATAGGGTCCCTGAATGCACATGAAGACCCTTGAACATATTAAATCCAAGTACCCAGAGAATAAGCTTGTGAGCAACTCTTGTTTATTATCTGTTGTTACATGGCCGCGGGGACTGAAAACAGCAAATTAGCACCGCACATCAACAAACACATCACTTATTTAATAGCCCTTGCTAATTAGCCGAATAAAAGTTGAAAGAGGAATGGAGGGAGGCCGCAGGCACTTTATCACACGCTGTGTGATTAGTATGCTGTTTTACCTTTGACTATATAGTATGTACTTTTTTTACTTAAAACAACTGTCACTGTTTGTCCTAACTCCCCCTATGTTTAACTAATTTAACCCTAGATTTCTGTACATTTCTAACCATTATGGCTTTAGTATCTCTGTCATGCTGTGGTTGTTTACAGCGTCTTAGTAACAGCTAATTATCTATAACAGGGGGGCTCTTCACAGTTTAATATCAACGGAGCGGCTGGGGCTATTAAGCAGGTAGGGCAGTTGACCCTACATCCGAAGGGTTGGTGGTAGATCCCCGCCCCCTGCCACATGTCAAAGTGTCCCTGGGCAAGACACTGACCCAAGTGTAAATCGCTTTAAGTGGTCAAGTACGACTAGAAAAGTTCCATATAAGTACAAGTCTATTACAATATAGAAACACAGACAAATTAAATTAATCAGATGCATAGGTACGTATCCGAAGGTACTGTTCACTTCAATTGAAATTGTAATTCTCAAAAAGCCTCAAGTTTAAATTTCAATCATCACCTGAATCCCCAGCAGTTTAACAGAGATGTATAGTAAGTTTAATCAAATTGTTTAGCTCTCATTGCTTTACCATTACAATTTTGATTTACTCCTACCACCCTCGTGTCATTCTTGGCCATAGGAATCAGAAAAAAAAAACTGATGAAAAACAACACTTTACACTACCTGCTTTTAACAGACACAATTAGAGAGTTGCTGGTTTATAGAGTGGAGATTGGACTTACATTCATCAGGTGGCCAGTCACAGCCCTTCAAATGAATTATAATGTTGCTCCATTACTGCTGGATGTGTAAATACGACCAACAGGTTCGCCACATCAAATACAAAAACAGTTACTGCAGAAACATTTTGCAAAACATTTAGATGGAGCTGGATGACCAGTCACTGATACAATGTAACTTCTTTATTTTATTTCTTCGCTTTGCCAGACATGCAGCTGAAGACAGGGAGTATTTCAAATAATTCTCCATATACTGGGTGTGTTCAGTTTCCCGACCGAAACTTTGAAAACCCCACCCAGCCACGATTATGAATAATGACACATACGATTTCTGTACTGCTGAAACAATTTCAGTATCAGAAATTCGACTGATTGGCCGACAGATGGGTAGACCTGCTGAATAGATGCAGGCTTGTAAATGGAGGAACAGACTGAGACAAACCAGATTTAGGATAGCTGAAAGCTCTTTATTAGATTGACGGCTAAATGTATCTCTTGTTAAAAGCATGTCCTTAGCCTTTTAGATCGGGAGACAGACAGTCAGTGAGACAGGCAATCACAGAGATATAGTCAGGAGAGCTAAGAGCTGTCATTAGGCTGATGGCAAGGATGAATCAACCAAATGTACTATACGTGAGGCTTGAGTACATTGCTGTTGATGGAAATGGTATGAAGTTAGACAGCTAGTGAGATGGACCAAAGAGAGCTGAAAGCTGTTATCCGAGTGATGACTTAACACAAATAACCAATCCCATCACTTATGAACCTCCACTCCAGACCAGTTTAGGCTGAGAGTCAGACAGACGGTCAGGTAACAGCAGTGAGACAGCCAGTGCAACAGGCATTCTGAAAGCTTTTGTCAAGACCCATCTGTACTGGTGGCTGGAGGCTGTGATGATGAGCCACCAGTCCACAGCTTACTATTACCTGATGCTAATTACACTGGCTACCTCAGGCTGGCACGCCTGTGTTCATAATCAAAGTGAAATTAAACTATTAGCTGAATTAATGGCGCAGTGGTGTATGTTGTGTCAGCATAGAAGAGAGAGCATGATGTGTGGGCCTTTCAGCGTACTTATTTGTGCCTCTGTGCACATTTCACATGATGAGGGGAGATTTACGAGCGAGACACTAAACACAAAAGCCAAAGGGACAATGCAGAAAGTGGGAGAGGGAGATAAACAGGGAACCGAACAGAGTATAAAGAAGATCACAAATGATGTATGGTACTTAGGAGGAAATGTTACAAGTGCTCACCCAACCACATTTACTGTAGATTTGTTTTTTATTTATCCATTGAAGCTACTGCACTGCCGCATAACATTTTACTTATCCATGGATTTAAATTTTTAAATGCATTTCTTTAAATGGTGATAGCCTAGCTCATAATAGTGAGGTCATAGTGACTCTTCACACTTGTCTCCATGTGGCTGCCAGACGGATTACATTTCTAACATCAAACATTGTCAAATATGGTTGTCCAGAAGCCTTTACAGTATAAGTCCAAAAGGATGACCAACATCAAACTAACATTTGAATTAGAAAACATCAAACATCATGCCAGCTTCACAAAAGATCAGAGTTTGTATAGAGGGAATTCCATGGAGAGAATGAACATTTGATATATCAAAGAAGAGCAGCTGAATAGGTTCCTAACACAACATACAGTATATGGAGGCATACAGCATTATATTGCTGCTAGTTTCATTTGAATACATTTGTAATGTTATTTATAAACATATGGAATTTAATCTTTGGATGCATGAGTTTTTGTTTTTCAATCATTCATATTCACATTTATTATCTATTTTTATCTATCTATTTTTTAATGACCCATTTTTTTAATGTTATGATTTTACCGTAAATACCAAATTAAGTTGCATCTCATTACAGATCATTTTTACTTTTATATCGTATTGCATATGGGTTTTTCATTATATGAAAATAGTGCCCTCATTTTTCAGATTGTGAAAACAAGTAATTCCATAGAACCATGCATGTTTGTGCACACTGCCTGTTGATTGACACATTCAGTAAGCCTAAATAAAGCTTTACACATGCCTTTTTTTCTCCACATCAAAGTGAATACTGCACACTTGAGAATTATTGATTTTACAACAGAGTAACCAACTGAATGTGGTGTCTGAATACAATATATTCTACAATACCAGGACAAACCTGAACTGACAATATTGTTGATAGCCTTAACGAATAATTAAGAATTTCCTAATAGATCACAAGACATTTTTGCTACATTTTTCTTAAAGGTGCTCCGACGAACTTTCAGTTTTTGTTCATTCTTGCACCGCCTTTGGTAGTGGTAGTGTATTTACTACGCCAGCTGTTGTTCCTGAGTGAGCGTACCCATGACAAAGGCATTAAGAAAAACTAAATAAAAATAGCATTCTTTGCTCTGGTGGTGTTGTTTGCTGTTGCATATCGTTTGTGATCATCGAAGGGAAAATTTCCATGTTTCAGAAATAATGAAAAGTTCCTCGTAGCACCTTTAAGTACCACCCATCAGAATGTTTGGCTTCAATCAGCTGTTATGTAAATATAGGTTATTAACGGTTTAATATTCACTAATTATTTACCACCAGTATTTCCTTGCATTTGCATATATCAAATATGACTTTCCATCTACGTATGGTTGCGCTTCTAAATGACGGAGTCCTGCACTAAGTGAATGGGATCAGGCCTGCTCATGCACACTGCCCATTGAGCTGGAATGATTCAAAGCACATTACAGCTGCCATGCTTTACAAAGCGCCCATCGCTTTAAACAGAGTGGAAAGATAATATAGTGAAGCCTATCACACGGCCCGTTGGAAATAATTAATACAGCACACATGCGTTAGCAAACAGATGAGAGAGGCAATGCACAATAAACCGTGTGGAACACTCATTTGTTGTTTGGCAAATGTGTTACCTGACACTGGGAGTGGGTGGTGTGTGTGTGTGTGTGTGTGTGTGTGTGTGTGTGTGTGTGTGTGTGTGTGTGCATGCACATGGGCTGGGTTGTCTATGTACCTGCACCTGATATTGGTGTGTGTCTATGATATGTGTTTGTGTCTAGGTTACCGACATATGGATACACACAAGCCCTGTTTGTCATTGATTGTGTTGTATTTGTGTATTGCTTTTTGTATGTATGTGTTTTCTGTGGGTCCGTAACTTGTGTGTGTCCCTCACACATTTGCTGTGGTTCTGTGTTTGTGTTTGTGATCAATCCTGTCCTGGGAGTCCCCGGACGCTCCAAAATAAAGCCCAGACAGGTGTGACATATTAGAAATTTGGTCTCGACTCGCATAAGCAGACCAAAAAAACAATGAATATCCATCCATGACAAACAGAGAGAGAGAGAGAGAGAGAGAGAGAGAGACAGAGAGAGACAGAGAGAGGGAGAGAGAGAGAGGTGAGAAAGGGACATTGAGGGTGAGGAGGAAGTGAATGGAGGGAAAAAAGGGGATTTTTTTTCTCATTTCAACGGATCAACGACTTTCCAATTTTAACACAATTCTCATTTGGAATTCAAACCGGAAAGCAGCAAGACATTAATTTGAGGAAATCAACAGAGAAATTGGGTCACCTGTGAGCTATTAATTTCACGCCGCCAAAACAAATAAGCGATTTAAAAGACAGAATGATAGAGGGAGAGATGTGGTGGAAAGGGGAATAGAAAGAGAGAAAACACGGTATGTAAGTGCAGAAACATAATGCAAGCAGTGAAGGAGGGCTGAAGGAGAAGTTGGTTAAGAATCTGAGTAGGACGATTTTGCTGGCTGATGATTGGGAAATAAAGAGAAAGATGAGAGGGTATGGCCAGGGACAGAGAGAGAGACAGAGAGAGAGAGAGAGAGAGAGAGAGAGAGAGAGAGAGATGTTGCGTTGAGTTTGGAATATAATGAAAATGGCAGACATGGGGTTCGAATTCATTACTACCCATCCATGGAATGTAAACTAATTTGGGCAGTGTGTGGCTCAATCAGACTTTAAAGAGGAGAGCAGAGGTCAGGGTCACAGTCGAATTTAGCTCATTTAGAATGAGAAAGATTGCCTTTTTTTGTCAACACGCACATAGACACACAACAAGCCAAATGGTGTCAGGCTCACTAGGGAGTCAAGTTTGAAATGTGAAAGATGATACTGACTCAGGCTGTAGAGAGCAGGATAATGCAGTACTGAAAAGTGTGTGTGGATAGGCTACTTTAATGTGTTTGTGACAGTGCAAGGGATATACAATTTGCTGTTGTCTTAATCATCTTTCTTTCTCTCTCTCTCTCTCTCTCTCTCTCTCTTTAAGGAAAGTCCATTAATCCTCCAGTCAGACAGAAATGTGACTGTCAATGCTAGGAATGATCAGGGACAACTGACCGGTCAGCTAACCGTGGGTAAGACACCGACACCCACCCCCACACACACACCCACACACACACACACACACACACACACACACACACACACACACACACACACACACACACACACACACACACACACACACACACACACACACACACACACACACACAGTTATGATGCTTTGTTTGTGCTTGATTTCCTAAATGCATTTTACCTCCATCTGTTAACTAAATGATATCTGTTTCAATTAGTGTATCACACCAAGGCTGATAGCCGTGTTGTTTTCTCTACTGAATAATTTTTCGAAGGTATTATTGGATTAGTGAGGGCCCAGTGTCATGTGGAAGATTCCACTCAAAAGACTTATGACATATTCGCATAGAGACCAATAACAAAAAAAAAATTAAGAACATGATTAAAATAATTTAATCTATTATGAAATGAAAGTAATCATCTATAAAGAAATGCCTATCTGGCCTTTGTTTACAGTGCTGGTAAGGTAAAAAGGAACAGTGTTAATGTTGGAGCTATTTATGAGAGTCAACCAACAAAGTTTCAACTGTAGAGCTCTCATGAATATACCGCCATCAGGGCACGTAAAAAAAGGATTAAAAAAAGCTGTTTGGGCCAAACAAAAAATAACAGTATTTTCAGTTTGTGTCACTAGTTCTGACCGAGAGAAACTCTAACGTCTTGAACTTGAAAGGCTTGGTGCTGTTGGAATGACTGACTTATAAATGTACAGAGTGTGTGTGTGCGTGTGTGTGTGTGGGTGTGTGTGTGTGTGTGTGTGTGTGTGTGTTAAAAAACAGGTGTGTGTCCTTTGGTTCCTCTGAGTGGGGTGAGTTGCAGATGCAAAGGTCTAGTGACAGAGGCACCAAGGTGATTGTGGCATTGGTTGAGGTTCAGAACAGGTTAAATTTAAAATGTAGTTAGTTGTGACCTTTTCTTGCTGTCGTGTTTGTTGTATAACATGTCCTTTTTTTGTTGTCTATTCCTTGCAAAAGTTCAGCAGCCATCGTCTAGCACTAACCTGCCCTCTGAACCTCTCTCAGAGTTGAAACACAAAGAGACAACACAATGACGTTTAAGGTTCTGCAGTGACACAGTGAGGGCCTATGTATGGCTCCTACAGTATATTCATTCTGGACTTAAGAGATGTTGATCTCCATTAATAGTGCTTCTTCTTGGAAAACACCACAGTAGGGCTATAGAGATTTTTCCTCTGCTTTTAATACACTTTTTTTCATTCCGCACATACTTTCACTTAGTGACATTTGGGTTCAATGCAAGTTCAAATTATTCATGAAACCACACACCCTCAAGTACAGTTTATTTTATTTAAATAGCTGGATATCACACATTATAATTTGCCTCAAGGGGCTTGACAAACTGTACAGCATACAATAACCTTTAAATGGGGGGGGGGGAACCTTATGAAGAGTAGCTGGGGACTGACATTCCAGACAGTCAGATTTGCACTTGATGTTGTATGCACACATTTTGCAAATATTTCACGTAGATTGTATTGCATATATGAATACTAAGTATCCAGGATACCACTCTACAATGCATACCTGCTAAGAGGACTGGCCACACAACCACAGGAGAGGCAAGCACAACATTCACACATAATGGAGAGATAGACAAGCACACTGAGTGAAGGAGAGGTATGAATAGAATACAAACTATAGAAAGTGAGAGGGAAAGAGTACAGGTCAACTAGGGGACAGACAGAGGTCACAGTGCCTTAGT
Source organism: Hyperoplus immaculatus (assembly GCA_949357725.1). NCBI lineage: Eukaryota > Metazoa > Chordata > Actinopteri > Uranoscopiformes > Ammodytidae > Hyperoplus > Hyperoplus immaculatus. Next base: position 18,622,447 of record OX442355.1, read on the forward strand.
GAAAAAAGGAAAAAAGAGGACAAGGTGGAGAAGGTTTATGGCATTTCAATCCCCTAGAAAGTAGTAAGTTATCCTTTTTTACATTTGGAATTTGGTCTGCCTAGATGGATGATAGTGCTGATATCTGGCTGTTTATTGACGTCATTAGAGACATTGTCAGATTCAGCATGTGATTTGATGAGACACAATATTTACCAGAGTGTGCCATGGCTAGTGCTGTATGTGATTGCAGAATTGAACCACAACATGCATCAAATTCCCTCTCGGTGTATCTCTATCTTTCATCTATCTTCTTTCTGAAAATGATTTGCATAGTCAGAATTAATAATTTGCTTAAACAGTGACACATTGAATAGGAAAGTGAGCTTTATGTTGCAAAACAAAATAGTGTATTTGTAATAACACTTTGAATGGCCTTGTGTCTGAATTGTGCTATATCAATAAACGTGCCTTGCCTTGGAGCATGTATGGACAACATGCATGATCTGTATAAGTTGCAATCATAACATTTGCAGACAAATGAAGTTGTTTTGGTTTTGTATATTTAATCATTGATCATGTGTAGGTTTTGGATAGTTTCCTTATATTATTAGTGGGATAAATTAATGGTATTAATGTGATTGTGAAAAGAGGGTTTTTTAAGTGTTTAAATATGTATTAGTCATGTACAGGCAAAGCCCAAGTGATGGTCAAGTCGATCATAGCCAATTTCTGTTCTATTATTTAAGGCAGTCAGGAAGGCCGGTGTGGAAAGGGCTGAATCGTGCTGTGCAAGTTAGGATGTTTCTTGTCATGCTGTAGGTGTATATGAAAACTGAAGAAATAACTGCCACTCGGGGTTGGCTCCACAAGATGTCTGCCTTTGCCCTCAACAGGCACAGTCTCACAATGTCAGAATGCCAGTCAGGGTGAAAAATATTTACCAGTAGAAGGCCTCTCTCCACTGTCTTTCCCGTTTGTTTTAAATGCAACATATAGATATCCATCTCCTGTAGGCAGGCCAGGCACTTCTAGTTTTATTTATATGCACACACAGTCTTTCCTCTGTCTGCCACTGGGAAGGTTGGCAATCCCTGACATCTCACCTCCTGCTGTTCAAAGTCCCTAAAGCCGCTTCCCTCACCAAGTAAAGCTCTTTAATACTTATGTGTGTCTGAGTGATAGTGTGCCTTGCATGTGTGCCTATCTTTCAGTCAGCAGAATCAGTCTGTTTTAAAACTGCCAGACGGCCAGACAGCACTGATGCAGCTGACCTAGTCAGGCTGCTACAGGATGACAATGAAGAGTGTTGTGTGACATAAAAACACACACACACAAACATGGGTAGACCTCTCAGCGGTTGGCTGATGGGATAGAATAGGACCGAATAAAGCCCCCCTGAGGAGCTTCCTCCTTGGGTTGAGGAAGTCCTGTGGCCTCCTCCTGCCACTCCCTCCTGTTGCTTCCATGCTGACAGTCTAATTTCTCCTCTTATGATCATAAATGATATGTAACAGCAAACAAGACCATCACTGAAACTATTTCTATTGTTATATAGTTTTTCTTAATGCATTTTCCATGGGTACGCTCACCCAGGAACAGCTGGCGTAATATAAACACTACCGCTTTTGTCCAAAGGGGGTGCAAGAATTAACAAACACCAAAAGTTCCTCTGAGCACCTTCAAGTATCATCATGGGCATGCACAGAAATCCTGGAAGTAAGACAGTTACTTTTCCTCACATAGCCACATAAGAAGCCCAAAAGTTTCACCTCAGTAAAATCCTTCGTTATTATTCATCACTTGTCCAAGCTTGTACACGAGGTACAGGATAATCACAGTCAGTGGTATGGAAAGGTGCATTTTTGGACTAGTACAGTTACATAGAATACCTAGACACAGATTTACTCTCACCTTATTGCTGATTGGAGGGTCAACAGGTACTAATTTGAACTGCGTATTAAGTGAAGAGGAGGAGGGAGAGAACAACCCTGGTGTTGTGGTCAAAACACTGCGTACAGGGATGAAATTAAAACACAAAGGTCAATATAAATCTTGTTTTTTGTTATAGTTGATACGAAACTGACTGGTAATATGTTCCACTAATTGACATGTGTTGGTTGTCAGCATCAAGTGGTAACTGAAGGATGTTGAATTGTTGGTACTTTGAAATCTCAGAGGGTGGGGATGTCAGTCACACCAAGCACCCCCATGTTTTTCCAACTTCTGTGTAGTCTATGCAGAAAGATAAAAAGGATGGCTAATTTACCAGAGAAAGTCCATTTAGATCTTTTTGCTCTCCCTTTTTTGTTGATACAAATGACTTGTTTAGGGAGTGCTCACACCTTGGCATACTCAATTCAATATCCTTCGACAGATAGAAAAAACATACACATACAGACACACACATACACCTGTCCATCTACCTCGTGTCCATCTGAGGGGCCCGTCTTTCGATAGAGAGGGCTCTGTCTACACGTGTTGGCCTTGGGCTTCTCATCTCAGTTTTATTGCTGTTCTCTCTCTTTTTTCATCCTGCCATCCCTCCTCTTCCTCTCCCTCTCCATCCTCTCCGTCGCTGTCAGCTCGTTAATATGAGTGAGAACCTGTCATCTTTGTCTTGTGAATCGCCGGCCATAAAGATGATGAGTGAACTTGGGGAGTCTTGAAGCCATACCCTCTCACCCGCCTAGGTGATGATGTCTCGGCATTGGAGAGGGGGGCGGGGGAGGGGGTGGGGGTGTGAAACGGCATCCGCTGGAGATAAAATGGGATAACGTTACATCTTTAAGAAATTTAACAGAGGTGTTTTTCATTCCAATTGACTGAGCAAACTTTTTTTTAAGAGTAAAATATGATATTAACTAACTTAAACCTCATAACCACCAGTCAAACTGCAAACTACTTATATTCTAGTTGTCTTCTTTTTTTACCTCTTCATTAAAGCTGCTACGAGTCACATTCAAATATCTTTTAAACAGCCTCATGTTTCCTCTGATAATCATAAATTACCTTTAACAGCAAACGAGACCATCAGTGCAAAGAAAGACGTTTTTATATAGCTTTTATTACTGCATTTGGTCTGGTCGCACACCCAGTCCATGAATGAGCGGTACTAAAACAAAGTTTACTTTGCTTCACCATCATCAGATGACCATTATTCATCTGAAATAGTCATTATTTACAACAAAAATAGTCATTATTTACAACAACATAAACACATTACCTCATCGTGATCCATACAAACTACAGTCTCTCGTTCATTCGCTTTCTGTGAGGACACGGAATTGTTCAGCTCCGTGCAAGTTGTTAGTGAACCTGCATCAACTCATTGCAATCAGGTGTGTGTGGCACTGACTGGCATTAGTTGATGCAGAGTCACCAACCGAAAAGAGCCGAAAAGAGTCCGGTGCCCTCACACTTTCAACACACGGACATGCATTTTATTGCGTCCTATTCATTGGACACTCGCTCGACCAGCACGTGCTAGAAAACAGCTTTACGACAGTTGGCGTCGTAAAAATACTACCGCTTTTATCCAAAGGGGCCGCCAACGGACAAAGTTACTCGTAGTGGCTTTAAAACATCTAAAAAAGCACTAACTGCTGAGTGCAATATTGATATGTGTCCTGCTAACAAATGATAAAACTATGGTTGAACAGCTATTGTATAGATATTTCATTACAGCAGCAAACATTTGAATCATCCCAACTATTGACAAAAACAACTATTTTTTTATCCATACATACTATCAAATTGATTTTGCCCACAAAATGCTTTGTCAGTCTTTGATATTGAAAACACTGTGAATTCCCTTTCCCCTTGTATGTCTTTTAGTAGCCTTATCAGGGAGTGTTAAATTGTTTAAAAATTAGCAAAGCTGGGCTTTACTCATTTTTATCTATCTATCTATCTCATCTATCTCATCATGATATAGACTTGCTTTGTTTTACTTGTGTATCTGTCTCTTGGGAATGTCTCCACTCATCAGAGCCTGTGTGAGTATGTGTTTATGTTCTGGCTTTCCTATTTACTTTTAATTTTTCTAAGTGCATACCACTAATAATGCTCCTTCTCCCCAAGCAGGAGAGGTATTGGTAGCACTCATTACCCTTGTGTATGTGTGTGCCATTTTATGGCGGCAGTTTATAAAAAAGGGTAGGCGCAGAAGCCAAATGCTATTTGGAAAGAGTTACTGTAGGTGTTAAGTGATTGTTTCTATATCTGAATGTGTGATTTAAAAGTTTGATTTGGGGAAGTGTGTGTGTGTGTTATGTTTAACTTTCAAATTGACTTTCACCGCTCAACTTTTCTCTCCTTCATTCTACATTCAACACACACACTTTCTCTCTGTCTTTCTCTTGCCCTTTTCATTCTCTTTCCTCTTCGCTTCCTTTATTCACCTCCTCTTCTTGTCTTTTATTGTATCACTTTTACCTTTAACTCCCCCTTTTTCTAATCATGCATGGACCTCATCTCTTATTAAACAAGTGAATCCCCTGCTGACCTTGTTACCTTCTCCCTAACTCAGGCTTTCATTTATCACTTCTATATCTTCACCCTCGTACACTAATTATAATCCCTTTTATCTTGGAATCACTCACCTCCATTCTCTGGCATACAGCTGATTTATCTCAAAACGTGGATTATCAAAGCCACAAAATTAGAGGACGTAAAGGCAAAGGCCAAGGTGTTATAGAGGGCTGATGTTTGGTGGTAGAAGGTGGGGTGAATTTCCTGAGAGAAAGTCATATTTTGTTTGTTGTTGTTGTACTTAAGACCCTTTGTGGATTTGTTATTGTTCTTAAGACATTTTGTGAATTGATTTTTAGATTGTTAGTATGAATTACTTTATTATTTTTTTACTCTCTCAGAAACACGGCAATGATTTGTCAGTTAAACAGTTGAATGTCAGCTAGAATTGGTCTCAGATTAGTGTGCCGAGTGAACACTGGCAAAGCCTTGCATAATATTCAATTGTTTCATTACACACAGTCTAATTAGGAATCTGCATCTTGTAAATCCCTCCCTCTGAGAAACAAATGATGTACATAACAATCATATTTCACAGTGATCACATTTTCAGCCAGGGCGAGATCTTTCTGGCATGATTTGGCATGGCTGGAAAATACAAAGACAAAAAGTAGTCTCATTTTTATCTCTCGCCCCTCATCCAATCAGCAAAGTTGAGACAGCACGTCTTCCTCATTGTATACTGCCCTTCTATGATCAAATCAATGGTTTTAATGAGGCAATTAAAAATACATATCTGAGCATTAACAAACTGGAATGCACTTAGGGGGCCATCAAGGACTCAATAAAGGCGTGGATATACCGCTATTGTTGTCAGTTATCCTTATGATTGCACTTTAATTGCACAAGATAAATTGTCTGCATACTGTTTTGGCAGCAAAATGGCAAATCATTTTTCTTCATCACTTGTTCATGTGTGCTCTGAGGAATGGATTGAATGGACTGTATGAAGTCATCCTACTGCACCAATGAACCATAGGTTAAATTACTGGATGGATGGATGGATGGATGGATGGATGGATGGATGGATGGATGGATGGATGGATGGATGGATGGATGGATGGATGGATGGATGGATGGATAGATAGATAGATAGATAGATAGATAGATAGATAGATAGATAGATAGATAGATAGATAGATAGATAGATAGATAGATAGATAGATACAGTCATATGAAAAAGTTTGGGAACCCCTCTCAGCCGGCATTATAATTGACTCTGCTTTCACAAAAAAAAAGATAAAAGTGGTATGTCTTTAATTTACCAGGGACAGCTAGTCCAATGACTTGAATATCATCGAAAATCTATGGGATGATTTGAAGCGGGCTTGAACGGGACTTGAAGCCATCACATTTAACTGAACTGGATCGCTTTAGTATGTAAGAATGTTCAAAATACCTACATCCAGGATCCAGACACTCATCACAGGCTACCGAAGGTGTCTAGAGGCTGTTATTTTTGCAAAAGGAGGCTCAACTAAGTACTGATGTAATTTTTCTTTTGGGGTGCCCAAATTTATGCACCAGTCAAATTTTGTTATGATGCCTATTGCATATTTTCTATTATTCCAATAAACAAAATGACACTGCTGAATTGCTTCTGTTTCCCTAAGGTATGTCATATATGAAAAGGTATTTGCTTCTTTGAAATCCCAGCTAATGATGAACAAAAATCCCCAAAATTAGAAGGGGGTCCCAAACTTTTTCATATGACTGTAGATGTTTATGTATGGAAGGAGTTATACAGCCATGAACAATAACCATCTGTTTTTTTATGTTTAATAAAATATCATCGAAAATCTATGGGATGATTTGAAGCGGGCTTGAACGGGACTTGAAGCCATCACATTTAACTGAACTGGATCGCTTTAGTATGTAAGAATGTTCAAAATACCTACATCCAGGATCCAGACACTCATCACAGGCTACCGAAGGTGTCTAGAGGCTGTTATTTTTGCAAAAGGAGGCTCAACTAAGTACTGATGTAATTTTTCTTTTGGGGTGCCCAAATTTATGCACCAGTCAAATTTTGTTATGATGCCTATTGCATATTTTCTATTATTCCAATAAACAAAATGACACTGCTGAATTGCTTCTGTTTCCCTAAGGTATGTCATATATGAAAAGGTATTTGCTTCTTTGAAATCCCAGCTAATGATGAACAAAAATCCCCAAAATTAGAAGGGGGTCCCAAACTTTTTCATATGACTGTAGATGTTTATGTATGGAAGGAGTTATACAGCCATGAACAATAACCATCTGTTTTTTTATGTTTAATAAAATGCCATCGAAACATCATAATACAAATTCTGGTTCATGATGCAAGTCGAAGAAGAATGCTGTCGCCTTCAGGCAATGAGGATGACTTAATGTTTGTTTATGAGCGTTGAATGTTTATTGCACTTTTTTTTTTGCAAGTATAGCAGAATATTGTTTGCCATAAAAGACAATGTACTACCAGTCTCTTTTACCATCCAGCCTCAAAATCATATTGTCATGGACATAGCAAAGGAGTTTTATAATCTTATTACTGGCTATGTCATTATTATTAACTTTGAATCCATTCCAACCAAACACAACTGTTTTCACTCAACACATATTAAAAAATCATATCCATTAATATTTCATACAGTTAATAACATGTTTAAGTCACCCTTGATAAACCAAAAAGCAGTTCACATCCAACATATTGCAAGCTGCCAAAAAAGTGGGACATCTATCGAATAGCATTTTTCTTCTTTTGCATTGTCTGTAACAAAAACATGAATAATGCAGTGTGCACAGTGGTTGAAGAATATGCCAGGTCAGCGCAATGACTCAGTATTCCTTGAGGCATGTTTGGAGAGCAAACATTTATAACGCTGCACATTTTAAATGAATAAAAAAAGAAAATAAAGGATAGAATGCCAGAAGGTTCCCTCTAGACTTCCATTAAATTTCGGACACCACAACATCCCCTTGGGCACTATTGCCATGTTTTGTTTTGTAGGGGGTCAAACCTATGGACAGCTCTGTGCCGCCACCGTGCGGCCAAAACACTGCAGTACACCTTTACCTCTTCAGGTGGGCGTACCCAAACGCTAGCCGGAAACTCCACCCCGGTGGAAAGCCGGGACCTTTAAAAAGATGCCCTGCGGCTTCCTCTTTCTTTCTGGTGGCCGGCTGTTGGCTGAACCACCTATAGAAACAACAAGTCTGTACAGACCTACCGGGCCCTCCTTCGATCCCACAACCAACCACCACGTGTTTTACGAAAGCTATCACTGCGGCCGCGGTGATAGCTAAAACAACCGAGTGAGTTAAAGCCGTTCCATTGGAACGACCAGAAGGACACGGGAAGCAGGCGGTTTACCCAGAAACTTAGCCTCTTGGACCGCGGACCATAAGCCGATCAAGTTGTCCCCGATCATCACCCTCCGCACAGAATCAGCGGTGCCCCTTTTGCCTCTCTCCTGCGATCGGAAGACCGCAGAGACCAGCTCCCCGACCGCCAAAGGCTCGGAGCCTGGATTGGATCGCCGTCTTGTGAGCCCCATCAGTCCGGAAAGGATTGGCTGCCCGCCATAACGACGACGAGCAGCGGAAACTAGTTTTCCAACAAGTGAGATTTTGGCATAATAATTACCTGGGCAGATATTTAGTTATTATTACTTTTTAAAGTGTGAACAATACTGTTTATTTTCGAATTTGTGTTTGCTATTTTGAAACAAGCTGTGTGATCAATCTCCATTTGTCCTTCCCCCACGGAGAGCCAGAACGGGAAAGTTTGGTCATTTCACTCAATGCTGCAGTGTGGTTTTAAGTCTGCTGTATGTTTTAAAAACCTCACACCTTTCTTTTTCCCCCCTCCCCGCGCTCAAGCGTGGTCTTTCCTCCTCTTCCTCTCCTGCACGCACGTACACACACGTTAGATAACCCTTATGGGGTGACCGCCTTCCATTCTGACATACCGCCACTCCGACATTGACGTCTAATTGTCAGAGTGGCGGTACTTTTTTTTTTAAAAACGTACCGCCATTCTGACATATAAATTCCGACATATAAGATAATATATCTCTCTCTCTCTCTCTCTCTCTCTCTCTCTCTCTCTCTCTCACTCTGTAGGCTATAGCCTATGCAACTTTCTCTTCTCTCTCACACTAAGCACCAAAAAGAAAACGTGAAAATAAAGCTCATTTTGACATGCGTTTCAGCACTCCAATTACAATGAATCGACAAAGCAATCAACTTTTACTGTGGCTTTTTTGCTGCGGCACTTGGTAGCCTAGTGCTGAGGAAAGCTTGCCAACTGCACTGTCCTTTACGCACCATCACTGTTGCAGTAATGTTTAGATTTCATAATTTGCATCAAAGCCCTTAGGATAATAAGAATGAGAGGCTTTATTGAAACGCATTCCATGCGGTGGTTATATTAACTGTGTCGGCTGAATTATTTAGCCTACCAAAAGACCTGCCCCTGCACGGCCGCCGAATAGTCGAATCTCTGGACTGAAAAGGCAGATCTGGCGGGGGGCGGCCGCTCGTAGATTCGCTCGGTCGAGAGGGCGACTGAGCCGGGCATCACTGGAGCTTCTCCCCGCGGGGAGAGCCAGCGAGTCGGGCAGGGCTGCCCCCAGCTACGGCGCATGAAACTATAGGCTATTGCGACCGGGGAATATAGGACCATTTTTGGGAAAAACAAGAAACACAGGACCCTTTTTTTAGCCTACTATTTAGATTTTAATGTGGGCTACTTGCAACAGGCAGTGACGACAACACAATTCAATCAAAGCACATAGCCTAACATTTAGAAGTTATAACATTCACAGACAAATAAGTGAATAGACCGATTTGTCGATTTACGCCTCTGACACGTAGGCCTATACACGCAAAACAATGAGCCTTGCATAAAACAAACGGGCTCATATTATCAAGTGCTGACATAATTATTTATGTTTGCAAGTCAGAAAGCCATAGCCTAATAAAAAAAATAAAACGACAGTAGCCTAAGCTAAACAGCCTGCTGCCTGCCGCGACTTAATAGCCATACTTAACTAAAGTTTAGGTCTTTTCTCATATCAAATAAAAACTCATAGAAAAAAGAAAAAAGCAGGCCCTAATGCACTGATAACAGTCTCTCTCGCTCGCTCTCGCCCTCCTTTTCGGCATGGCATCATCCGTCTCTTCGGAGTCTATCAACTTGTAGTCCGATCAAACTTTATTCAAAGGTAGTCCATAATTCAAATAAAATTGTTTTCTTACAAAAAAGTCAAAAATTGGGGCTCCTAGAACGATATTTCAGTGCTTCTTAATTGTTTCAAATAAAGGTTTGCCGCAATGTGGCAGATTAGCCTATTTGATTGCACATTACGTGTGTCCTTTACCCCTCTGAGAGCTACTTTAAAGAATACAAATGAGGGAGAGAGCTACTTGTGTAGCCTACATTATGTGTAACGTTTATTCAAATGGCAAGTTTGTATAAAAATCCAACTCTTTGGAATTATAATCTATCAGTGATTCGCATGCAGGCACAAATATGCGGGAGAACACAAAACAAGTGTGTCGGAATGGATGTATATAGGCTAACCTTTTATTTGTCTCTCTTCTATGCAATATTCATGTAAGGTTAAAACAATAGACATAACCCCCCCACACAAAAAAAAGTCGAGATGGCGGTAAAAGCTACTAAAAGGTGTCGGAATGGGGGGTTGTCGGAATGGCGGTATGTCGGAATGGCGGCATGTCGGAATGGAGGCATGTAACCCCCTTATGGTAGCCTTTATCAGATAGGATTGGTGTTAAGATCCTTGATAAAATCCCCTTTAAAGAGCTAGTGTTTTTTCGAAATTCCCCGCCTCAAATACCATTCGTCAGGTCCTTTGTTCTGAAGGTAGACGCCCTTTTGAGTACCCGTGGTAGTCACTTCCCCCATCGGGTGGAAGTAGAATAGCCTAGCCTAGCCATCCAGGGACGCCATTTTGTGGCATTAATAACCTAGCCTATTTCGGTCGCCATTTTGTGCCTCTCGAGTCCTAAGTCACGTGAGAACTCCCCCGTCCCTTTTCTTACTTCGTTTCACCCACACACCACACCCACATACACACACCCACACACTCCCTCACTCACTCACTCCCACACACACATACACACACACACAAACATATTGGTACATGGCTGTATAAACAACAATGTTCTAGACGTTTTTCTTTGATTAAGTGTATTTGCTTTATGCGTGTATAAAACGGATGTTACCTTAAGTTTCATTGTGGTTAAAATAAATGTTCTTATATTGTAACCAGAAGTGTTTGTGATTTATTTGTGTGGATATTATTGGAGTGTCAACAAGTGAAAGATTCTGTAGCCTTTAGTGTTAAGATCATATTACCAAATGTATAATAGTAATTACTTGATTACATTATTTTATGGAAATGATCATTGAGACTAGGATTTGCTAATGTTGATTTGTTTAACTGAACATTAAGCTAATCAACATTTGAGAATAAATCCTTTAATTAAACGAGACAATTTGCTATTACTTTTCCATTCTTGAATGAATGGTGGTGCCCCTTTTGAACTTTAATAAATTATTAAAGTATTATTAATCATCAGATTAATTTCTAATAGCTGAATTAATCTGAACCACCTGTACCTGCTACAGTTTATATTCAAGAACTAAACTGAAGCTGCTTTCCTGGGTAGCTTTAAATAACTGCAAATGCTGGAATATGTTAAAGCTTTTCAATTTCCAGCTGCAAAGTAATAATGAATTGAAAGATTAATGTAGTAACTTTAGTCATACATAATAGATGATCTACAAAAAACTAACAAAAAAAACATTTAATAGCGTTGCCTAAAAGCAGGTACTGTAAAGGCCCTTTCCCACCGCCGCGCGGCAACGAGCCGCCTCCATTCATTTCAATGAGGGAAGGGCGGCTGAGGGGAGACGGCATGGGAGGCGGTACAGCCGCGGCGGTTTGACCAGGAAGCGGTTGCCGCCCACATGAACGCACGCAGATTTTTCCCAACTGCTCAGCTTTCCCTGTGTCGAAACTTTCAGCGGCAGCCGCCCGGCGGCGAGTCGGTTATACAAGGCATCGTTGCAAACGGAGTATACAGATACATAAACAACACGGCTCTACCATGTATTAAGTCAATGTTAAAGTGTTTGTCATTTAAAAAAGATTGGATATATATTTGACGTTGAACACAAACATGTGGAACCAGTGATTGAAGCCGATTTTCTAGGGGAATAATTTTTTAGACAGAACTGTATTTTCTCTCTGTACTTTTATTCTTCATAAAAGCTCATATAGAGAGACAATAACATCGTTATACGAGAGAGAAAGAGATAAATAAATGTGGTGGACTTCTGGTCGGGCTATCGAAACGATACGATCACCGAAGCATCTCGCTGACATTGCCGCCGAGGCAGCAGCCGCTTTTAAAAACGCCGGGCTCACCGGTGGAGTCCTCCAGCAAGGAGGCGGTTGAGAGGGCGGTTGAGAGGGCGGTTGAGAGGGCGGTTGAGAGGGCGGTTGCCGCGCGGCGGTGGGAAAGGCCCTTAAGTTGTCACTATGCTTTTATTGCCAATGCAAAAGGTCATTTAATAAAATGCTTCAGTTAAGGCTCACTACATTATATTAAAATGCCAAATTATTATATCTTGTGGCTTGCATTTGCCATGACTTTAGGATATTAATGTAATTACGTTCACAGAGGCATGTACGTTACTAGAAAGCCATAAAAATCCAATGTACCCTATGCTATGAGTTGTTCAGCTTTTCCAACAAGGCGAACAACTCCAGATTGTCTAATGCGCGTATTATTTAAAACATGTTTGCATTCTTGAGTCTTGTTCCTAGGTCATCCCAAAGATTTAAGAAGCACAAAGACTGACAGGGAAAGTAAGCAAAGGGCCTTTCTTGCTACTTAGAGTTTTGTTCCGATCCAGTGAACAGCTCTGCTGCCCCATGAGTTATGTGTCATGTACATCCAATTAACCTGAAGTTAGGGTGTCTTCATGACTTAAATGTATGTTCAGTGAGGCTTATTTTGGAAAATAAGGCAATATAAGTATAGATCCGCTTTAATACAGTCGAGTTCAAGTTAAGTTACATGACTCCTTCTGAACAAACTTGACCCTAGCCAGGTTCGCTTTCAAGCTTCACCTTAACCTGAACTGCTCAGTGTTACAATCTAGCAATGCAATGTAACCTTTTTTTCTCAAAGTCCCATCTATCAGTCATGGTAAATGGTAAATGGACTTGTATAGCGCTATATCTCCGTTTATCACAGACTCAAAGCGCTTTACATTGTTTTTGTACACATTCACCCAGTCACACACACATTCATACACCGATAGCAGCAGCTACCACGCAGGGTAGGCTTAGCACTAGGGTGCAAAGCTAACTAAGCTAACTATCGGGAGCAATTCGGGGTTCAGTGTCTTGCCCAGGGACACTTCGACATGTGGCGGGGAGACAGGGGATCGAACCTCCGACCCTGCACACCAGAGGCGAACTTCCTACCCACTTCGCCACTGCCGCCCCAAAGTCCTTCATATGTTTGTATTGTGAGTACACAGCTGCTCAGGTGGTTAAGCTGGTTGGCCAATGATCCTAGGGTTGGCGGTTCGATCCCAGCCCGGTCACTCGTGTCATGGTCGTTGTGTCCCTGGGCAAGACACTTCACCCACCTTGCCTCGTGTGAATGTGTATGACTGCTGTATGTTTGAGGTGGTGGTCGGAGGGGCCGATGGCGCTGAATGGCAGCCTCGCTTCTGTCAGTCTGCCCCAGGGCAGCTGTGGCTACTATGGTAGTTTACCACCACCGGTATGACTGTGTGTGAATGAATGGAACCTGGAACCCGGAACCCTGTAAGCGCCTTGAGTCACATAGAAATAAAGCGCTATATAAATCCAATCCATTATTATTATTATTATTACCTCATGTGACATTTGTCAACATGACAGGCTGCAGTTATTTCCCACTCAAAATGCAGAGCTTCAGTCTGTTACATGTGTGCTTTTTAATGCACTAGAAAAGGGCATTTGCTTGCCTTAGGCTACTTGGGTATATTATTCCTGGACATGAACCACACTTATTGTATGTGTGAGTTCAAGGTGAGTATTGCAAATTGCCTGAGTTACAGGTGATAGGGTAGGTCAGCAGCCTGGAGATCATCCCTACATATGTCCAACTGACTCTACTGTATGTAAACTTCTGATCCCTGTATGCTTCCAATGGTTCTCCCAGGCTTTGCTTGTGTTTTCTTTTTTTGGCTCTCAGTTGAATACCGTATTTTATTGGGAGATCTTTTTCATCTTAGCTCTCTCTTTACATCCCTACCTTCTTCATTGTGAATTGATAGATCCGACTTAGTTTAGTCCATTAGCTCTGAGTTGTCTCAACTATTTTGTTTTAATTTACAGAAGAGTGTCTCAAAAGTAGGATAAGACAAGCCATGGTTTCTGTCGTCTGAATATGATGTTGACGTGAGAAAACATACTCCAAAAAACTTCAAAAATCTGATCAGAACCGAGACAGTAGAGTCACATGCAGGCATACTCACTGCTATGCTGCACATCATAATTGCAGAGCAACAGGACAAAAAACAGATACAAACATTACCATGGCAAGGCAGAGAAAGGGTTAGTGACAGATTGATTGAAAAACTATGCGAGGGATGCAAAAGGACTGATTAGACTCACATCAACTATTTAATGAAGATTAATTTTAGAGGAAAACCATTAGTATAAAGAGGGAAGGAAAAATTATTAAATGAATGAAATTGAATGAATATTTCCTGTTTAATTAAGTAGGCCTATAGCAAGTAATAGCAATTGTTTTGTGTTGTATTTGGGGCTTTTCTACAGGAATATGTAAAGCTGTCTTTTCATCTGCACATTCAACCATGTTATCTTTTCCTCCATCCCACGGCCCTGACTCCAGAGATCAGGTTGATTAATGTAGATGACAAACGGCAGTCATTTATCTCTCCCTCTGTCTCTTTCTCTCCTCCCTTACTTATATTAATGACTGTAATCAACTCTAAATAAATAATTTGTGTCCCTCGGTGCATGAATCGTATCCTCCCACCTGTGGAGATTTCAAAAGTTGTATTAGAAAGTGCTTGACGATGCAGTTTCTTACATGTATCCAAAGGATTTCCCTCTCCTCCCCTTCACATCTTTTTCCACATTCATCTTCGTCTTTTTCTTTTTGAGAGACACTTTGAAGAGATTAAAGGCGGGCTGTGGTGCAGCAGAGGACCAGACTCTCTCGCGTTGCCTGGGAGAAAAACAACAATGTGGGTACAGGCCTGTTTCCTGCTGTTGCATCATGGTCTTGTTGCTTGCTGTTTACTTTCAAAGGGCCAAAAAAGAATACAGTTGCTTTCTCTTTTGCCCCCTTATCTCCTAGTATTATTCCCATGCTCCCCAGACAGTGTTGTGCTACACCCAACTCTCAAAATGACAGTGGCTTAATTTAAACTCCAGTCAAGCATGTTTACACCAAATTGGATCATAATTTGACCCTGCATGTTTGGAGTTTCTCTTATTAAGGAGGAGTGTTGAGTGGTTGAGATTCAGACAGGGGCTGTTGAACATTCTCCTCTGTTTTAGTGTTTTAAAGTCATATTATGTATCCATCCTCATTTAAAAACACAAAAGGATAATAATAATAGAAACAACTTGATAAAATATAAGCACCATTAAGGTATGTATTATATAGATCACAGAAGATTACATAAAGTAAGGTACAAACATACATTGTACCTTGTAAAGGTTTAAAAAGCACACTATCTGTGTCATTTTTGCAGAGGCCTTAAGAGGAAGACATAAAGTGGTACACTACACAACTGAAAAGCAGTAACTGCAGGGTACTGCAGTATGGCTCATCAAGGGATCTCTGGTGTATAAAAAGAGTCCCAAAGATGAAATAACAAATGCAAGCATTATCAAAATATCATGTTTCAACAAGTATTGCAGTAGTGCTGCTGCTTGGTGTACTGCATATACAGTATAGTATTGTATATGTGTTGTGTTTGTGTGTGTTTTATTTATGTTTCTCTGTACTCAGTTGTTGCTGATTTATTCAAGAAAAGTTTGGTTCGGACATCTTGGTAGCCTGGTTAAGGCCAGGACACACCGGTCCGACTACCCGAAAATGGAGTCTGCCGTTTCAGGCAGCTCCAGTCTGCCCGTCGCGGCCTAAAAAGTGCCAAGAACACACTACTACCGTACGCTCTGCGCTTGCGCGGGACGTAAAGTCTCCATAACAGCAGGCGGCGCTAATCTGTATTGTGGCCCAAAAAAATACGGAAGCCGGAAATGATGGGACAGCTCTCTAGAGTCTAGACCATAAACATAGATAGAAATACGTATTTATATTTATGGACCATAAAGAGCACCATTTTTAGCAGAGAGTGTTGAGCATGGTCTCGAGCAGTCAACAAGGGTTGATGCATGTGAGTACTCGCTGAATGAAACAAACAAACACATTAAAACAATGGCTAACTGTTGTTAGCTGTTTGTGCTACCCGCCTGACTTCCGGGCTTCACTGATTCGCTAGCCCTCCACCAATCAAATTGCTCCAACTGAAAGACTGCCCGCTGGCTCAAAAGAAGCCCGACGACATCTACGACGACCAACGTCACGGCACACACCAAACAGATTTGTGTCCCCGCCCCTTCCAGACTCTCCGACGGCGATTATCGGGCCGGTGTGTCCTGGCCTTTAGGATGCGGCGAGGGACCTTTATTTGTTCACCATGTTTCCTGCCTGTCTGTACACTGTCATCTATCAACTAAAGGAGAACATTTCACAAAAAAGGGAAACAATCCTCAATGTGCACAGTATTCTGTAGGGTTCTTTTCATTTCTAGTGTTTTTTTTCTGGTTCGTCTGGTGTATTTTCCTTTTGAGTAAAATCTTTTGATTAAAAAGTGATGGGTACACAATCTTTGTTTTCCCTTCATGTTAACAGTAAAGGAATAACCTTTCCATACAAGCAACATAGACCTTTATTTTTTGTAACCCAAACCTTAATACCAAAAGGTTTAGCTTCATTCACATCTCTGTTGCCGATGTCCATCCTTTGTCTCCCATTTGCAGTATAACATTTTAGATGTTGCAGTTTACCAGTTGGTAGGGAAATGATGAGTAGGAATAGTCTTTCATTTGAGAAAGCTCTGCTACATGCTCCTGTGTGGACTAAATTGAAGTTGTTACCGTTTATTCACATTCAAGGGCCCATAACAGGCAAAATACCAATAGGCAAAGGTTTATTTCTGCATCTAGCATAAAAGGAAAGGCTTCACGAAAATGTTAAAATACTGTAATGAAAGATTTGTGCATTGATTCCACATACTTCTAGACATTTCCATTCAAAATACTAATAATAATAATTTAAAAATAGATTAAATAATAATATACTGTATTAAATGTGCTGGCGCCTTTGTGGACACTCAAAATCACCATACAATAAAGATAAGATCAATAATCAATACATTTGATCAATACAACCGATGTGCATTGTTTCCAGTTTGTTGCGGTTAAGTTAAAAGGAGGTTGGAGGGCATCCAGGATTGAATGTCATGAGAACAGCTGAGGAAGACCCACTAAGTGAAGAGGTAAAGTTGTGTGTCATCTGCATACTAGTGGAAGTTGACACTCATAGAGCAACATCACTGATAGGTTGCGTTCCGAATCGCATACTTTCTACTATATAGTATGTAGAAAGAAGATTTAGGATGTCCCGATTCTTGTGGCCAGATTTAGGATGGTTAGAAGTACCCGGATGTCCTACTTCATGCGGCCAAGATTGTTAGTGTTGAAAAGTGCATCCTATTTGGGCAATTCTGACCCACAATCCAGTGCGCACGTGAAGTGACGTCACATCGACGAAGCCTCCATATGAAAACAAACGGGGATGCGACGGATATAAAAGCAAGAGGCAAGATCAAGGCGCAATGTTATGATGAAATAAGAGAGTAAAGTATGTCCCAATAGTATGCATACTGCATCCTAACTAGATTATTTTTATCGTCGGATGTAGTATGTAGAATAGAAAAAAGAAAGAGTATGCGATTCGGAACGCAACCATAGTCATGGCTGTTCTACTTCAGTTGATCTCTTCCCATTGTTTCCTTTCACAGAGCCACGAGGCCAACGTCAGAACAAATGCACCTGACCATTTGCTCAGTAGGAATGAAGCATTACTATTTTCTGAAAGATGATGAATATGTTGTGGTAGCTCGAGGTTGGACCCAAAAGCAGAACAGATACCAGGTAGTCAGTTTAGAACAATGTTTATTTAGGCAGGCAGGCAGGACACTGGATGGCTGAATGGCGTGGCGAGCAGAGGCAAGTGGATATCCGGGAAACCGCAGGCAGGCGAGCAGGAAAGGTGAACAGCAGAGGCAACTGGCACGGAAGGAAAGAGGAGCAGAGTTAGAACTCACTCCAACTGGAGACATGAAGAAAACAACAAACAAAGATATCCTTGATCTCGGGTAAATTACCGCTCTGGTATGTAGTATACTCTGGCACTGAACGACTGTAGTCCACAGGCTTAAATAGAGAGGTCTAATTAGCCAACGATCCACACCTGGAGCCGTCTGCCCAGGAGTGCCGCCACGCCCACATGCCAACAGGGAGGTAGACACATGGAACACAAAAAGGAGAGACAGACAAGGGAAAACATATAGAGGAGAAGGAGGATAGGCTGCCGAGCCGTGAGTCATGACAGAATAGACCTTTCAGTCATTATTCTCACAGAACAAACAAAAGAGCCCAGTGGGGCTATTTGTGTTTGCTGCTGTGTTCTATGCAAAAATGATACGGCGTGGATTATTGTTTCCTGTTTATCCCTGAAATCCTATCTATAAGCTGTGGTAGTCTTTCTGAGTGCTCTGTTAATTCCACTCTGTTTGCATGAATATAATAACAGACATAGATATGCACATACACATTCAAACGTTTGCATATAGTCACAAGGAGGAGAGTTCATTGATGTTGTGCATGCGTGTTGATGATCATTGCAGCATAACCAAAGGGAGGCATACTGCTAATATAATCAATGATAGATTTTGCTTATTGTGTTTATAGGCCGGAAAGGATTAACACTGTTAGCAACGTTTTTATTCACGGAAACAAAGACAGATTTGTGCATGCCTGAAGAATGTTAGTGTGTGATTTAGGGACAGTGTTTGTTTGGTGTGAATGTGCATGTGGTGTGTGAGAAAGAGACATTTTTCAGAGCTAATATATCTCCAGCTGTAATTGTGTGTTTGTGTGCTTATGTTGGCAAAGACATCAAGGCATCTCTGGTTGGGAAGTGCCAGTCTAAATAGAGAGATTGAAGCAGAAAAAGTACTCACTCATAAGCTCATTAAAAATCAAACATTTTAATTAATGAATGTTGTGAAATAAAGGGTCTGTTTTTCCAATACTGACCAAAATGACTAGGTTTGATATTGGAGAGGAAAACAGCATTATTTGATCTGATCATTTCGACTAAACCAACTTAAATGCTTAACTAATCTTTGAGAGACATGCCATACAGAGAGATGTGTCTGGTAGTCAGTCAGTAGCCAGAACGTGATTCAGAACTGTCAGCAGCACTGTCATCATGTCAGCTGGGGGATTTCTTTTAAGTTAAATGAAGAAGAAAAAAACTGCTTCCAAAACTTCCACAGACAAACTCGATTAAACACTTACAGAATCATGGAAATGAGTAAGCCCAATATATACAGGCAACTAGAGCCAAGAAGTAAACTTGTCCAGTGTTGAGACTAAGGTTTCAGTTTTATATAATACCTACTTAAAGAAGCCTTAATATAATAATGTATTTAGCATCTTACCAGAACGTTTATCTAGGGGAAATGACATTGATAAAAATGAGTCAACATATGATTGAATTCTTCCACATAGCCAAAGGACAAAAACGGTATAATTTTAGAAGTGTTTTTGGTTGGAGAATTACGGAAGAGGATTATGGCCACACATGAAAAAAAAAAGGTTAAAAAAAAACAAAAAAAAAAAAAAGTTCTGACTTTATTCTCAGAATTCTGACTTTTTTTCATGAAATTCTGACTTTTTTTTGTACATGAAATTCTGACTTTTTTTTTTGCTCATGAAATTCTGACTTTTTTTTTTGTACATGGAATTCTGACTTTTTTTTTTTGTTCATGAAAAAAAAAAGTCAGAATTCTGACTTTAAAGTCAGAACTACGGGTACTTGTAAGGACCAACCTCTGTGGGAGAGACATGGGCTTTATGCAGTAGGAGGAAACCACATGCAGGGCTCTAGACTGCGACCAAATGCTCGCATTTTGCGACCATTTTTGGAGACAGTGCGAATAGTTTTTAAAACTAGGGGCACGTGCGCGAACGGAAAATACGCCGACATTTGTATCATTATTATTAGTACTTTGAGAGAGAGAGAGAGAGAGAGAGAGAGAGAGAAAGAGAGAGAGAGCGAGAGATAAGTCCGCGAGTGATCAGTTAAACGATCAACAGCGCGGATCACGTAACCTACTCTCATCTCAGTGTCCCGCTGTCGTCACGTCTTTAACATGTTGCCAACTAGTGACTTTTTCCGCTATACCTGCCGACTTTCCGCCATAGCGATAAGGCTGTTAGATTTATTTTTTAACCGCGCGCTCAAGAGCAGAGTAGCAACGGAGCTGTCTACTCCTCACCGCTGACAGCACTCAGTCACACGGGCAGTCTGATAGAAACCCCCTGCCACCTGCAGCAGCCAGCAGACAGCACCGTGTGTCAGGGGACGTTTGTGAACACGAAAATTGTTTGATATGTCCACATTCAATAGGCCACTGCATATCTATAAAAAGCTAACCTTGTAGTAATATGGCAACAAAAAAAGTGTGTAAAGTGAGTTTGTAAATATGTAAATAGGCCTAGTTAATTTGTAAACTACCTGGTCAGCATTTTCTGTTCATTTTGCCTCTTTCAGAATAGCATAGGCTATAATGCAAATTAGTTGATAAAGTCACCTAAAGAAACCAATTCATAAAAGTGAACAGGGGGAATCATGCCTCTGGTGGTTAACACAGAATTGGGGATTTGATTGTGAAACACCAAAATGACATTGATGTGCCCCCGAACATGTAATAGAAGCCT
This sequence comes from Hyperoplus immaculatus, assembly GCA_949357725.1. Classification (NCBI taxonomy): domain Eukaryota; kingdom Metazoa; phylum Chordata; class Actinopteri; order Uranoscopiformes; family Ammodytidae; genus Hyperoplus; species Hyperoplus immaculatus. The sequence continues at coordinate 18,643,086 of OX442355.1, forward strand.
GTTATTTCAGTGGAGCTTCCACTTGCCGAGCAGCACAAGGCTGTAATAGCCAATTCCTTGTGGTGCGATTGCCTGGTCCTGTTTCCTTCTTTTACAGCCACCCACCCACACATTCCCATTTTTACACATCTGTCAGACACAAAGCAGTATAAGAAGTCTGTTTCTGGCCACTTGATGAATGTTGAATATCAACTCTATTGTAAGTCCTGTTTTGCTTTACTGCAGTTTAGGCATGGGCTGGTATGATATTCTGACGATATGATAACCTCAAGCAAAAATACCACGGTATCACGATATTGCGATTACAGCTCTCAAATATGTTATTTTGAAATGTCTTGGTAAAAAACAAAAAACTAATTCTGCCTGAACACAATCTTTTTTTTTATATATATATATACGCTCAACAAAAATATAAACGCAACACTTTTGTTTTTGCTCCCATTTTTCATGAGATGGCCTTAAAGAACTAAAATTCATTCCAGATACAGAATGTAGTGGAACAATGAGGTATTACTATGGCCGAGGGGGCCATTATTCCCACTAACATACGATTACTACTAGAGGGAGACATCTCAACAGACTTCAAGGTAGACACGGAGAAGTAGGAGATCGGGTCTGAGCAGGTTACTTTATTCAAGGTTGACATCAGGCTTTCAGCGAGTAGACAGTCTTTACTATTCAACACAGATGTACTTAGTCATGACAATCATTCAGATCTTATCTTACCCTATTCTTAACCAGACTTTGTAATGGGGAACCGTACCCCAGTCCTCACATCCCCGGGCGGAAAAGCGCGCCTAGTCTGAATGCACTTTGGCCTTTTATCAGGCACTTGGGTGTGTGTGTCTGAGAGTGTGCATGTGTGCATGTGTCTGCCTGTGTGTGCGTGCATGTGTGTGTGAGAGTGTGTATGTTTGTGTGTAACATCTCTAATGTCAGATCTGGGCTACTTGGAGCCAGATATTGCAACACGTGTTCCTATCTTCCTGCTCTCTCTTGCGACAGTTGTTGTTGCAGTTTGTGTCAACAAGGTTATTCTAAAGGTTGCCCTGCTTTCTCTGACCTTACTAAATAATAACATATATGTTGGGAATTCCTACACCAACCTTTAGATATACATGCTCAGCAACTGTTGAAATAGAGGCTATTCAAATCTACCACAACAATATTACCATTTCTCTCAAACATCTAAATGTGTGATAGTGAGCACTTCTGCTTTGCTGAGATAATCCATCCCACCTCACAGGTGTGCCACATCAAGATGCTGATCTGACATCATGATTAGTGCACAGGTGTGCCTTAGACTGTCCACAATAAAAGGCCACTCTGAAATGTGCATTTTTTTGCTTCATTGGGGGTCTGGGGACTCAGAACCAGTCAGTATCTGGTGTGACCACCATTTGCCTCATGCAGTGCAACACATCTTCTTCGCATAGAGTTTATCAGATTGTGTCAATTGTGGCCTGTGGAATGTTGGTCCACTCCTCTTCAATGGCTGTGCGAAGTTGCTGGATATTAGTGGGAAGTGGTGCACGCTGTCGTATACGCCGGTCAAGCACATCCCAAACATGCTCAATGGGTGACATGTCCGGTGAGTATGCTGGCCATGCAAGAACTGGGACATTTTCAGCTTCCAAGAATTGTGTACAGATCCTTGCAACATGGGGCCGTGCATTATCTTGCTGAAACGTGAGGTGATGTTCATGGATGTATGGCACAACAATGGGCCTCAGGATCTCATCACGGTATCTCTGTGCATTCAAAATGCCATCAATAAAATGCACCTGTGTTCTTCGTCCATAACAGATGCCTGCCCATACCATAACCCCACCACCACCATGGGCCACTCGATCCACAACATTGACATCAGCAAAGCGCTCACCCACACAACGCCACACATACCATCTGCCCTGAACAATGTAAACCGAGATTCATCCGTGAAGAGAACATCTCTCCAACGTGCCAGACGCCATCGAATGTGAGCATTTGCCCACTCAAGTCTGTTATGGCGACGAGCTGGAGTCAGGTCAAGACCCCGATGAGGACGACGAGCATGCAGTTGAGCTTCCCTGAGACGGTTTCTGACAGTTTGTGCAGAAATTGTTTGGTTATGCAAACCAATTGTTTCAGCAGCTGTCTCAGTGGCTGGTCTCAGACGATCTTGGAGGTGAACCTGCTGGATGTGGAGGTCCTGGGCTGGTGTGGTTACACGTGGTCTGCGGTTGTGAGGCCGATTGGATGTACTGCCATATTCTCTAAAACGCCTTTGGAGACGGCTTATGGTGGAGAAATGAACATTCAATGCACGAGCAACAGATCTGGTTGACATTCCTGCTGTCAGCATGCCAATTGCACGCTCCCTCAGTGCTTGTGGCATCTGTGGTATTTTGCTGTGAGACAAAACTGCACATTTCAGGGTGGCCTTTTATTGTGGACAGTCTAAGGCACACCTGTGCACTAATCATGATGTCAGATCAGCATCTTGATGTGGCACACCTGTGAGGTGGGATGGATTATCTCAGCAAAGCAGAAGTGCTCACTATCACACATTTAGACAGATTTGTGAACAATGTTTGAGAGAAATGGTAATATTGTGTATCTGGAATGAATTTTAGATCTTCAAGTCCATCTCATGAAAAATGGGAGCAAAAACAAAAGTGTTGCGTTTATATTTTTGTTGAGTGTATATATAGAATATTGAGAACATTAATAAACTTGTATGATAAAAATAATTGAATTAATCTAAACTAAATTTAGATTGGCAGCTCAAGACGGTTTTTAGAGACATGCTCACTTTCTATAAAATAATTTTTTTAGTAAATGTGGTTACGATGCAGGAATATTCTGACCATTGATAAACTTGTATGTTAACATCCTGTGTCCTTGTACATTAGAGATAATGGTGGTATTGAAACCTTGACTTTCTCATACCTCGGTAGACCTTGAAACCGTTTTTTGTCCCATGCCTACTGCAGCTAGATGCAGCTTGTTGCTAACTTTGTCTGTCTGCAGTTTGGTTGGGGGCAGGTAGCGTACAGGATTTATCAAAACTTTTGCTCACTGAAGCCTGTATCGGGAAATGAGGCTGAAGGCAGCATAGAGCCTGGATCAAAACAGTACATTTGTGGGCCGTGAACAAAACAACATCAAGCTGCAACCGGCTATAAAAGTCTGTAGCACTGAAAGGGATTGCAGAGCTGGGTGATAATTCTCTTTTTGGCGCCCCCTTCGCATTACACATCCGACCCATTGTTGATATAATAGTATTGAGTAGAGAAGCTTACAACTAAACACTAACTTTTTGCTACCCTTTGTCTTTGGTATTGACCAGTGATAATGTCCTTTAACTCACACCTACATAACTTCACAAAAATGTGCACTTCATAACAAACTAAGCAAATATTGAATGGGTGAAATAGCAAGTTTGAGTGATTGATTGATTGATTTTGATACATTTCATTTGACTATTTGATATAAAAAATGAACAGCACTCATAAAATACGGTGTCATACATTAAAATACATAAATAGCTAGGGATAACACAATAAAGCCCGATGCAATGCTGTTGGATGCCTTTGTCTCTCTGGGTGTCCTCTAGTTCTTTATTAGTATGAGGTAAGGTTGGGTACTGACAACATGAAAATGTACAGGCATTTAAATGTTCATAATAATACATATTTCATTTTCTTTTATAACTGCTGAAAGAGGAACAAACCTTTGGAGACAGTACTTTTTTTATAGCGTGATAAAGTTTGATAGAGTAAATACATGTCTTTGTTATTATACCCAGTTCAGCACATAGCTAACTGGAGCACATATAACACGGTGCACTAACTTCTAGATAAGAGGACCAACAAAGAAATAAGGTTCACCACTTTTCCCATCATGCATCAGTGAAAATATTGCAGTAGCTGTTAATGATCAACAAATTTGTCATGTCTTTTTTTTTTTGTACAATGACTATTTCAGCAGCATTTATTTTCATCCACAAGATATTCTTAAAGTTTTATTATTACTGAAGGATCCCGCTGAGGGAGGCACTCCTGAGAACAGAGGAGATCCTGTCAGGAAGTGATTATTTAAATCAGTGCATCAATTACCATGTCTGGCTAACGAGGAGTCCCGTTGTTATTGGTGACAGCAGAATGACTTTGGTGTTATCAGTGTGTGAGAGGCATTTTCAGCAGCAAATTAATTGACCAAAAGCATTTAATTTACACATAATTAACATTGGCTACCTGCAAATTACTAGCGAGACGGACCAAAAAATATCAGTTATTATTGGACAAACTTTGCGTGTTGTCGACAACTACATGAGTAAAATGTGTACCATGACAGGAGACATTTATCACAATGACGTTAAGTAATTTCAAAGTGTCTACATTGTGTTAGGTCTGCTGCGGGCAACCTTTATTTATAATGCTATTTTAGTGCTTTATTCTTTAAACAATTCTAAGTGTTCACAAACATTTCAGAAGTGAAAACATCTATAATTGATCTTTCTTCCATTTACCAAATTCTAGGATTACTGACTGACACGTCAATCAGAACTAAACTCAAAAGAAGTTTGCGGAAAAGTGCAAAAAGAAGATATATTTTACTCATACTTTTATATTGCTTAAAGCTGGGGTATATGATTTGGGAGAAAATAGCAGTTTGGATAGAGATTCAAATCCAAATACCTCAACCGTTCCACTTGTGTTCTCTCTGGTCCCTCCCTGAGACACCTGCTGTAGGTCCTCACTTCCGAATGACAGTTATGCGCGTTAATGTCTTTTCAACTAGTGTGTTTCCCGGTCTTTCCCCGCATCCTTGCTGTCTTAGCGGTGTAAGCAGTTGTTGTTAAATGGGAAATAGGACATTTAGGGGCCGTTGATTGTAGACATTGCTGTTTGTTGGCTGCCCTAGTGCCAAACTGCTAGGGTCGTGAATGCTCACGCAACTGACACAATAACGTTGTTGCCAAGGTGAACGGACAGTCCCAACAGCCAATAGGAACTGAGAATCTGAACTTGCTTTGATTGGTCAAAGTGTACATGAGCATGGCAATTTTTGGGGGCGGCACACAGAGGCAGGGGAGAGCAAAGTGATGAGTAGATATTCTCAGACCACTTCATATACGTACATATAGCTGAATGGCTAATATAACATTTTTGCCAAATATTACAGTGAAAAAGTTACCCACCCTTAAGTCCAGGAGCCTCATTTATCAACCGTACTTACACACAAATCTGTGCGTAAGTAGGGCGTAAGAACATTGCCACGCAAAGTATGGAATTTACCAAAATGTACTTAGACTTATGAATGTGTGTAAATGTAAGCACAACTCTGACCATGCTTACGAACAGAATCTAGTGGTGGAATAGCGATATTACAAGCACAAAGCAAAGCATTTAAGAGTTTCAACGTCTGCATTAACACTAGAACCGCCAGCGTTCTCTTCATATCTATAATCGCCACGCGTCAAATCCACCCGTGCATTTCTAGGGTAATATAAAGTCATACATTTGTTTGTTTAATCATCATCTGTGTTTTGGACCTCTTGTTTTATAATCTAAGTTTCTTTAAGAACACTGATCACGACTCAGTAATGAAACTGAAGTAGATATAAAATCGCCAATACATCAATGAAGACAGACGGTCAAAACAGCGTCCAAATGAGCTAACATCCTAAATGCAATAAATAGTTATATGGCTCACTTATTTTTAGGTAAGCTCTAATTGATTATTCATTAAATGTGTCACACGTTTACATATTTTGAAACGGAGGATCCCTCCGATGCTCTCTGTGCGTCTCATCTGACAGCACTCAGCTGTGAGCTGGACGAGCCGCGGTGACTCGCCAGACTCGCCAATCACTCATTTCACTTAGTAACTCTAATGTTGTTAGGAACTTATCTTCATCTCTTATTTATTGAAAGAGTTTATGAATGACTGCACGTAAAGTTGTCAGATTGCGGACCCCAAACAATGCCGTTGCCTTACAACTTGCTCGAAAATATCACATTTTCCCCATGCAGCAAGCTTTCTTTTGTTTTAATGCCTGCACTAAGTGAGCCAACAAAATATGTTTTGCTTTGATTCAACCTCATTTACAAGGGTTTCCATTTATGTGTTGGAGAAGTTTCTTTTTGTTGCCCTCTTTGCCATTGTAGTGGAGAGGGATAAAACACATTCACATGGTTGATAAAGGGATGTGTTGTGACCATATATGGTTAATTGGAGGCGTTTCTGAATGCAAATGGTCTGAGCGTGAACGAGCATGGTACTTAAGAACATGTGGGATTTATCAAGATTGATGACTTACTGGTGTGCGTACGATAGGCCAGCGCACGTTTGATAAATACCGATTTTTTTGTACTTAAGCACATACTAAATTTCATTCGTAAGAGTGAATTTAGAACCTTTTCTACGCACGGTTGATAAATGAGGCCCCAGGTCATTTGAAGACAACATGTCATACCTTTGTATTATTTTGAGGAAAGCCTGATATTGGCTTTTATATTTGTTAATAGCCGTTGTCTCTTGCAAATAGCCATTTTCTGTCTGTTAATAGGCAATATGTTGTTCTATATAAACTCTGTTTTTGATAGTGCTCTGCTACAGTATGTCTGGAATGATACGAGAGGACTTTTTTAGGTTTTTCCGAGTTGTCTCTATCACTGAAGTTACCGATCTCCTGATGTTTCAGTATCTTTTGAACACTCCTGCTGAGAAAAAAAATGTCTTTGGAAATATGCTGATCTGCGCCCATGTTGGAAATCTGCACTACGAGCTGGACAAGAGCTGAACAGTAAAAGAGATAGCTAGATGTCTGACACAGCAACTAGCACAGTACATCTCCAATTTAAACCAACTGCTTCTTTCGCAAACGTAACCCCTCTTTATTTTAATTCTTGCAATCCCCTCTCACTTTACTCTTCCCATCTCTAACTTTCAACCCCACTCCTCTCCTCCCTTCCTTAAGTTTGCATACATTTGTAACACACACACACACACACACACACACACACACACACACACACACACACACACACACACACACACACACACACACACACACACACACACACACACACCTTGTTTTAAGGTAAGCCTTTCACAACACAAAGCTCAATTGCCTTTTCACACAGTCGGTGGAGGAGCGAGAGACTTGAGGAGGGAGAGACAGGATAAAGGCAGCGAGAAAGAGAAGTGCAGAAAAAGGAATGAATCCCAGATTGATGGCTGCTAATAAAGTTTGATTATTACTGACAAGTCACTCTGGGTTTTCTAATTGACACTTACAATAGCCTGTAAGGAGCCCAGGCAGCAAAGGAAGAGTGTTTGTCAGAAAGAGAGAGAGAGAGATACTTTTTCTTTAGACTCAGCAGGGTTGGAATAGCAGCAGATCCCAGGCCAAAATACAAAGTGAAGGGAAACATGGATGAACAAAGGGCAAACTGCCATCGTTACAACTGCAGGTGATTTGGCAACTGTGTCAGTGGATGTATCAACTCTTCAGACCTTACTGCCAACCTTGTATTGAAAAAGGCACCAGCAACACATATCAAGAGAGATTTCCCAACAATTTGGAACAGTGTTTTGTCTGTTAGAGATTTGGCAACGGATACTAATTGAAGTTTATTTGGGCTACAGTTTTTTGTTATTAAATAACCTATTGCCACATTGTCAATAGCCAAATACCTCCCCTAAGCATGGTAGCAATAGAACAAATGTCTCTATGCATATTCTGGTGATATACACCCCAGATATGCACACACATAGTTGTTATCTCTTGCAAAGCCTGATTAAAAGTGTCCCAGACAGATTGTTCCAAATCTTTTCTCATGCGTTTCTTTACTGCAGTGTGGACAACATGAAACATTGCACCGGTGTGGTGTAGTGTGTGGTGTCTAAAAAGGCAACCGATGCTATAGCCAAAATCCTATCAGTTTGTTTTTCAAGTGTTCTGTTGTGGCTTCAAAGAAAGTGAAGAGCGGTAGAAGCAGGGAATGGTAAAAAGAAAATTGCATCTTTTTTGTTGTCATTTTGTAGCAATAGACAATGTCTCCTTTAGGTTACCAAAGCAATGCCTTTTGCTTTTACTCACGTTCAATGAATTATTGCTCGCGTCCTTATGGAAATGTAACTTTAATGTGTTAGTTGCAGTAAGCATGTCATCCTTTGCATGTGCATATTCAGAAGTGAGATGGGGATTGAAAGCAGACTGTTTTTTTCTTATCTTAATTTCCCTCCCCTCCCCTCTGCTTAATTTTTAATGTCTTTGTACTATTCTAGAACATACACTTTTCACATTGTTCGTGTGTTAATAGAATGGAATTATGTATTGCTGCTAAAACATGCTTTCCTGAATTATTAATTGAAGTACTCCAAAGTATTGTCTACATTGTATTCCTAATTTGCTTTGTCCCACCCTGCACTTATCTTACAATGTTATTTTTGTCCTAAGTCAGAGTCCTTAAGGGAGATGTACAGTAGTTTAAGGTGAAAGTTAGAATTCCCAAGCTGTACAAATACTTTATTATTTCCAAACATAAGGCGCGGTACCCTCACACCATTTTGCTTCCATAGATTTAAACAAGGGGACTAAGATTCCATAACATTTTCATGTAATTTAAAGTCTTGTTTACCCTATCAGTGTCTGATTTTAAGGGTTTTGACATTTTGAAAACAGCTTAAATGGTTTCTTCACTGCATTTACATGTAGCAGTGCAGATTATTGTTTTGTGTGCTTATGTTTTTAGATTGCTCTGACATGTATGCTGCCACCCCAGTACAATTCAACTGAATTGAATTCATTGTGTGTCACTTGAAACATTGAAAAATATTTTTATTTTAACAGCATCCCCTCTCAGAAACAGTCGCCCTGTTACTTTGTATAATCCACTGATTGACTTTTCTTCTTCAGTAGAGAGTTGTTCAAAGCCTGTTCTATCCAGAATAAGTGGCACATTGTTCCACAGACATGCTTCTACGAATGTATCACAACAGCATGGATCCCGTTAGTTGTCCCAATATCTGAGAAAACGCAGACAGTTTCAGCTTCTGCTATTGATTTTTAACTTAGTTCCTCTCTCTCTCTCTCTCGCTCTCTCTCTCTCTCTCTCTCTCTCTCTCTCTCTCTCTCTCTCTCTCTCTCTCTCTCTCTCTCTCTCTCTCTCTCTCTCTCTCTCAGGGTCAGAAATGGTAGAGGCCCAGTGTCAGAGGTTTGAGGTGAGGAGTACAGACGGAGAGAGAGTTCTGTTCTCTGCAGATGAAGAGGAGATCATCATCGGCACAGAGAAACTAAGAGTCACAGGTAAGGGTACGCATAAAGAGTATAACACCAACATAACCAACGTGGTGTTTTATAAAATACTCTGTAGAGGATTCTCCAATCTCCTTTGGGAGGAACCCTAGCAGTAAAGACCAGGCCAATCAGTGCCTTCGTTCTGACCTAAAGTACATCCCTTATTGGAAGGCAGCCCCTGATTAGGTCATGTAGTCGTCAATCTAGCCTACTGAGAACAGTCATATCTCACGAGTTTCAAATCTGTCAACCAAGTTGACATCAGCGACTAAATGAACCAATCAGGGGCTGCCTTCCACAAACAGAAGCAAAGTGTGGAGAGTCCGATCTGACTCGAGGCTAGATTGACACCTACATGAACCAATCAGGGGCTTCCTTCCACTTACAGACAGATAAGCAGTCTGAGTGCGGGCCATGATTTGCTCTGAAATTTTTTGACGGGGAGATGGAAAAAGTCCAGACTGGTGTCACCAGGCTACTGAGGATATACGTAAAGTATGTGTATGTGAGTGACACGATACACAGATCTGCCAACGTTTCAAACTGTGCCACTGATCCACAGGGGGCGGTATTAGGATGTAACATGAATGGAAACAATTGGCGCTTTTCCACCGCATGGTATCAGCTCGACTCGACTCGACTCGACTCGCATTTTTGGCTTTTCCACCGCAATTTCATGGTACCTGGTACCACGTAGCGGCTGCTTTTTTGGTATCGCCTCGCTCTAGGGTCCAAGCGAGCTGAGCCGATGCTAAAAGGTGACGTCGGCAGACGGCCGGCCACTGATTGGCCAGAGACTATTGTCTGGCCAATCAGTGGCCAGAGACTACCGGCTGTATTCTGTTGTTTATTCTCCCCAACTCTCCGAGACTTTTGAGTGTATTTCCGCCGCGTGCAGCCTTCTCTGGCTCGCTTTCATTTGATTTGCATCACAGATCCGAATTTATTTTCCATATATTCGCTAAGCTCACCCAGTGTTGGTTGTTGGGGAAGTTACTTACATACGAGAGGAGACATGTAGGGCAGCTAGCAGCTAGGCTAAATAGTAGCCAGCTGGGACAGACATGATAGCGAGCGATTACATTACAAGCCTCGGACTGAACTGATTACCTCAATAAAATATTCAGGCTGAGACACGGCTTGCATTTGAAAACACGTATCCTGAAACAAGCACTAAACAGTCAACTTTATCATGCCCGTGTTTACGTGCATAGGGATGTACGTGACGCATCCCTACAGCTGACTGTGTGGCAGAGTCACACATCGGGACAACAACCATCCCTCTTAATGGCCCGTAGCAATATTCTTCTACTTCTTTTAGCAAACAGATACAAGGGGGTATTTCTTAAAAAAATTTCATCCGTGTTTTTGGCGGTTGGTTCAGTTAATAGTGCAACAACTGCTCGTAATTTCTGCTTTGCTACTTTGCTCCGGAGTAGGCTTTCAGCCCCTTACGACAACCCCGCCCACGTTCAGCAGGTACTATTTGCGGTGGAAAACGACCCGTGCTGCTACCAAACCAAGTTGAGTCGAGTCGAGTTGAATCGAGTCGAGCTACATGTGCGGTGGAAAAGCGCCAAATGCCAGATTTAAAATACTTTTCTAAATCAGCTTTTGAAAACGTTTTATATGGAAGGAAATGTGTTTAGGCTCCACAGGGCCCCTTTATTATTGTGAAGAATCTTTAATTTAGGCAAATTACCTTGCAAATTACCTTCCAAAGTACCTGGCAAAGTACCTTGCAAAGTACCCTGCAGAGCAGTACAGATTGATGGGTAAGGAGCTCAATAAGGCAGAGTGAGTCAAATTCATTGTCAGGCACCCAGAATGCTCCCCTGAACCAAAATACATTTTTCATCCAGATATGTGGCATCTGATATGGAAAATAATAAATAGTAATTAAAAAGGCCAGATGAGTATTTTTGCAGAGGAAAAAAGACAGAGCAATTATACACAGCACAGTTCTCAAAAGAGGGGGGCTCTCGTGGCGTAGTGGTTAGAGCACCCCCTTCAATGAGGCTTGGTCCTCTGGTTCAAATCTAGCCAGTGGTCAGTGCTCTGCATTTCATTTCCCTCACTGGCTCATCTCCGGCCATCTGCACTATCAATAAAACATTGAAAATGCCCCCAACAAAAATTCTTTATAAAAAAAAGAATATGACAGTCAGACCATTGTGAATATCAAAGTGAAACACGAACAGAAACATTGGTTCATGGTTGACTAAGTGAGAAGCTAAATTGTATAGTAGCAATCGAACAAGAAAGACTGCCATTTTCCCCATTATTGACAGTTTATTTTATCGTGTTGGTAGTAAGACATCTTTTGTCGGGAGTTTGATATCAATAATATTTTGAAAACAATTTTTCTATAAACATATTGATGTCTCAGGACATCATTTTGGAAGTAAATGTATTTGTATTTTGTGCAGGGATAATTTTAAATTGAGTGGGTGCGACAGAAAGTGTCCACCATTTCTTCCATGTCCCCGCTCAGTTTCAAACAATATTTTAAATTTGCCAATTTTTTCGACAGCCTGCCAATGGGCTAAAGGTGCCCTCTGCAGTATTACATTTGTAGCGGTGCTGCGTTTCCAACATCCTTTACAGTCTCAGCAGGAGCGATGACCAGTACTTCCCCCAAGCATCTGTTCAGGCCCGAAGGCTAAGGCAGGGCTGGCTGCTCTACACGAGGGGTTAAACTCTGCATTATGTCAGAGCCAACCTTTTCTAAAGACAATTATGTTCATACTGCATGAATCTATTGCAAACTATGTATTTGTAGGGAAATGAATGCCAACTGGCCGACATTTCTTATTAACATTATCAGAAATAAACACTGAATGTACTAAATCAGCAAAAAAAGGATTATTGAATTATAGGTCACTACTTCATATGACTTTGTTCAAATCGGGGAAAGATTGTGATTAAGTATTAAACAAATTAAGTAAACAAGGACTTCCAGTCTGTGACAGAACATACACCCCTGTCTCCAATGTTGAAGTCAGACATCCCACCCATCTCCGTACTACTCACACATAGTAATGGTAAATATTGTTGCTGGAAATATTTTCCTACTTGAATATTTGTATGACATGCAGAGGATCTGAGCACTGTGTCATGCACGTTAAGAGTCTCCCTCAATACCAAAAGGAGAGGTATGATGCAATGTTGTTGCAGGCTTTCACACAAAAGATGTATGTGTTTTTTCTTGCCCTTCCTTTCATCCACTCTTACCCTCTTCACAGGGAATGAAGGTGTGGTGTTCAGCCATTCCGTAGAGACATCACATGTAAGGGCAGAACCCTTCCAGGACCTAAAGTAAGCACCACACTGTGTTAGTTTAAGTATACTGTGTGTGTGTGTGTGTGTGTGTGTGTGTGTGTGTGTGTGTGTGTGTGTGTGTGTGTGTGTGTGTGTGTGTGTGTGTGTGTGTGTGTGTGTGTGTGTGTGTGTGTGTGTGTGTGTGTGTGTGTGTGCGTGCATGCGTGCAAGTGTTTCAGACAATGAGGCACATCAGTTCACTCTGTTCTCCTGGTTAATATTTTACTTGTGGTGGAATATTTATGAAGGTGTGTGTTCTTGCGAATAATTACAAAGATGGTACACCACATATAACAATTTTAGGGGGGAGAATTGAGCTGCTGAGTGAGCAAACTAGCCGGTCCTGTGGTACAGCGCGGTCATGACTTATAATCAGCTTATAGGTGTGCTGGGGATTGGCAGTCTGACAGGCCTGACAGAGGGAACAACATTCCTCTGGCGTACAGTTTTTGAGGGTCACGCTGTTACAAAGTGGAGCCTTACACTGGTACATGCACTTGAGCACATGTAATGCAGACTGAGTGGTCAGTTGTGTGTTGTATTACCCTTTTAGCTTCTACTGGAGTTCTATGAAGACACAGTTTGCCTCAGACCAAGTTGTTTCAAACTGATGTAAGGTAAAAAGGGTGATAACTGATGGAAGGTTCTGGTTTATCTTTAAGTTGTATAAATAGGATAGGAAAAAAAGACTGCTGAGTACATGTTGTGACCACATGTGGCTCCTCAGTAACACTTATCCAAGACAGGCTTCCTCAGCTCAAGTCTTATACCTTCAATAACAACAGCTCTGACTGCTGGTTCTCCTGTCACGGCATATGAAAGTGTCACACTGGCTAAATGCTAAGTGTATCTGTGTGTATCTTCTCCTCATCCCCTCCCCGAAAGTGTGTTTTGGGTGTCTTTAGTGTGCATGTGAGGTTCTTCCATTGCCAAGGTCTCAGCCTCATCAGACAGCGTTTAGCTAAAGCGGCAATATCAGTGAATATCTCATCACGATCCGCTATCTGTCCATACTGTGTGTGCGCTGAAAAAAAAATGTTGGTCCCACTTTGTGTACATACCCTTCAGCTTTTTTTTTAACCACACACAGTATGGACACTTGGCAGATTGTGAGGAGATATGCACTGATTATGACAATAAGCCTTCTCCAGTAACTCTGAATCCAAAATGAAAAACGAAGATGCATAGGATCTGTACATGGGAAACAGTGCTGAGGGGAGGAAGATACTATATTATTGACTGGATAGAGAGAGAGAAAGCATGGCTAGGGTAAGGGTGATGAAGAGGACAAAAGTAGAAAAATAATAAAGGGGGCAGAGGAGGGTGACATAAGAAAGCAGTTCAGGAGGAACAGAGGGAGGTTAGTGTCCAGAAATCATATTCAATTAAACTAGCTCATGCTGTAGGTGAGTTGTAGCAGCAGCAGATGACAGGGAATATAGCAAACATATGACTGCTTTTATAATATTCATAATAAGCACAGCTCCTCTGATTTTGAAACAAGTTGAAATAAAGACATTAAAAATATTGAGCCAAAGTGAATCTGTAGTTGCATGATTTGGTGTGTTTTTCATTCCCTGTGGCTTGAAAAGATAAAGCAGCAAATGTGCTGAGACAATGTCTGGGTAGGCTGATGACACCTCAGGACTGGCCAGCCAAACAGTATATAGTTTTAAATTAGGGCTGTCAAGTGATTAAAAAAATTAATCTAATTAATTACAGGCTCTGTGATTAATTAATCTAAATTAATCGCATACTTATATGACACTTTTATGCCTGTTTATAAACAACTGTATATGCTACTGTTTGTCTCTCTCTCTCTCTCTCTCTCTCTCTCTCTCTCTTTCTCTCTCTCTCTCTCTCTCAGCGAGGTTTCTACATGAAATAAATTCACACACACACACACACGCAGTCACACACACACAAAGGAGGAAAAAAGACAGGCATGTGCTAGGAAGAGTGAGAGGGGGCGGGTGTCCGTTAGCGGGAGACGATTGCAGCTAGCAAACAGAAGTGAGACACGGAGGAAGATCGAGAGATACTGTTTTGAACCTAGATTGTTAATTAGGCACCCACTAAATCAATAATGCACAGACACTGCGGAGAATAACATAAGACGTATTCCTACCTTCATGCTTATTTGCCCGGAGCAGCCCATAACACATCCATAGAGCCCTCTCTATGCTTCTTTCTTTACTCTTTAATCCCGTGCGGGCCATTTCCGCAAGTTACAAGCGCAGCTCCGCTATCGTCTCACCTCTTTTGCACTGGGTCAAAGGGCAATATAGAAGTGCGATTAATCTGCATTAATTTTTTTAATCGCATTAATTTTTCTGTGATTAATTAATCGAAATTAACGCATTAATTTGACAGCCCTATTTTAAATGTTTAAATGTGTAAGACAGTGCTGGTTGCATGACATTCCTCTTAAGCATTTAATTTAGTTACTCATCGATGGAATCGGTTTGTATCAGCCTCAGCAGTTGCACCATCACTAGAGAGACCCTTACAGACAACGTCATTCTCTGTCTTCATAGTATTTGCTGTACATTTTCAAGCAATAACCTTTGAAAAAAGAAAGGAAGGGTGCGTCAGGCAAATACATTGGTTCTAATACAGAGATAAACTGAAATGACTTGAGAGAGAGCTATACGTGAGATGGACAGATAGTGAGAGAGATAGAGAGAGGGAATGGTTGAAAGCGAAGCAAAATGGACAGTAGAGGAAAAAGGACCTCATACTTGCTTAGGGATCAAAGGAGATGAGAGGTTGAACTAGAAGGATTTGAATTGGTTGATAGAAACTAAAAAGGGTGATAGAGGGAGGTGTGTGGTGGAGTTTGGGATGGAAAGATACAGGGAAGGAGGAGTGAGAACATTGGGTCAATGGACGGGTCAGTGCAGATAAGCAAGGCAGAGAAGCCTGCGGTGAAAAGCCTCTATGGTGAAGATAGTGAGGAAAAGTTCTGACTGTTACAGATTCAACACCAAAAAAAACCCCTAAAGGCTGAGTCATTATGTTTCATTTTAGTTTTTTTTAACAGATGTTATGGCATTAACACCTCTGTGCATTGACATAAAAGAAATTAAGTGCCGTAAAAGCACTTCATAGGTTTTGATAGGAGTTTTAACTTGTCATTATCAGCGCGTGAATATATGGATAGAGAAAATAAATATTTCACACACTGGGCCATGAGTGCACACAACATATATCAACATAAACACCCATGAATGCACACATTAATAAGCACGCACCAAGTACCCATCTAGCTCAACCCAATCGTTAAAGTTCAAAAACACACAGACAGACGTAAATAATGTAACTAAACTGACATGAAAACACAAACGTATGGTATACATAAAGGGAAACCGTTTACCAACCAACACTCTGCATTGTTAGCGTAACCATATGAATACGTCAAGAACGGGAAGTAACATGCATAAAGTGAAACCTACACACACACACACACACACACACACACACACACAGACACACACACACACACGCATCCATTGCACCGTATCACCTATAGCAGGGTTAATGAAAACCGTAGTAAATAACACTGATAATAAGGTGATTACATGCTTCAAATACGTCCCACTCTGTCATCAGTCATTAGTTGTTCAATGGCAGGGAAAGGAACAATGGACTGAAGTTTAGTCATTATCATGATGACTTTGTATGTTTTAAATTGAGGTGTATCTAATGAAAATAGATATTTCACACTACTATAGGGACTAATCAACATGAAAATAAAGTATAGTTTCCCTTCTCTTTTTCCAAATCCTCAGGCACTTTTTTTCACTTTTTTCTAATCCCTTACTGGTTGGAACATTCAATCTTTCCATCTGTCTTTTAGCTAATGATATCTTTGTCCTCATCTCCCCAATTCCTTACTCTTTCTCACTCACTCCCTCTCTCTCTGTCTCTCTCGTTGCCTAACACTCTCATTCACATGCGCACTTTTGTCTTGCCCGTTCTCAATCTGTCTAGATCCTCCCACATGTGCATTCCTTCGTTCTGCCTCACATCTCCCCATTTTTTTCTTTCTGCCTCATTATGAAAAGTGTAGAGCGTTATGCAGTGAAGGTAAATGGGACATGTAATGAGCGGATTGAAGTCCATTTAAAGCTAATGATCTATCTTACAGTCTAACAGTGAGGGAGGGAGAGAGAGAGCAAAAGAGGGAAACAAAGAAAGATAGATGGTACACACTTTACATGATGAAGTGCAGGTGAAGAGATGTCAAGATATTGCTATCAAGATATGATACTGTACAGGTCGCAAATCCTTTTCGGGAATGAAAGGGATGTATGCAAGATTGGATTGGACAGCTGTCAAATTATATTTGGGTTAACACAAACTAGTTTTGAAAATGTGGGGATCAAGCACTTGGAAAGTACAGTCCTGTAGTTCTACTCAAATCTTATTTATTGTTTTATCTTTCATAAAGCACTTACACTTTTAAAAACTACAAGAACTTGGAAGCTTGAAATCTATGCATGTGCTAGACATAGTCTGATATTGCTGCAATATGCTGAACGTACAGAGACATGAATGCACCACACACAGTGCTAAAAACGTGGTTATGCTAGTAGCAGAAATACAATGTTCCGCAGCCTAACTTCCAGAGAACACTCCGAGAACGCTATGCTGTGCATTTCCAAAGCCTCTGGTGTGATTGCCAGTGTAAGCCATGTTACACACTGTTCCGCTTTTCTACTTTAAAGTGTATGAGGAGCGGCCATGAGGCAGACAGACAGCAGTCGCTTTGGTAAAAAGTGCGGTGGCTGGCATCTTTTTAAGCAGAGCAGTTCAACATCTTCAGAGAAGCATTCATGACAGTGACTGACTAAAAAGCCTGACAAGAAGCACGGGTTGACAAAAACTAGGCAGCCAACAATAACAACAACAACAAGAAAACTTATTGAAATTGGAGGAAGTAGCTGTTGAAAGGTTGGCCGGTGGGTTGTTTGTGGAGCACAGAAGATGCAAGGTTCCACATTTCCAAGAGTTTTAGTTTGTCCAGTTCACTGATAGAAGCACTATCTATAGCAAGTCACTCTGATAACAAAACTGCTTTTCATTATGAGCACAACATGTGGCTGATGCAGCAAAAAACAGTTTGATTGCAGCCTTAGGTAGACATGAAATGCTCCCAAATGCAAGGACGACAGTATTTACTCAACATATAGAACGAAAAATGGGAGAGAGGTTATCTAAGAAGATGCCTTTTCACATTCAGTCTGTTAGGTGTGTGTGTGCACATGGGTGTGTGTGTGTGTGTGTGTGTGTGTGTGTGTGTGTGTGTGTGTGTGTGAAACTATATAACATTGTTGTGCATACTCCTCATTGAGCTGAGATTGTTTGCTATAATTGCTTATTTCTGATGCAGCTCAATCATGACATGTATTGATTGGCAGTATAAACAATTTAATGCTGGCATTTTTATTTTTCAATAAAACCTAATTATTTCATCTCTCTTGATTCATCTTCTTCCGGCTTCTACCTTTTTAATTTATTTGACATTTTGCATGCTTTGATTTGCACAAATTCTACACGGATGTGACATTATTTTTGTATATATGATAATGTCAAACTGTATTTGTTGCTGTTTGTTCTTATTGTTGTTTGGTTGGACATCAAATTGTGTCCCTAAATGTTAGGGTAGGAGAGAGGGTATAGAAGAGTGGAAAGAGTGTTACACAGAAATGCTCAAGACATACAGTATGATAAGAAAATAAGAACGCTTTAATACTTATATTATAGGTCATTTTGTGCCCATCTTTGCTGTTTTGGCACTGCATTTCTCATGCATCACTTGTCCTTCAAAAGTGCGGCAAGTATTGACATATTTCCCTTTAATTGATAAGAGTTGTAGTTTTTGTTTTTGTATTTTCTGTATGGAAGAACATTTGCACATACATTTTTGTAGAAGCTATGTCATACATCTTTCTTTGACTCATACACCTTTCTACTAACTACACCTCTACACAGGTTTATCTATTTCCCCCCTTGTTCACACTGCATACCCATACTCTATACTATTGCAACCTTTACTTATCACAACAGGCATTCACTGTAAGGGCGTCAAAAAGGAAAAAGAGAAATGTCAAATAGGAAAGACAGACAAGTTTATCTGTCTTGCCCTTTAGCACAGTTACTGGTTCCTCCACAGGATAAAATCAAATAAGGGCACTATAAGAGTTTCCCTCAACTTAGTAAAACATTTCAAAGACGTTAAAGTGAAAGGGGGGAAATTGGAGATGTGAAAAGCGCAGAAGGACTTTTTTCCATGGGAAATATGGGTACAGCGTGGGCAGTATAAAAAAATTGAAAATGAACGATAAAATGAGTAGCAGCAGGTTCAATAATGCAATCAAACGGAGCATAATAAATAAGCACTCTAAACTTGAGTTGATAGTCCCAGCAGTCACCACTTGACTTTATGCCATAAGAAGCATAATCCAGTGGACAGCTTTGGTGTGCACAAAAAGGGCTAACCCCACTTCAAAGACAACTGCAAGAAAAAGCACTACTTTGACTGAAACTCAATCAACAATTAAATGACCTTAAAACAAAAAAAAGTTGGAGTAGTTTCACACAGTGATGCCAGCGGATATTGGGTTACCTCGGGCCCCTTTACTTCATCTGATGCTTGGCTCCTGAGCAGAGAGAAAGAAGCTTCCGCACAGTCAATATCTCCTGATTTCTATCCACTCTTTCATCCCCTGATCCCTCCCTTCTGTACGTTCTTCTCCTCTCTCCAAGTCCTAGGGTCATGAGAAGCTCCCAGGGACGAGTTAGGCTATACACAGCAAGGGCATCCAAGAAGGATTTGTGCTCTGTGCCCCTTCCCCTCCTATCCCTCGCTCTATTTCCACTTATCTATCTATCTTTCTATCTCTCCTTCCATCTTAGGAAGTTGAAGAGGATCGTGGAAGAAAAGCAGAGCACTGTCAAGACTCAGGGGCATGGGAAAGGATTTTGATTTAGCCAGGGTAAGATAGTGTAGGGTAACAGTTTAAAAGAGTAGGTATTTGGACAGTAAAACAGATATGGAGCCAGTTAATACATTTGTCTTTATATAACAAGAACACGCACACCCTATTCCACAGAAAAGCCTTGTGTGTGTGCAGAGCAGTCATGTCTGGACTATGGATTCAAAGGTGTTTAAAGTGCGGCAAGGAAAGGAACATTTCATTGTGGCATCTGTATTTATTTATTAACCATTTTTTCAAGAACTACTTTATTTAAGTGACGCATCAGAATGGCTTAAATATTTTGCCTACCATTCATTTTTATTTAGAACAGGTCAAAACACATTTGCTTCTCTGTGTGGCCTTATATGACACCCACAAATGTGAGAGAAAGGGTGGGATTGACCTCTCATGCAGGAAATATTGAGTCTTTATATGATTGTTTCATATTTGCAATGCAAAATAAGCCAGATGTAAGAGAAGATTGGATGATGCAACTTGGTAGCAGTGAGTGATAGAGTGACAGTACATTATGATTGCTGATATTAACCCGCTCACTACACTAGCTTCACACAGTTTATATCTACACAACTGGCCATGCTGTTTTGCTTTAGGCCACACCACTCAACTAAATCTAACACATTTATCCACTGTAGCTCAAGGAGATAATTTTTGGTTTGAATATATCCAGGCAAGGTGTGTCTGCATACCTTTTTAACCTGACTTTAAACCCATTTTAATATCGAGTGTATGCAAAGTTGTTGGCACTTGCCCCTGGGAAATATCGAAGGTTTAATGTATTGCCAGAAAATTTGCTCATTACACTACAAACACCTATTTGACAAGAAGGTCATAAAAAGATTTCTGTCTTAGATTTCTTAATGGCCTGTCTGGCCTGTCAACGATATATTGTATTTTGAATGGTAATAGCATTCCTGATTTAATTTCAAATAATAATAGAGGAGGGGGGGGGGGTTGTATCCTGCTTTATCCGTCCATTTCTTCCCCAGTGGAAAACACCCAAACATAGAGCAGTCATTTATAATGACTGGTAACATGTTCAACCCCCTCGTATACCCTCATCAGCTATTCCATATTGGTGTTACTCTTAATGAGAATGTGTTTTGATTTCACTTTTGTTTTTTAAATGTCATATTCATGTAGTTTTCCTTGCCATCGGGGGATCAAACGCTTGCAGAGTCAAAGATGAATCAGTTATGTTTCTCCTGTCTTTGTGTCTATCCCTCCACAGTATGTTTCCATCCAAATGAAAGCACATGCCATAATGAGGTCAAGCCCAGAGAGAAGCTTTGTTAGAGCAGGCCATTGGTCTGCCTGCCTCCGTATTGTTCTGAACTTCTCATTGTCTAATCCAGTGGTTTTAAATCCTGGTCCTCAGGAGTTCTGCTTGAATTTATGTTCATTGCCTTCACCTAGTGTCCCAGGTGTTAAACAGCAGCTGATTGAATAGCATGAATGATAGCCAGCCTTTGAGTCTTGATCACGGAGAGTGAAAGATCCCCTTGAGCAGACCCATTTACCTTGCCCTGTTTTGTTTTGTTAATTGGCTTTTTCCCCATCCCAGAATGTGAAAGACGTACCTCTGTTTGTAAAGGAAAGTTGCTTCTCATTTAAAGCTATAGCACATAACTTATATCAGCCCCTTGAGGGATTCTAAGTAATTACAACAACACTGTTGGCGCATACGTGAGGTAAGCCTTTGGTAATTGCGCATTGATTTTATACCTTCCGCTGTACGTCCAGGTTTTTTCTTACCAGTAAAATCAACAACTGAACATTTTTTGTTAGCGCTTCTTGAGCTCCTGCGCCACTGTCGGTGGGCAACACCAGATTGTAAACGCTGAGAAATAAAGCAAATTTTGTGGAGCTGAATCAACTTTGGGTCAACTCATTTGACTATGGCTTGAATGTTACCAACATTCATGTATAAGAAAAAGTCACGCACTATAGCTTTAACACAATTACAGACTGTTAAATTGTATGACTCCTTGAAGTGGGGTTTGGGGAAGTGATTCACCTTCTTGCCTCCTTTTTTCTCCCTCACACACACATCCAACAGTTCACTCAACTCTGAATGAGTTTCCATGAAGTTGATGTTGAATTCGGAGAATATATTTAACCACTTGGTTTCTTCTTATATTAATGAATAATGTCTGGGTAGAGAAGCTGCTTAGAAAGCCTGAAAACCAGCAGGTACAGACAAGAAGATAATGGCCTATAACCCAAAGTCACCTTTACATTAGAGCAGTACACTTCAGTCACTTTTGAATTGAGGTTACAATCTTCAAGTGCCTACTAGAAACAAGCATGCAATCTGAATTAGTCCCACTTCCCACACAAAGTTTGAAGGGAGTCTTATAGCTCAGAGTTAATTTAACCAGTTTTTTTCCCCCGGTGAGCAGACAGATGGAGGAGCATTGGTGTGGGATGGCAAAGAAACACCACCTAATTAGCTTCAAGAAAAACCCAGAGAGTATCCCGCCCCTAGCTGTATTTTGATTAAAATTTTGGGGGTTTGTGTCAAAGTAATCATTAAAATGTAGAATGAGCCACATTCTCTTTGAACCATGCCGTTGGGAAAAGCACGTCTTTGTGCTAGAGTTCCCTTTAAAGAATAGCATTTCACTTGCATGATGGGTTTTTTGAACAATGCCTGCTTGTTTATGCTTGGGGATAAAATTGATGCAGGGATCAAATAGGCCGTTTGGTGGTCTCTTTATTCCCTTCAAGTTGTCCACATGGTGCTATTCTTGAAATCCCTATACTTCTAATACTTAAATCACAATTTACTCTAAATGTATTTATTACTTTTCTATCAAACATGGGACTTTCACCAACCAGTTCAACCAAAGCACACAAACTCTTTTCTGCAATTTGGTGTGCTGCGATTGGATTTTGAATGCATCTAACACCTTCCTTTTACTTGGTACAACAAGGACAATCAGCCATGCTCCGCTCGCGTCTGTGTCTTATTGATTACAAACGCAGGGAAATCATTGCGCACAAAGAGAGAGAGAGAGAGGAAAGGCGAGCCAAATAACACAGAGCATGGTTATGGGAACAATCCATAATGTATCTGAATTTCTGTGTGTGCTTTTGTGTATCGGTGTGTCACGTTCTAAAAAATCGATGCAGAACTTTCTCCTAGATGTCCTAGAAACCAATGCCCTACACTTTAAAGAGACAAACTGATGTGATAATGATGATATGAAAGTCCTTGGTTAGTACTGAGTATCCAGATTGGATCTTTATATGTGTTTTATATAATACAGCTGTGCGATTCATATTCATGGTACAACTTAATCATTTCAATCCAACTGAGGTAAGATATACTTATTATACAATGTCATATAAAAAAAAACGCACTTCAGAAAGCAGTAAGATCTACAATGATGTCTTATTATCAAGTTATCTTTTATGCTGGATTAAAACAAAACATTACACTACAAAGGAGCTATATAGTTATGCTTTTTGGTATTTGATTGTGTATTTTACATTTTACACATTACCAAGCTTTAAACACGCTTTCAACTTCCAACATTAATATGGCATCGAGAACCTGCAGAAGTAATCCTTGTGCTTGTTCCACTGAGCAGTTGGTTCAAGTTGCTCTGATGATTGGTGTCATACAACAGTCTAAAATGTAAAACCAACAGCGGAATTAAGTATGTCTTAGTTGGACAACATTTGCTGTAAATGTTGTGTGCAGTACTTACCATGTTTCCTATCCGCTTTCCAATGTAACGCACTGCTCGTCTAAGTCATTGCCGTCTATTTCAGTGATTTGTGTTTCGTTTTTTCTCTTCAAATTAGTTCCCGGGGATTTGGAACAGGGCCTCAGTAAACTGTACATTACTGTTCTCTCATTGTTTGTCTTTGTTGATAGTTGTTTATCTTTGTGAGTTATTGTTTATCAGCTGCTGTGTATCTTTGTCGTACACATCTTGAGGGAGAATATGTGAAAACAACAACACAGTTAATATTCAACAGCCTCGCCATATTGTCACACATCTGTTCCTGGTGTGAATTTATGTGTGTGTGTGTGTGTGCGTGTGAGCGTGCATGTGTGTGTGTGTGTGTGTGTGTGTGTGTGTGTTAGTGTGTGCGCGTGTATGTGTGTGTGTGTGTGTGTGTTTGTGCACTCAGCTCCTGTGTGTTCCTGTGTATGTGTTGCAAACACGGCTGTTAATATCATTTTTTTTTGTGACGGGTCCAAACGCTCCACTGATACAAATGGCTGGAGGCTGCTTTGGCTCGGCACTGAAGTCATGGCGATAAATAACATTGTAGAGAGCACAGAAGTCACACAAACCGAATTCACAGACACTCACAGAAATTCAAACATTTTATATGCAGCCACACACATGAGCCTAATCCAGACAGAGCAACTCGCAGCTGCATTGTGTAGCATAAACTATTATGAGTCTTCTTTATATTCAAGGCATGAGCGATGCATTCAGAATAATGCAGAAGAACACATTGACAAATTGTGACATTGTGTTGCTTGAAGATCTTCTTTGTTGCACTCTGTAATCTTCTTTTGGAAACTAGAAAGTGTACATCTGACTGATGACACAATACTGTATAATCTTGCTGGCAGTCAGCCTCATTTACAGTCATTGTAAGACAATGTCTGAGTGGGTGGTTTTGAACACTGGTGTTTGATTGTTTTCATTTGATTATTTTGATGTTTCCGTGTTGCTCTCTCTCTGACTTGCTTCATATCTGACATTGTGGACTTCAGTCTCTTCAAATGTTGCTCATTTAACATTTGGTAGTGACAAAAGGACAACATTTATTAGCAGAACACAGTTGTCAGACAATGTAATATCAAGTAAAAATGAGTGAAGTGAGAGAAAGAGAGAGTGAAAAAGAAAAGGAACGAGAGAAACCCTGAAAGGATGGCGAAGGTTAGGCAATGAGACGGAGAAAAAAGAGAAAGAAGCATGGAGTTGAGACTCATGATTGTCTTTGCTTGTCTTTGTCTTTTTCTTTAGCCACTCTCTCACACTTCCTGCCATTTCTCCTCCCCATGCTTCCGCTCCTGATCCCTCGTTCTGTCGCTTGTTGTGTTTTCCTTTCTTCTCTTTCCGTCCACTATGGGGGAGTGTATGAACTACTGCATAGTATCTACTGTGTATCTGCCCTTTCTGTCCTTAGGAAAATGTACTTTCTGAAGTTAAAATGACATGTTTTTTATAGATTTTATCTGTATAGACTATTTCGCACTAACAATATTTAAGGTTTCATGCACTTTAGATCACACATGTGGAAAAAGGCCTGTCAAGGAGTATTCTGTTCACATTGGCTAAAACAATAAATAAATGGGAAATGGAAAACAAGTGAAATTCATCTTAAAATACCTTATCCTGCACTTTACTGCAACATAGCCTACAAACACTCTGTTTATCCTTGCTTCATGCTACGTGACCTGTGTGTCATTTGATTTGTTTTACACCTGGTGCCGAAAGTCATTTCCATATTATCAGCACAAAATGCGGTCGATGCAGTATAGCTTCTGTTAAGGTGGAAGAGTGATGTTAGGTGCCTTTCCCAGTGGCACTCTATCAGATTTTTTTATGAGAACAGAGTTACCTAAACAATTCTAATTCCCCAACATATGTTCTTCCATCTGTATAACCAATAATGTGGATGACTTAACGTTGCAGATATGCCTGCCTCTATCCTGTACATCTCTTAAGTGAGGGGCACATCATCTTCCTATGTTTAATCTATTGTGCTAATCGCGGCACGTTCTATATACTTATCGAATAATCTTTATACAGTATGCTCTATTCTTATTTATATCCTCCTCCATGCTGCGGCAAACTTCCCCACAGGGCTCATTAAAGTTTCATCCAATCTTTAAAATACAAGATCACCATTTGCAAGGCGTATTAGATAACACGGAGACGAGTAATGCCATTGCTACAGATGTCATTAATGCAAGCATGGCCTGTAGCTGCCTCTTTAGAGGATGACTCTTTCCAGTGTCACAGAGCCTCAAGTCTGCCAACATGATTAATCCCTATGCAAGTAACTTAACTTGTGTATACTTCTGAGTCACCTTAATATTACTTTTATAAAATGGCATTAAAGAAGGAATGAACTGCAGATGGGAAGAGACACACACATGGGTAAATGCACACTGAACAGACTAAATGTGCTCTCTTTTTATTGCCTTTGTGTTTCTATGCTCATGATGCGTGACCTCTTAAAAGTTGTGTGTATGGAATACTGAGACAATGCTAAAGAAGCAAAGCATAGACTGTTATTGTTATTCTGGTCAAATACATACACTCAACAAAAATATAAATGCAACACTTTTGTTTTTGTTCCCATTTTTCATGAGATGGACTTAAAGATCTAAAATTAATTCCAAATACACAATATTACCATTTCTCTCAAACATTGTTCACAAATCTGTCTAAATGTGTGATAGTGAGTACTTCTGCTTTGCTGAGATAATCCATCCCACCTCACAGGTGTGCCACATCAAGATGCTGATCTGACATCATGATTAGTGCACAGGTGTGCCTTAGACTGTCCACAATAAAAGGCCACTCTGAAATGTGCATTTTTTTGCTTTATTGGGGGTCTGGGGGCTCAGAACCAGTCAGTATCTGGTGTGACCACCATTTGCCTCATGCAGTGCAACACATCTTCTTCGCATAGAGTTTATCAGATTGTCAATTGTGGCCTGTGGAATGTTGGTCCACTCCTCTTCAATGGCTGTGCGAAGTTGCTGGATATTAGTGGGAAGTGGTGCACGCTGTCGTATACACCGGTCAAGCACATCCCAAACATGCTCAATGGGTGACATGTCCGGTGAGTATGCTGGCCATGCAAGAACTGGGACATTTTCAGCTTCCAAGAATTGTGTACAGATCCTTGCAACATGGGGACGTGCATTGTCTTGCTGAAACGTGAGGTGATGTTCATGGATGTATGGCACAACAATGGGCCTCAGGATCTCATCACGGTATCTCTGTGCATTCAAAATGCCATCAATAAAATGCACCTATGTTCTTCGTCCATAACAGATGCCTGCCCATACCATAACCCCACCACCACCATGGGCCACTCGATCCACAACATTGACATCAGCAATGCGCTCACCCACACGATGCCACACACGCTGTCTGCCATCTGCCCTGAACAATGTAAACCGAGATTCATCCGTGAAGAGAACACCTCTCCAACGTGCCAGACGCCATCGAATGTGAGCATTTGCCCACTCAAGTCTGTTACGGTGACGAGCTGGAGTCAGGTCAAGACCCCGATGAGGACGACGAGCATGCAGTTGAGCTTACCTGAGACGGTTTCTGACAGTTTGTGCAGAAATTGTTTGGTTATGCAAAACAATTGTTTCAGCAGCTGTCTCAGTGGCTGGTCTCAGACGATCTTGGAGGTGAACCTGCTGGATGTGGAGGTCCTGGGCTGGTGTGGTTACACGTGGTCTGCGGTTGTGAGGCCGGTTGGATGTACTGCCATATTCTCTGAAACGCCTTTGGAGACGGCTTATTGTGGAGAAATGAACATTCAATGCACGAGCAACAGATCTGGTTGACATTCCTGCTGTCAGCATGCCAATTGCACGCTCCCTCAATGCTTGTGGCATCTGTGGCATTTTGCTGTGAGACAAAACTGCACATTTCAGGGTGGCCTTTTATTGTGGACAGTCTAAGGGACACCTGTGCACTAATCATGATGTCAGATCAGAATCTTGATGTGGCACACCTGTGAGGTGGGATGGATTATCTCAGCAAAGCAGAAGTGCTCACTATCACACATTTAGACAGATTTGTGAACAATGTTTGAGAGAAATGGTAATATTGTGTATCTGGAATGAATTTTAGATCTTTAAGTCCATCTCATGAAAAATGGGAGCAAAAACAAAAGTGTTGCATTTATATTTTTGTTGAGTGTATATACACACACCTTTCTCTGTTTGTTTGTTTGTTTTTTTGTTTGTTTGTTTGTTTGTTTGTTTGTTTGAAAGCCACAGGTGTCTTTTTGTTGACGTAGTTCAGTAGACCTTGTGAGGCAAATTAGTTAATGGCTTTGGGAAGATTTAGATACAGTAAGGCAAGGCAAGGCAAGGCAAGGCAAGTTTATTTATATAGCACAATTCAGACACAAGGCCACTCAAAGTGCTTTACAGGGGCAAGATTAGAATACATAAAACACATTATAAAACATTTAAAAGCGAATAAAAGAAGCAAATAAAAATTAAATTAAAATTAAAACTCGATTTAAAAACATAAGCAAATAAAATGAAAATTGCAAGTTAAAAAGGAAACAAAAAAGTCTTCAGACTCGATTTAAAAGAACTGAGAGTTGCAGCAGACCTCAAGTTCTCTGGGAGTTTGTTCCAGATTGTTGGTGCATAAAAACTAAAAGCTGCTTCTCCTCGTTTAGTCCTAACTCTAGGGACTGTAAGTAGACCTGTCCCAGACGACCTAAGGGCTCTGGACGGTTCATAACTTATCAGCATATCAGTAATGTATTTTGGCCCTAAACCATTTAGTGCTTTATAAACCAACATCAGAATTTTGAAATCAATTCTTTGAGTGACTGGAAGCCAATGTAAAGACCTCAGAACTGGGGTAATGTGATCCACCTTTTTGGTCCTAGTGAGGACTCGAGCAGCAGCGTTCTGAATTAGCTGAAGCTGTCTGATTGATTTTTTTGGAAGGCCAGCAAGGACACTGTTACAGTAGTCAAGTCTACTAAAGATAAATGCATGGACAAGTTTTTCTAAATCTTGCTGAGACATAAGCCCTTTAATTCTTGATATGTTTTTTAGGTGGTAGTAGGCTGATTTATTGATTGATTTTATGTGTTTCTTGAAATTCAAGTCAGAGTCTACAACAACACCAAGATTTCTGGCTTGGGGTGTAGTTTCTAACATAATGGATGTAAGCTGTGCGCTGACTTTTAATTGTTCATCTTTGGCACCAAAGACAATTACTTCAGTTTTATCGTTGTTTAATTGAAGGAAATTTTGACACATCCAATCATTGATTTGTTCAATGCACTTACTCAGTGCCTGTATTGGACTGTAGTCTCCTGGTGATATGGTTATGTAAATTTGTGTGTCGTCTGCATAATTATGGTAGCATAATTTGTTCTTATTCATAATCTGAGCTAGTGGGAGCATGTAGATGTTAAATAGAAGAGGGCCAAGAATGGAACCTTGGGGGACCCCGCATGTAATATTTGTCCGCTCAGATGTGAAATTGCCTATTGACACATAGTAGTCTCTATCCTTTAAGTAGGATTCAAACCAGCTTAGTACAGTTCCCGAAAGTCCAACCCAGTTTGCTAGTCGATCTAGTAATATGCTGTGGTCAACTGTGTCAAAAGCGGCACTGAGATCCAGTAAAACTAAGACAGAACTTTTGCCACTGTCTGTGTTTAAATGGATGTCATTGAGGACCTTAACCAGAGCAGTCTCAGTACTGTGGTGTTGTCGAAATCCTGACTGGAAGACATCAAAGCAGTTATTCATTGCTAAGTAGTTATTTAGCTGTTGATAAACAGCTTTTTCAATGATTTTACTTAAAAATGGTAGGTTAGATATGGGCCTATAATTTTTCATGAGTGATGTATCTAGATTGTTCTTTTTTAAGAGTGGCTTGATGACTGCTGTTTTCAGGGCCTGTGGGAATACACCTGTCTGAAGGGACATATTGACAATTTGTAGAACATCTGAGGCCATACGGCTAAAAACAGTTTTAAAGAAGCCTGTGGGCAGAATGTCAAGGCAACAGGATGAGGAGTTCAGGTGTTGTATAATGTCCTCCAGGTTTTTGTGGTTTATAAGATAAAATTCTGTCATTGCATTTGAATTGATTTTAAGAGGGAAAACATACGTTGAACTTGGTATGGATGCAGTGACAGCTTGTCTAATTTTGTGAATTTTCTCAGTAAAGAAGGAGGCAAATTCATTGCAGGCCCTCGTGGAAAGATGCTCAGACGCTACTGGCACAGGAGGGTTTGTTAATCTGTCGACAGTAGCAAACAGGGCACGTGCATTGTTGTTGTTTTTGGTGATGATGTCAGAAAAGAAAGAATGCCTTGCATTTCTCAGTTCTGAGTTAAACGTGCACAGTTTCTCTTTGAAGATGTCATAATGAACCTGGAGATTTGTTTTTCGCCACCTGCGTTCTGCTTTACGGCACTCTCTTCTTTCTATTCTGACCTGCGGGGCATTTCTCCAAGGAGATCTTTTCTTACCAGAGACAACCTTCATCTTAGTGGGCGCAATAGCATCTATAACACTTGTAAGTTTGCCGTTAAAGTTGTCTAAGAGCTCCTTAACTGAGTTACAGGGGAGGGGTGGTATCGAAGAAAATGCTTGAATGAATGTTTCACTGGTATTTTCTGTAATATACCGCTTTTTGATTACTTTTGACTGATCAATTGTGTGAACAGACATTGTACTCTCAAAAAATAAACAGGAATGGTCCGTGAGGGGACCCATATCTGCCACTATTATGTCTGAAATGTTCATTCCTCTGGAAATGATAAGGTCCAGCGTGTGCCCTTTGTTATGAGTTGGTTTGTCAGCATGCTGATTTAGTCCAAAGTTGTCAAGGACACAGCACAGTTCTTTCGCACATCTGTCCTCTGGTTTGTCAGTATGAATATTGAAATCTCCGACGATTAATACACAGTCAAACTCAGTACAGATTACAGACAGCAGTTCAGTAAGTTCATCAAAAAAGCTTGCATTGTATTGTGGTGGCCGGTAGATATTGATGAAAATAGCTCTAGAGGCTGAATTTAACTGTAGAGCCACATACTCAAATGAATCAAAATTTCCACAAGACATCTTTTTGCATTGTAGAGATTCTTTAAACAGAATAGCAACCCCCCCTCCTTTTTTATGCACTCTGGATTCACTCACAAAATTGTAATTTGCGGGGGCGGACTCTATAAGAACAGCTGAGCTGTTATCTTGGTCTAACCAAGTTTCAGTTAAAAACATAAAATTAAGATTGTGCCTAGTAATAAGATCATTAATTAAAAATGTTTTACCTGCCAAGGATCTGATGTTTAATAAAGCTAAATTTAGTGTGTTCGAAGCATTGTCAGCCCGATTTATTTCAGCACACTGTGGCTGAAGAGGAATGCTTATCAGATTTGATACATTTACAGGATTTAAGAGTTTCCTGTTACTTGAGATACACTTTGAGAAACAGGGCCCCAGCTTATCCTGTGAGTCGTAGGCGTTAACTAAGTAGCCGCGGCCCGGCACATATCAACAAGTGCTGACATCATCAGTCTCCCTAGCCTGATGATGAAGACGTCGCGGTGGGATCAGAGGGGGTTTGCGTGGCGGGGTGAAGAGCCGGGCGCTGTGGCTTAGATTGCCGAGTTGAGGGGGACGTTGACTGCTGGGGGTACATATGATTTCCTTAAATCCCAGATCAGGAGAGGATGGAGAAAGGGTGGTTGTAGGAGAGAAACGAGGAGAGAGAGGTCGGCTTGGTGTTGACCTGCGTGGTCCAGGGGAGACGGGGATGGGTGGAGCCCCCTCCTCTCTGCCCTGATATCTCTCCTGGTCTGAGCTGTCATCTGGGGCCGGCAGTTGTCCTTCGGCGCTGCTGCTATGCTGTGTTATCTTCTTCTCCTGGGCCTTGTCCTTGGCACGAACAGATTGGTGACGTAGGACGTACATCACGTTGGATGTGAATAGTTTGACTCCAGCCTTATTTAGACAAAGTCCATCTGTCTTAAAAAGCTGCTTGCGGTTCCAGAAAATGTTAAAATTGTCAATAAAATGCACTGAGTGGTCAGGGCACACAGTTGAAAGCCATGTGTTCAGTGCTAACAGTCTAGTGAATCGCTCAGGTCCTCTTCTGATTGGTGGCAGAGGACCACTGATAAACACCTCAGCATTCAGTGAGCTGACCGTGTTCAGGAGATTCTTAAAGTCCTGTTTCAACATTTCAGACTCTTGTTTTACAACATCATTTGATCCGATGTGCAGAATGATGTTCTTTACAGTTGTGTGTGCAGCTGCAATTTCCAGGATTCTCTCTTCTAGGTCCGACACCATATCATTAGGAAAGCAGAGTACTTTGGTATCAACACTAAACATGCTTTTCATATCTCTAACAGAAAAGTCTCCAACTATCAGGGTTTCAGGCCTGGTCGTTAGCTTGGTTAGCCCGGTTGTTAGCTCTCTCTGTGGCTCTTGGCTTTCGGGCCTTACCTTGTTGTGTGAAGGCGCTATGCTATCTTGGTCATCAGAGGGAAATCCAGGGACTTGCATCAGTGGAGTAAACCGGTTCGACACTTGCACACTTGTTTGCTGTGGAAGTTTGTTGTTGTTACCTCTCTCCCTTGCAGTAATCCATTGCTGCGGCCTCCGAGGCGCGGGGGTTGAGGAGGCACCGTGCCTGAGTGATAACGCAGGCCAGCCATCCAGATCAGTCATCTCATGATGCTCGGCCCTGCCGGTTATCCGTCCTCCCTTTTCCAATCTCTTTGGCCTTCCACCAAGACGATTCCAGGGAGGGTTATCACTAACCTGGACACGGCCCTTTTGTTTCTTCATAGCCTTGTCGGTGCTAGTTAGCTGTGCGTTAGCTCGATCTTGTCCACTGTTTAAAGTCACTGATAGAGTGGTGTCGTTCCCACATAGTCCATTCACATCAATGTTCATTTCTATTCGATTCATTTTTGTTTCCAGTGCTGTAATCCTCTGTAGGAGTGTTTGATAGTCCTCGTTAGATAAGGGAGGCATCTAGCTGCTAATTAGCTTTAGCTGAGCGCCTCGCTTCCAGTCACCACAGGCTTGTCCTGTTGTTAGGCCCCCCCTCACGTTCTATTGAGAAGGTCGTAAAAGTGTCCAAAAATGCCTGTAGTATCTATAAAAGTAAAAATAAATTACAGTCCCTTTGATTTGTATGTATCCAGGACCTGCTGCTAAATTTATTATCGAGGAAAAATAAGAATGTAAGCAAAAAGTGCAAGAGGAGGAGAGAGCAAGCAGAAAAGCGTCTGCACAGTAGGAAAGCAGGAAGAACAATCCACAGTATAGGATTGCAACAGTTGCAAAGGATGAAAAAAAAGTTTTTTCTACCTTGTTCAAACTATTAAGACTGAGCAATGGGCTTCATTGTACGGACATAGATGTTCTGGTCAAATGGAGGTGTTTGTATTTCACTTTATTTGCACAATATTGTTTACTTTTCAATTTTTTCCTCTCTCCCATCCATTTTCATTATTCTTTTTTCCATTGCAAATGTCAAATTCGGTCTCTTTTTCTAGCAAACCAAGTCAATGAACAATGGCTGGAACGGCTGAAGTTGCAGAAGAGTGACGCTAGTCTTTCACTACTGATTAAATTATCAGCTTGGCGCCACATCAGATGCACAAAGGCATGAAATTGCTTGACCTTTGTTCTCCTTACGCATTCTGCCATTAGGTATTTCCTGGGCTACATTTCACAGCGAGGAGGACAGCAGGGGCCTCTGAAAGTGGTTTTTGGAGTAACTCAAAGACTTGCCAAGCAGTGTGTTGTGTAAAGGCGGAAAGATGTTCAGAGCATTGAATGTCATGACAAGACAGCTGTGCAAAACAGTCAAACGCGCGCAGCGATTTATTGCTGGGAATCTGTGCACCTTCGAGTTGCTGAAGTACAACATCTACTCTTCAGTGGTCATAACCACCACTTAAAACAACCAACCTGCAGCCTACTGTCTCGACACACACATTCTTTCCACAAAGACAAACCTTTAATGTACCTTGACTCTCCCCTGTCCAATCATAGTAACTCAATAGGGACTTCAACTTTTTTAAACAGCCAAAGGCTTTCTATTTTAAATTTTTCATGGAGCGATTTAAAAACGCTGCATCATTCAGACTCACTGCAAAAGTCAGGAAGCTAAAGCAATGCCACATTGCTGATGCATTCTGTCTCAGTTTTACTCTCTTAAAGTCAAAGGCTGTCGTCTTCCCTGTCTTCAGACTTGTCTCAATGCATTACTCAGCACTACTTTTTACATTTTGAAGAGTTTTAAAGTGCTTTTTACAGATGGGGTGGGACGGTGGGGCTGCAGGCGCTGAGGCAGATGACGGATCATTTAGCGTGAAAAGGTCAAAGGTTTGCGTGTCAAATGGCAAGGTGGCATTAACGTGGTGTGGCTTTCAAGGGTTCTGAGGAGGAAAAGGGCAGGATGAATGTCAGCCGAGTCATCTGGGAAATATAAATCACACTTAAAGGCCCCAATATGAACATTCCCAGCAAGATTTTCTGCTCAACTTCCCTAACTGCTTTGAAAAACACGGCAAAAAAAGGTATTGCTCTTGAAAAAAGGCCTTTCCTCTCTCAGCAAGAGAACCAAGCGTGTGGGATTTTGGACTTCAGGAAAAATTCATTTTAGTCAACCTCAATGCATGCATACTCTTAGTATAACATGTTATATCCCTGGTTTTGCAAAAATATTAATATCTACTTTTTTGCACTCATAAGACAGCCAAGTGGCTGTGGTGATGGACAATCTAGAAAATGTTATCCTCGGGGTGCAGTTCACCACCAATGAATTACATGACAGATATGATCTGCCATGCTTCACTTGATTAAGGCAATGGCTGTACAAAATGTTTCGGGGTTAAGCTAAGCTGACTATGAAAATACGAGAAGCAAGCTGATGTTTTGGTCATACAGTATTTATTTTAGATGGTACAAACATCTATTTCCAAAATAAGGAGATGGAAAGTGGCACTTCCGATACAAAGGGCCTTAAGATGTGGTTTTTAAGATGTTACTTTGTTTTTTTTTTGTAACATGATTTGAACTGAGTGTTGAGTGCACAGGATGCAATATAATTATTAAAAATTAACCGGGATTGTGTATGCAGTAGAAAAGCACAAATGTACGTAATTCAATTAATTAAGGTGGAACTCCATTTAGCTGCGTCAGTTTTAGTGTCCTGTTATTGTCCATGCTTGCTTTTGTTGATTTAATCTGCCTCTGGACATGCAATGTTTAGTACAACCTCAAACCCTTTTTAGAAATGATTGCCATCCCTTCCACTTAATGTCTGAAGATTAAAAATGTAACATTAGTTTTTATTTACTTCTTATTTATACACAGATGTCAGACAATGGACTTCTCAGGATTTTATTTTTTTCAGCAATCCTCTTCTCATTCAATTCACTTTTCACAATTCAGTTAAAGCACATTCAAAAAATATTGTCCTTGACAAAATGTGTGTTCAGTGTTGCAAACCCATCCATTCAGAATTGAAACATAATGGACATCGGACAACATCGACTACACATTGTGAATATAGGAAGTAGCACCACAAAAATTGTGTCTAAAGTTAAGCTAAGAAATACAATAAAATAAATATGATAACATAGAAATGTGAGTTCTGATTGAACTATAAATCAAATGCATATTTTAGGATTCTTAGATTCAAAATTAGTCTCTTCTCTTCTTTGTATCTCTCTTTTTAAATGTCGCCTTTCTTCAATTTGGTGCTGTTTTGTTTGTTTTTTTGGACTGAAATGAAGAAAGTTAAAAACTATTATATGTTGATATATTTCTGCCATGCTTATCTTGTCGGGTTGGACAAATTTAAATGCTGTATAAAATGGCCTTGTCGCCACTGAAGGTCAAAACCGATCTATGAGAGAGAGAGGGGGGGGGAGGAGATTGTTGGCATGAGGAAGCAGAGCGGGAGAAGACAGTTTTCCCTAATAATAATGAATTGCAAAGATAACAGTTTTGCTGCAGAGTCTTGCTATCTGCGCCATGAAAAAACAACCTTGAGGGTTCCTGACTATGTTTATGTACGTGTGTTACTGACTTAGAAAAGCTGTAGTTACGAGACAGAGCACTTTTGTCTGTAAAAATGTGCCACTGAGCAGTAAAGCCAAAAGTATAGCTGAGGCTGATGGGAATTTCAATTTGTTTGCAACTATATAGTGAACCAGAATATTGGTCAACTTCCATTTTGACTGTATGGTGGCGCTAGATGAAAACTGATGGGAAAGTTACATCACCAAAACTGCCTACCTCATCTCTGGGGATCTCAAAAGTAATTGTGATTGGTTAGTCTTGGAACCATGAATGTCTGTTCCACATGACATTGACAATCCATCCAATAGCTGAGATGAGTCACCCTAGACAAAAGTGATGAAGACAAGCAACACTGCCATAGGGCCAAGGCACTAATGGCTAACATTTTGTCATTGGCCAAAGGATATAATTAACGATGATGCTCATCAATCCTGGGGAGATCCTTTGTTTTTACTACTTACTCATTCCAATCACAGGCTTGTCATCTAATCTAAATCTAAATTTTAGACGAAGAAAGGAACAGGGAGCTGAGTCAATGTGCTTGAAAAAATAAAATTCATACCCATCCAATCTCTGTCAAAGCCTTTTAATGGCATTATTTTCCAAAGCCCATATGAGAATGCTGATGTACATAAGCACAAGACTGGTTTGTGAATTAAAAAGAGCATCATTCAAAACAATACACAGCATTAACACCGGCCCCTAGACTACCCTCTAACACATAAATGAGCTATAGTTAATCAAGTTGAAACTTGTATAGAACCTTGTACCCAATCTTTCAGTTGTTAATCGATGTCATGGCAATTTTATTATGAAACCCATCCATCCTGATCCTACTCACGATAATGCATTTTCTGGGTGTTTTCTTTTGCCAACTACTGACAGTGACATTGATTTGATTTGTTCTTGTGGTTTAAGAATATAACACATAATCATAAGTTTCCCTCCAGCTACTCAATGCTGGTTGCGTTCCATTTTCCCCTTGAGTTTTAAGTACGTGAGGCCATTTTATGCCAATAACATTTCAAAAAAGTTTGCGGTGGTCAAGCTGTGTAATTTAATAGTTGACATTTTGGAGATATGAGTTTGTCAGTTCACTGACAAATGTGCAGATATGTCTCTGTATGGGAAATTAAAAAATGAGGAAAAACAGGGGGTAAAAAAAGCAATAGATGGCATGTTTGTGAAGGGAATAGACAGGCGTGTTGAAACAGAGGCGAACGCAAATGGGAAATGCGGCTTTGAGATGGAGAAAGAGGGGCGAGAGACATAGATTGATAGATAGTCAGTATGTATGTGTGTGCCTGCCCATCAGAGCTGCTTTAAGCCTGCAGCAGCCCTCAGTGTAATTGCCTCTGCTGTCAAACCAGCTGAAGATCCTCACATCACTCGTGTTGACTGGGCCAGCAAGCGCTATTTCTCTCTCTCTCTCTCTCTCTCTCCCTCTCTCTCTCTCTCTCTCTCTCTCTCTCTCTCTCTCTCTCTCTCTCAATTGCACACACAAACCCTAAGCTAATTAATTATAGGATGAATTCCTCTCTTTCTATTCTATTGAACTCTCTTTTAATCTTCTGTCTAACCGTCTGCCTGTCTGTTTGGTTGTCTTGTCTGTCGCTCTCTATTGGTTTCTCTTCTACTAACCTGTGCCTGCTGCAGCACACATGCTGTTTTTTACAGATCAATAAGTCAGACCGATGTGAAGTGTCTGCTTCCAACACTTATTATATCACTTGGATGCTCAGCACAGCACAGCAGCACACCTTCCCTCCCCTTTAATCCACCTCACCACTCCTCGACAACTCCGCCGTTACCTTCAACCCTGAATAAATAGCACAGTAAGCTCTGACAAACAGGAAACTCGGACATGTTGACATTTAATAATAATAATAATAATAATAATAATAATAATAATAATAATAATAATAATAATAATAATAATAATAATAATAATAATAATAATAATAATAATAATAATAATATAAATAAGTTGCAAATGCAATGGGGATTTTAATGCTGGCAAATGCCGGATCATCATCAAACTAAACCAACATAGCCTTTTTGGAAGACAAATGGTGTCCTCACATAGCCCTCAAGTTCACAAAACAAAGCGCAGATCACATCCTTAGTCATATTCTCTGATACAGTCTCATAAACTCCCATTCCATTTAAACAGGAGTAGACAATGAGGGGGGTGACTTACCTCTGATGCAAAGCAGTCTAGTTCATGCAGTTTCTCAAATGTCATTATCTTAAAACAAGTGATCTGCTCCTTTTCCTCCAGCCTATTGCAGCATAATCAAAATGTGTTGCCAATTCATTTGTTTTCATTGTGTCCAAAAAGATGTATTTAAAAAGTCAGGACTTGTGTTAATGTCTTCTGAAGGTGAACCGTGTTTGCAATAGAATAAAACAGCTAGCTAATGAAGCGTGAACACCATGAAGATAAAATAAGTGGAAAAGGAGCTACATTGAAGCTGAAATATCTTTTAAAGTGCGTGTTCATTGGCCGTGTGCAACCAAACATGTAAAACCGGCGCCTAGGGAGCTTTTCCCTGTCTGCTAATGCTTAGTTCTTCACATTGCAACCATGGAATGTAGAGATATTCCTCACACAAGATCCCGTGAGTAGAATATACATTTTCTCCATTCCGGGGACTACTGAAGGACAGGACATTAACAGAGGAAGTGTTGTATGATTACTGCGAGCCAAAGTGCCTTAGGCCAAGGAACCAATGCTTGTTCATTTATCTCTGTTGTTTGGCCACAGACTGGACACTCGTCATGAGTTCAGTTAATCTACCCTACGGCTTGAATGCTTTATTCCTAACACCTCTCAGTAGGGATTGGGGAAGCAACCTTCTGAAGTGCCCTTGAGCCAGGTCAGTCTGGAAAAGGGCCTTTATACCAAAGCATTTTTTTTATCTTTGTTGTTTGGGTTGCTGCATTTGTTATACCACCACTTCCTAAATTGTAATTTGGTCTGCTTTTGCAGAAATCCCTCTTTATTTAACTTTACTTGCCAACATGCCCTTGAGCAAAGCACTGGGCTTATCTAACGCCACCAAGCTGTTTAATCGTCCCGTATTGTTTCAACTTTGAGGCCACAGATTTAGCTACTGACACTTTACGCTCCAAGGGGAGGGACACCAGCCATGGCCAGAGCACTTTGGGGCAGTACAGCAGTATAACAATTCTTCTGTCTCCAAATTCATGCTCGAAGGTTTCCTCAAAGACAAAAGTCAGAGATATAAAACAGTAAGATAATTCTCGCAACAAAAAAAAAATGGCTGACTTGGGGTTCTATCCAAAATGTCATTGTAAGATCAAAAGGGGTCAAAAAGTTCATCATCCAGCAGGCTTGAGGAAGTTCAGAAAGTTTCAGTGTAAAAAGGGAAAAACTACTACTAAAACATTTTTTCAGTTTCAAGTTGTGGATTCAAGAGGCAGCGTGTCTTTAAATGACTCACTTCATGGTACACAGGGGAAGACTTTACTGAAGACTTATTAGCTCTACCAGTACAACCATATAGTCCTTTGCTGCTTTTTGATTGACAAGCAAGGGGGTTGAAAACCTTCACGGTTCACAGTCAGCTCATTATTGATCCTGTTGTAATTGTCTCATGTCAGCATCAGACTAAAACAACCTGGGCCTGTTCATGTTGTATGCCTCATGCCAGTGTGTGATTCCAATGTTTCCGTAGCCTGGAGTTTGCGACTAAAGCGTGCTTATGGTTCTCAGGCTGGAATCCCCGACTCGCACCCTGACCCTGGAGGCACCTAGAGGGGTGGAGATCAACGCCGGAGTGGGGGACTTTACAGCGTCCTGTCGGAAAGACCTTCTCTTGCAGTCCTCGGAAGGAGAGGTGAGTGTGTTACAGTCTGATGCTTTGTGTGTGTGTGTGTGGGGGGGGGGGAGGGGTGGTGAGATTGTGTGTGTGTATGTGTCTGTTTTGTGTGTGTGAATTTCTGAGAGAACTGGACAAAACAAAAATAGCTATGTTTCTTTTAGAAATACGACGAACAACACAAAGAAGCAAAACCAGTGAGGTGTGTGTGTGTGTCTTTCGACTTTGTGGCACTCTAGTGTTGGGCCCGCTTCATTAAAGTACCTTATTAGGCTAATGAGCGTCATCAATCCCAGCGACCTTGTCCTCCTTTTCTCCCCTCCTCCTCTCATCCCTCCCTCCTTTCTTACCCTCGTCTATTTGGGAGAAGTGACTTCATTAAAGCTGGTTTGATGAGGTTCCCTGTCAGTTGCTGCTGCTCTGTGTGTGTGTGTGTGTGTGTGTGTGTGTGTGTGTGTGTGTGTGTGTGTGTGTGTGTGTGTGTGTGTGTGTGTGTGTGTGTTGTGTGTGTGTGTACCATTGTTAGCCTGCTATCTCACTGTCAAGCCCGTTGCGTAGCAGCCTGCAACGTTGCGTGAACACTGAAGTAGACTTAACCATTATCCTTATGTGTGGGTGTGTATGCATCAGCTCGCAGTGTTGCATGTCCGCTGGAGCATGGTGTGCCATTAACTCAGTAATTAGCAGAAGAATGGCCTCCCTCTCGTTCATCGCACTCACTGTCATTGTCAGACAGTCACACACACAAACTGTCTTCAATTACGCATACACACACATTTTCATACACAGCCCCACATGCACCTGCAATCCCCACACTCACTCACACACACAGACACACACATACACACACTCGCTGCCTTGCACGCACGCATGCATGCACATACCATACATACACACAGAACAGAGCTCTCTGAAAGCAACAGCAAAAGTTTGATGCTCCTCATTTACTCTCGATCACAGTCTTTTTCATTTCCTCCCTTCTACTTCCCGCTCATTTCCTTATCTTGTTTCTGTCCACTGGGCCCTATACTTCTCAAAAGTAGACAACTTAATCCATTTGACTAGAAGGTCTGAGTTAAATTAAGCACACACAGGTCACCAAACTCTTGAGACAGCTCTGGCATATTGGTAGCAAAATAATAAGGGAGACTGTCTAATGTATTGTAGGTGGTGAACTTGTTATATAATTAATATGTGCAGCCTGGCACAGACACGTACAATGTAATACAGCAGTGGAGAAGAAGAGGGCATAGTTTGTTCTAATGAGGCAGTTATACAAAATAGAACAAAATAAGGTTTACATAAATGATGAGCCTTCAACAGTAACAGTATACTGGGGTCTGCAAACATTGTAAGGTTGTTATGACTAGACAAATATTACAGGACAAACTTTAAATGATGCCTAAAAATTCCAAAAAAAAAATTCATAAAATAAAAGTACTTCTAATGTGTTTAATTTCAACACATCTTATATGAAGCACATGTTATAAAGGAGTAAAAAGGTATCCTCTTTTGAATTGCACAATGCAAGTACTGTAGCTGCAGGAACATCTAAAACAGCACCAATAATATGTCAGGAAGGTTTATGGATTTGTAACTAAGCTACAATGGATCAGTCAAAGTATATATAAGAGTTAGTAAGCCCTCGTGCCACATGCGTATTAATGTACACAAATGTTACTATTACATTAAGGTAAGATAAATTGTTTTACATCCAGAACTCCAGGACCGTGAAGCTCTGTTTTTATTACGTGGATCACATCCATGGTATCAAGGTTTTTTACACCATAGCAATTTCTCATCCGAAAAAAACTCAAATTGAGGGATGTCAAAGACAGCCAGAAGGTGTCAACATATCTCAGTCCAAGATCAAATATATAACTGCAATCCAAGCAGTCTATCAAATACTGTCCAAGGGGCAATGACAAAGGGATTAAAACTATTATGCCTCGTTTCCACTGAGCAGCACAGTTCTGTTCGGTATGGCACGGTTCAGCAGGGCACTGCCATCCTAGATCTGGTTTGCGTTTACACTACCTACTGTACCCTTACTTGGTAGGCGGAGTTTATGCTACAGTCTAATGGGTCAGAGCCGTACAATGGCACTGGCCACCGCAGCTACTGTACATAACTATGGTGATATCTTGGCAGTGGACACAGTGTGGCCACAGTGTACACACGGAGGTTTATCTCTCACACGGCAATTATTCACGAGTGTGCAGGTATAATGCCATTTTTTTAACATGATCTTTTGGTCTATGTCATGTACTTCCCTGTTGGAGGGCAGATATCCAATCACCTGCTCAGCAGTGCACACGACATGTTAAAGTGTGTCCTTCAGCCAAGCACAATGGGTGCCTGAGAGCCACCGAGGCTGTTTCTAATAATGTATGTTGTTGACTGCACCCATGGTAACCTTCTCACAACATGGTGTTGGTGTCTATAGTGTTGTCCTTGTCTAATTATACAGTCTATTTGATGGTAGGAATGGTTTAACAAGGCCCTAAGCCTTTTATTTAAACTACTACCCCTCCACCACTAACAACGTCCCCCCGTCTCTTGCATTCCATTCACTTCTCTTGTTTTTCTTTGTCCCGTATCAACCGCTTGCTTCCCTCTCTTCTGCTTTCTTCCCTGTTGGTTCACTTCTCACATTGTGCGCCCACCCTCCTTTCTATTATTTTTTATTCTTCTTTACTTCTTCTACAGCTTCTTCTCATCTTCCTCCTCTCCTCCTCTCCTCCCCAGCCTCTCAGTCCTTCATCTCTAAGTAATCCAGCCTATCTAATTAACTTTCCACTGCCAGGGTTATACATCACTGTGGCTGTCACTGTCTATGGAAAGGGGATGGGAGGGAGGTTTATAATTTTTACCTCTTTTCTGTCATCTCTTTCTTTCTCTCTCTCCCTCACTCTTTCTGTTTCATGTATTCTTTTGTCTCTTGATGTTCTTTGTTCGTCTACTCACTCTCTATATCTCTCTCTCTCTCTCCCTCCCTCCCTGCCCCCCTCCCTCTGTGTCATGCCTGCATAAATAGACGTCTCCTTCTTGATGGTGAACAATAGCACAAAGTAGGGCGTAACAAGGACTGTAATGTGGGCCTTTGGCAAGGCTTAAAACTATGGCAGACTTCCAAAAATGAAGGACCAACCTTGTCATCCTGTACCATGACACCCATTTTCCAGACCTACAGAAAAGAAAAGCTCTGCTCGCTAAGGGGTACAGCTTTATAAACGGCAGCAAGTGTAAATGTCTTCAGAAAGGCTACAATTCTCCAACTAATTACAGTGTTCTAAAGTAAATGGTTGAGGGAGCTTTATGTGATATACTTGAGCTGTAGAATACTTTTCCTCATATATTTCCTCATATATATATATAAGTAAAAACTAAAAAGGGTTACACTTGAAAATCCTCATGAATACTGTATAACCTCTTTAATGGGAAATGGTCAAAGGCAAAGAAACCATTATACTTGAGACTAATTACCATAGCGGAAAAATGGTTGGAGTCTTTTTTCTTTTTGCTTTATTCTATCTTTGTTCTAATCTTTCAGGCACTCAAGTTCTCTACTAAATATGTTCTAAATATATTCTGGTGCTTGTAAAATTGCACATTATTGCACCCATGTAGCACAAACCCATGGATGCCTGTCCAGTACAGTTATATTCTGAGTAGCATGATTAGATTATCATTACTCATTTATTAGATCTAGGTCTTGGGAGGATTTACAATATTTATAAGATGCGAGAATCCACTTTTTGAACAAATTAAAAAAAATGAAAGATGATATTAACAAAGTAAATGTTAGATTTGACATGCTGTATCTATTTAATGGATACAACATGTCAGTAGATTGTTAGGTTACTTGTCCTACACTTGCTGTGTTGGAGCAGTCACAGTTTAAAAAAGAAAGTAATGCTATACACCTGTTAATTCAAATCTAATCTAATTTGGTTTAGTAGGAAAAAAGTAAATTTCCCTAAACAACATATTATATATTCTTACATTTCTTTCCCAGCAAAGCAAAACATGTATTATTAGGTCATTGTAATGTTCAGCTCAAATGGGAACTTTGACCTCTTATACCTCTTGTAGACAAGGTCAACTTAAAGTGGATGGGCCCAAAGGTATAGACATACTGTATAGGAAGGAAAAGATAGTCAGACAGTTAAAAAGGCAGGCAGACACACAGACATATAGACCGACCGACCGACAGACAGACAGACAGACAGACAGACAGACAGACAGACAGACAGACAGACAGACAGACAGACAGACAGACAGGAGGAGAAGCAATCTGAAGGACAGATACATCTGGTCAATTAATATAAACGGGCATACAGACTGGATAGTACCCACTACAGCTAGATATACTGTAGGACATCACAACTATTATAATTATGCTACTTACTTCCTCCCATCTGTATGCATGCCCTGTCCCTGTGCTGACTCTTCTCTAGAGATTTCACTATAGCCCTAAACCATTTTATGACTCTAGTGTCCCATGACGCAATGTCAAGCATAGTCTCTTCATCAGGCATCCATTTCATGAGGGTCCATTTTAAATGAGGAAATGTGTTATTCTTGAGCTTAGAGGCGCAACTACAGCAAATGTGTTGTTGTTGTTTTTTGTCTGCAGCTGGGCCCAGCTTGGGGGGGACGCCCTACCAATTGAGCTAAGGGCGCCCCCGAGCACTGTAATGAACAATTAGAAGAAAATAATTGCATGTATGTTCAGAAAATCACCAAAAATCCCACACCTAGTCCACAGAGCAAATATCACCCCTCCGACTGCCAACCAAACCTGTTTGAAATAAGTGGTAACAATACAAACATCCCTAAAAAGAACAGCTTATCTAATTGGCATTCCTTTTCATCCATTCTCATACAAGCTTTTCCTCAACCGCTGACACCATCAAATGAACAGAGGAGAGCAGATGAAGGGAGGAAAGAAAGAGGATCGGATGAGGTGGAGGAGGATGGCAGAAAATAGATGTTTCTGTCGATTTTGCAGGAGAAAATAAAGGCGTGCGGGACAGAAAGGCTTAAAGCTAAATCAATGTTGTCAGCAGCTGGCACTTAAGAAGGGGCCATTAAAGTTTAAAAAGTTTGGAAAGCAATGCCAGAATTAGGGCCAAATGGGTTAGAGGTAGGGGAGCACTGGCTTCCATTAAAATCAAAGCCAACGA
Source organism: Hyperoplus immaculatus (assembly GCA_949357725.1). NCBI lineage: Eukaryota > Metazoa > Chordata > Actinopteri > Uranoscopiformes > Ammodytidae > Hyperoplus > Hyperoplus immaculatus. The sequence goes on from OX442355.1 coordinate 18,687,560, forward strand.
GAGCTGACAGATCCTCTCAGGATTCCTGTAGTCCTCCTGACTTTTTTCTTATCAACTCTCTTTCTCTCTCTTTCTATCCTACATTCCTTCACTATCTTTTTTTTTCGAGTCCAGTTTTTTCTCTCTCCTGTTCAATCTCACACTGCGTCTGTATTTGTCTCTTTGTTGATTATTTCTTACTTTAACTTTTCATCAATCTTTCCCCTCCACTCATCTCACCATATGTGCTATGTGCACCCACAGCCCTTTTCAGCAGCTTTTCTGCATCACTCATTCTAATGCTCTTTCTGTCTTTATAAAGGAGTATTTTTTTTTCTTACTCAGCATTCATTTTAAATGACAACCCCTTAGAGAATAGAGCCCCGCCACAAACTGAAACGTGAGACTTACATTTTCTGGAAGTTGCTATCATTGTGATTTGACAGCCATACACCAATGCGGATAATTTTGTGAATTGGCTGACTAACGTCACTAAAGTTAACTTTCATATCCACTTATGGCTCAGTATCTGTTGGATTGTAGCTTTAATATAAACAGGATCTTTGTAGCAGAAATCAAATATTGTCTTGCTTAATACATACAATGACAGAGAGGCCACAGCTGCAGCCAAGTGGAAAAGGTTTGGTGCTGTGGGATACACTAGAGCACCAATTAGTGTGCAAAATGGTTATATCCCCATGTTTATTTGCCTCTTGTTGGAAAGCAGACGGCACAGAAATGCTATCCAGGGATAGTAAAACAGATTGAGCACACTGTCTAAATGCCCTCGAGTAGAGCACATAAGTTTTAACAGAAGAATTAGTAGATGTTAAAAGCTCCTGTTGCTCCTCCTGTAAATAGTAGAGTATATGCAGGCCATACATAATGCTGACAGCTTCTTATGACAGTGCATGTCTGGAAACTACTAGTTGAAATGTAGGTAGTAAATGATGTCATATTGGAACATGGGAATTAAGTGTGGAGCTTTTTTAATTTGTTTATTATAGAAAAGCATCAAAATGAAATGTATTTTATGTTGCAAATGTAGCAAGTAGACAATTGTAAATCTGAAGCTCTTGCATGCAAAATGACACCATATTAAACTAAGTAAGGCGTCATGAATACTGTCAACACGTTAAGAGACTTCAACTGCCATGCATGGTAGGTTTTATATAGGCAAGGCAAGGCAAGGCAAGTTTATTTATATAGCACAATTCAGACACAAGGCCACTCAAAGTGCTTTACAGGGGCAAGATTAGAATACACAATACACATTATAAAACTCGATTTAAAAACATTTAAAAGCAAATAAAATTAAAATTGCAGGTTAAAATGGAAACAAAAAAGTCTTCAGACTCGATTTAAAAGAACTGAGAGTTGCAGCAGACCTCAAGTTCTCTGGGAGTTTGTTCCATATTTTTGGTGCATAATAACTAAAAGCTGCTTCTCCTTGTTTAGTCCTAACTCTAGGGACTGTAAGTAGACCTGTCCCAGACGACCTAAGGGCTCTGGACGGTTCATAACGTATCAGCATATCAGTAATGTATTTTGGCCCTAAACCATTTAGTGCTTTATAAACCAACATCAGTATTTTGAAATCAATTCTTTGAGTGACTGGAAGCCAGTGTAAAGACCTCAGAACTGGGGTAATGTGATCTACTTTTTTTTTTCTAGTGAGGACTCGAGCAGCAGCGTTCTGAATTAGCTGAATCTGTCTGATAGATTTTTTTGGAAGGCCAGCAAGGACACTGTTACAGTAGTCAAGTCTACTAAAGATAAATGCATGGACAAGTTTTTCTAAATCTTGCTGAGACATAAGCCCTTTAATTCTTGATATGTTTTTTAGGTGGTAGTAGGCTGATTTATTAATTGATTTTATGTGTTTCTTGAAATTCAAGTCGGAGTCTACAACAACACCAAGATTTCTGGCTTGGGGTGTGGTTTCTAACATAACGGATGTAAGCTGTGCGCTGACTTTTAATTGTTCATCTTTGGCACCAAAGACAATTACTTCAGTTTTATCGTTGTTTAATTGAAGGAAATTTTGGCACATCCAATCATTGATTTGTTCAATGCACTTAATCAGTGCCTGTATCGGACTGTAGTCTCCTGGTGATATGGTTATGTAAATTTGTGTGTCGTCTGCATAATTATGGTAGCATAATTTGTTCTTATTCATAATCTGAGCTAGTGGGAGCATGTAGATGTTAAATAGAAGAGGGCCAAGAATGGAACCTTGGGGGACCCCGCATTCAATATTTGTCCGCTCAGATGTGAAATTGCCTATTGACACATAGTAGTCTCTATCCTTTAAGTAGGATTCAAACCAGCTTAGTACAGTTCCAGAAAGTCCAACCCAGTTTGCTAGTCGATCTAGTAATATGCTGTGGTCAACTGTGTCAAAAGCGGCACTGAGATCTAGTAAAACTAAGACAGAACTTTTGCCACTGTCTGTGTTTAAATGGATGTCATTGAGGACCTTAACCAGAGCAGTCTCAGTGCTGTGGTGTTGTCGAAATCCTGACTGGAAGACATCAAAGCAGTTATTCATTGCTAAGTAGTTATTTAGCTGTTGCTAAACAGCTTTTTCAATGATTTTACTTAAAAATGGTAGGTTAGATATGGGCCTATAATTTTTCATGAGTGATGTATCTAGATTGTTCTTTTTTAGGAGTGGCTTGATGACTGCTGTTTTCAGGGCCTGTGGGAATACACCTGTCTGAAGGGACATGTTGACAATTTGTAGAACATCTGAGGCCATACAGCTAAAAACAGTTTTAAAGAAGCCTGTGGGCAGAATGTCAAGACAACAGGATGAGGAGTTCAGGTGTTGTATAATGTCCTCCAGGTTTTTGTGGTTTATAAGATAAAATTCTGTCATTGCATTTGAATTGATTTTAAGAGGGAATACATATGTTGAACTTGGTATTGATGCAGTGACAGCTTGTCTAATTTTGTGAATTTTCTCAGTAAAGAAGGAGGCAAATTCATTGCAGGCCCTCGTGGAAAGATGCAAATATAAGGGTTTATGAGATGCACAAAAGTTAGTAAAAGTAAAATAGCAAACAGAGTTAGCTTCCCTGTGCTGCTGACTCAAGTAAGGTGATGTCAGGTTAACGACAGAAACTTTTAACAAAGTTAGGTTAATATGGAGTTTTATTGTTTGTTGACACAATGCTGGGGTTCATTAAAAGACTGTAGCCTGGAGGTGTTATTGGGCTGGTACACTGGGACTGGCTTTTTCCTCTGTTTTTCGCTGCATGTTGTTTTACCTGGGGGTAACGCAGAATTGTGGGCGAATTAGCATGCTAGCGGGGGGTAACTCCCTCCTGTACACAATGAATAAACAGCCATATACACAAATAAGCACATAGACTAAGCCCTAAAAAATGCACACACTTCACAATATAAAACCTAAATCAAATCGATAGAACCATCAAAGTATGTTCACCGTGCATATGTACAATCTAGCATCCAGCCACATGTTTACACACACCAATTCAAATAGCAAAATTTGCCCAGACACAGGACCACACACACACACACACACACACACACACACACACACACAAAGACCACTGCCACAGCCGCCCTCTCCTCTCTGTCTCTAAAGCCTCTCTGTTTTCTTGTTTTCGTTTTCCAACTCCACTCTTTGAGAGTCTGCATTAACATCTATGTGTGAGTGTTTATAAGAGAGAGAAGACAGATTGTTAGATTTGCCAATAGCTGGGAGGAGGGTTTTTTTTGCAAAAGGTGTGATTAATGTCAAAAAGTTCATTAGTCTATACTTCACACTGCCTGAGGCAATCATCATAGATGTCACTGTGTATATGTGTGTGTATGTGTGTGTGTGGGAGGGGGGTTTGGGGTTGCGGTGCTGTCAGTCTGTTGAACTCTTTCGATTGCCTTTGTCTCTCCATTTTACTTGTTACCCTCTGTCAAAGTGTGTTTGTGTTAATTTTATTCTTGCGCCTGCTTTTCTGTGTTTTGTTTATACAAGTGTGTTACTGTGAACATGTATTTTCCTGTTTGCATGAATGCATTTGCCCCTGTCTGCAGTTGCTTGTGTGTGTGTGTGTGGTACAGTAGAGACTGATATCGCTTTATGTCCCCGCTACATTTGGGTTACTACACTCTCACTCTCTCTCCAGCCGCTGTCATTTAGTCCATTGTCGGATCCCATTCCGGTGTCTGTCCATTCAACACACCTAATGGTCTGTGTAATACACTCCGATAGCTTCACAACCCCCCACCTATTTGTGTTGTTGTGAGCGCAGGGGGGAGCAAGAGAGAGAAAGAAAAGGAAAATTGGAGGCGAGGTGAGCTAAGGCTGGGGGAACACAAAGTAAACACTTTGCGTGTGTGTGTGTGTGTGTTGGTGAAATTGCACTGTTATTGTCCTTTCAACCTCTATCACACCTCTCTCCCATCACACTGCTACTCAGACCTCCTCCAACATCTCAGGCCTGATTTAAAGTTGACACTTTCTTGTACACTTTGGTCAGGTTAATTCATATGCCTACATTCCAATATCCTTGAGCAAAATGAAATTCTGACTTGAGGAGTCTGATTTACATTGGCAACACAGGTTTTTTTGTCAGGCAATCATGGCAAACTACCCTGAGTATCGTTTCAGTACATTTGAATGTCATTTCAGAGCACTTTGTTTCATCTGGGAGGCTGCCATGCTGGCCAAACAATTTCCGCCCATTGTGATAAACAGCCGCAGATAATTTCCCCTTTGGCATTTTTTTAATGAATACTATATGCATTAACTTTTGAGAATTTTTCTCCAACAAAAAAAGATAAAAAAATAATAAAATAATTAATAAAGAAATGCTACTGTTCTTGAGGAGTGTTATTCTGAAGTGAATTGGGTATAGTGGATATTTCAGACAAATAGTGCAGATAACGTAAGAGAAATAAGTTTAAAAACAAATAATTAAGGCAGTGGATCAATAAAAAATGTGGGTGTTGAGTAAAGTTCTGTTAGCCTGGTCATACCAGACCATCGTACTTCATTTCATTTGTACAGAAGGTCTGGAATCGCTCAATTGACAAATGAGCCTCACTTGAAGACGGTTGTTTGTTGAAGTTTAAAACTTTGATTGGAGGGTGTGGCCTGAATCCAAGATGGCAGCATGTTAGTCTTGTGTTTGTCTGTGTCCTACAGTTTTTAAGTGATTTTTTACTCTAAATTTTATTCTACAATCCTTTTTTTAAATGTACACTTTTGCACTTTGGATGTAACAGTACAAACTGACTTTAGGTGATTTGAAAATACTAGTTTACATTTCACACGGCTTATGTTGTCTGCTACCTGCTTGAGGCCCTGAGTGAGCTAACCATAGACATTATAAAGGAAAGACGCCGCATTGGGCGTTGAGCGCGAGAAATGTGGGCGCCATCTTGGACCGGTCACACATTCCACTCAGTGTAGTCTGTTTGGCAGGTGGAATGAACTGTCAGCGCATGTAATTAATCATATCTCATTAAATACCAAACTGATTTTCACGCGGTTTTCTTTGCTGCAAAGATCATACATGTAGCTAAGATACAGGGCACAGGTTTCGACGTGTTTTAATATTCATAGTGGGCTTAACAGTCATAGAAGATTCTGATATGATATAATAACCAGACGTCCGAGTCACACACTTCGTCCGGGAGGAGATTGAAACGGAGGATGTGTTTCTGCTTGGGGAACATATTGAGGAGACACAGTTTGGCATCGACAACCACCATTCCGACTTGTTGTCATTGGTTGTGTCTGTCTTTCACAAATTAAGGCTGTACCACATTGCCAAACTCGCCTCGCTTGAATTTCTCTTCGGAGTAAAATGCGATTGTAAGGATGGTTAACTTTATTTTATGCATTTGAGTATTATTGTTTGCTGTTGTTGTTTGATTTTCCCTTAATTTAATACTTTTGATTGCTGTGGTTTTGTATTGAATGTGTTTTTAAATGTACCGCGCTGCAAGGCACGCATTGATTTCCTGTCTGTGTCTGAGGAACCAACTCGAGACTAGACTGAACTTGGTATTCCCCCCCTAGTATAGAACATTGGACAACCAAGAAGACTTTGCTTTTAAAAATCCCGTCCTCTTTTAAGAGGCAATTGCCTAACAAGCTTGTGTTTTAAATTAGAGAAATAAAACATATTTTTACATGAACACTCATGTTGTCCTTCTCTTTTAATGAGATATTATATACACTGGTTTTTATTTATAGACTATTTAATGCCTTCATGGGAAACATCCACCCTTCATATGTACCATGCTCGACTACTCCTCCTAAATTGCCCCGAGCTAACTCCAGTTTAGGAATAACTGCCTTTTCATGTAGTGCCCCTAATTCATGGAACGCTCTGCAGAGCAATTTAAAAATGACTGCTCTTCCTACTCCTTGGTTTATTTGAATCTATGATTTCTGAATTTTACACATCTGACTGTAACTGTTTTAGCTGAATTCATTGTTCATTTAGTATTTTATTTTTGCCTACTATAGGCCTACTATAGGCCTACTTTATTTAAATTAATATATTTTATCCTATTTTATTTCTGTTCTCTGTTTATGTTATCCCTGTGATTGTCTTTATTGTGTATGCTCGTCACTGTAAATTAATAAATATATTTATATATAGCCTAATCATATATTGTTAACTTATTAAAATAGCTGACTTTACTGCCCCTATCTGTTTCTGCTTCCCTTTTCGGGGGATGTTCCTCGTTTTGATCTCGGACGTCTGGTTACTTATATCATATCAGAATATTCTATGACTGTTAAGCCCACTATGAATATTAAAACACGTCGAAACTTGTGCCCTGTATCTTAGCTACATGTATGATCTTTGCAGCAAAGAAAACCGCGTGAAAATCAGTTTGGTATTTAATGAGATATGATTAATTACATGCGCTGACAGTTCATTCCACCTGCCAAACAGACTACACTGAGTGGAACGTGTGACCGGTTCAAGATGGCGGCCGCATTTCTCGTCAGCGCCAATAGGCAGTAGCGGCCAACGCGGCGTCTATCCTTTATAATGTCTATGGAGCTAACTACCTGCTGGAGGCCCTGGGTGAGCTAACTACCTGCTGGAGGCCCTGAGTGAGCTAACTACCTGCTGGAGGCCCTGAGTGAGCTAGCTACCTGCTGGAGGCCCTGAGTGAGCTAACTACCTGCTGGAGGCCCTGGGTGAGCTAACTACCTGCTGGAGGCCCTGAGTGAGCTAGCTACCTGCTGGAGGCCCTGAGTGAGCTAACTACCTGCTGGAGGCCCGGAGTGAGCTAACTACCTGCTGGAGGCCCTGAGTGAGCTAACTACCTGCTGGAGGCCCTGGGTGAGCTAACTACCTGCTGGAGGCCCTGAGTGAGCTAACTACCTGCTGGAGGCCCTTAGTGAGCTAGCTACCTGCTGGAGGCCCGGAGTGAGCTAACTACCTGCTGGAGGCCAGCAGGCTAGCTACCTGCTGAGTGAGCTGATGCTAGCTACCTGCTGAGTGAGCCGATGCTAGCTACCTGCTGAGTGAGCCGATGCTAGCTACCTGCTGAGTGAGCCGATGCTAGCTACCTGCTGGGTGAGCCGATGCTAGCTGCCTGCTGAGTGAGCCAATGCTAGCTACCCGCTGAGTGAGCCGATGCTAGCTACCTGCTGAGTGAGCCGATGCTAGCTACCTGCTGGATGCCCTGAGTGAGCTGATGCTAGCTACCTGCTGGATGCCCTGAGTGAGCTGATGCTAGCTACCTGCAGTCCTAAGGGCTAATATTCTGAGCTCAAGTTGCTACCTGCTGAGAGTACAAAACTGAAGTGGTTTATGCAGGTATGCGGCCTGTCCTCTCCTGACTGCTTGTTTCATCCTACCATCCTATCTGTCCTGGTTCTCACACACTACACACACGTGTGCTGGCACTGCATGCGTCTGGTTCACTTTAGCAGTAACTGATTCCAAAATCCACACATTTGTTACATACAGTGAAAATGAAGCTAAACTTAGCCTTTCTTAGCCTGATGACTTTCATTGACTATGTGGATATTGGGCCTTGCTCAGCAAGTGAGGCTGACAATGTACTAGTTCCTCCTCTAGACTGTTCACATAGGGATACACTCTCTTTCCCACTCAAATTGAAAGTTATTATACCTGTGCACTTATCCCTATGCTCATTTAATGAAGTGAATTTCCTCCGCCTTAACTGCCTTTTCATTCTGAAAGACTGGTTTAATATCTCTGTAAATTCACTCCCTGGTTTTGTAAGCTCTTTGCATTCAAAAAATGAAAGGCCTGTGTCAGGCAGGTCAACTAGGCATGGACTCATGGTCATGCTGCTGTTACTTATATCTGGAAATGTTCAGCCAAATCCTGGCCCTGATATGCCTCAGCAATGTGACACACCTGCTGACTTTAAATCTAGGTCAGGCCTTGGTATCATTCATCTTAATGTGCAGAGTTTAATCTCCAAATTGGACATGGTAAGGATTTGGGTTAATTCAACTGATGCTGATATTGTTGTTTTATCTGAAAGTTGGTTAACTAAATCTGTTCATGATAAGGATATATGCATTGATGGATATAATGTTTTTCGAGCTGACCGCCCTAATAAGGGGGGTGGTGTGCTATTTACACCAAACGAAAATTAAATGTTAATTTAGTGCTCACTGAATCCCTCAGTAAACAATTTGAGCTCCTGGCCTTAAATTTTGAAGTTACGAAAGACCATCATATCATGATAGTTGGTTGTTACAGACCTCCATCTGCAGTAGGTAATTCATTGTCCACACTGGTGAAAAGTCTGTCACAATTGCAGTATAACGAAATTGTTGTGGTTGGTGATCTTAACTGGGATTGGTTGACGCCAGTGTCTGATGCATTTAAAGCGCAGTGTGATTCTTTAAATTTGACACAAATAATTACCTCCACCACCAGACCAAACCTAAAATGTCCTGAGAAATCCTCCCTTATTGATCTAATTTTGACTAAGGTCCCTTTTAAATATTCTGCTACAGGTGTTTTCCCTAATGATGTAAGTGATCACTGTGTGATAGCAGCAATAAGAGACACTAAGATTGTTAAGTGTAAACCTCGTTTTGTTGAAAGGCGTAATTTGAAGATGTTTGTTGAGCAGGGTTTTCTATATGATCTATATCTATTTGACTGGAACAGAATTGCCCTTATTGATGATGTTGAAATGGCTTGGTCATTTTTCCATGAGACCTTTCATGAAATTCTAAACAAACATGCTCCTATGCGGGAGTTTAGAATTAAGGGTCTGGATAACCCCTGGTTCACAGCTGATCTTTCTGTCCTGCTTCATGAACGTAATTCGGCCTGGGCAAAGGCAAGGAAGTCAGGTACTGAGGCTGACTGGCTTCTCTTTCGTCAGCTGAGAAACAAATTTACTTCTCTACTCAGGAAAGCCAAATCTGAATATTATCTAACCATCACAACAGAAAATTTGAATGATCCGAGAAAATTCTGGAAAGCAATAAAATCATTATCTGCTTCTAAAAACTCATATAAATTACCTTCTTGTATAGTCAAAGACTCCATTACTGTTCATGATAAGGTTGAAATGTTAAACTGTTTTAATGAGCATTTTATTTCTTCTGGGTTTTTGTTCAATTCTGCCTCACATTCTGCAGTGAAATCTGTAAATTTGGGTAACAATGCTAGTGATGTACACCACATTTTTAATCTTACCCCTTTTACTGTTGCTGAGGTTCACAAAGCCTTAAAGCATTTGAACCCTAGAAAACCGTCTGGTCCGGATCACTTGGAACCAAGGTTTTTGAAATTAGCAGCAGACCTAATAGCTGAACCATTGACACATCTTTTTAATCTCTCATTGGCTTCAAACAAAATCCCTATGATCTGGAAGGCTGCTTATGTTCTACCCCTACTAAAAGGAGGGGATCCAAACATTTTAAATAATTACAGACCACTCTCAAACCTCTCAGTGTTATCAAAAGTCATGGAATCCCTGGTTAGTGAGCAGGTTAAAGATTATGTCCATACTCATCAAATACTATCTGTACATCAATCAGGGTTCCGAAAAAATCATAGCACCATTACTGCTGCCATGAAAATTTTAAATGACATCATAGAAGCTCTAGATAAAAAAACAACATTGTGTATCTCTCTTTATTGATCTATCTTAAGCGTTTGACACTGTGGACCATCAAATTCTGATACAGCAACTTATTAAGATTGGTTTCTCTGATCATACTGTGGGATGGTTTGTCAATTATCTCACTGACAGAACTCAGGCTACTCAGTTTGATGGATTTACTTCAGAGATGCTTACAGTGCGTAAGGGAGTTCCCCAGGGTTCAGTTCTGGGACCGCCATTATTTACTTTGTATATTAATAGCCTTGGACAAAATGTCCCAAATGCAGCTTTCCATTTCTATGCAGATGACAGTGTAGTTTATTGTTGTGCTTCCTCGCTCAGTACGGCTTTTGTTTATATGCAAAGTGCTTTTGATCAAGTGCATGCTCAGCTTTGTCAACTGAAGTTTGTTCTCAATGCTGATAAAACCAAACTTATGGTATTTTCAAATTCCAGAAAGATTGTGTTAAATCAGAAAATTTTAACTTCCCAAGGTAATGAAATTGAGGTTGTAACTGCTTACAATTACTTGGGATTTATGATTGATGACCACATCTCGTTTAAAACCCACAAACAAAACCTGGTGAAAAAACTGAAACTAAAGTTAGGTTTTTACTTTAGGAATAAGTCATGTTTCTCTCTCGAGGCCAGACGACGATTAGTCGAAGCTACCTTCTTGCCGGTTCTTGATTATGGTGATCTGTTGTACATGAATGCATCAGCTCACTGTCTACATATGTTGGACACTGTATACCATGGAGCCTTGAGGTTCATTACAAACAGCAGAGCCTTAACCCATCACTGTACACTGTACTCAAGAGTAAACTGGCCTTCTCTTTTTATGAGACGACTTAGTCACTTGTATGTTTTTATTTACAAGGCGATCTTAGGTAAACTCCCTTGTTATTTGTCATCGTATATGTCCAGAAAATGTGTCCCCCATGTGTTAAGGTCTCAGGACATGGTGCTCATGACTGTTCCTCAAGCTCGTACAGAGCTGGGTAAAACAGCTTTTAAGTTGTTTGCGCCGTCGTCATGGAATAACCTGCAGAAGCAGCTTAAGCTTCAGGACCTAGTAACTCTAAACGAATTTAAGGCTGTTGTTAAGAGTTTGAAGTTGGACTCCATCGGAAATTGTGAATGTTTTTAGTTAAGAATATTATTTTTAATGTTTTACAACTGTACTTAATATCGAACTTGTATTTTGTATTGTGTTTTATGTGTAACTGTGTTCTGCTGTCCATCTTGGTCAGGTCTCTCTTGTAAAAGAGATTTTAATCTCAATGAGACTAACCTGGTTAAATAAAGGATAAAAAAAAAAAAAAAATTTAAACTACCCAGTTCCACTCTGAATCTGCCAACCTATCGCATAAAGTTTGGTCGTGACGTATGTCATGCGCCGGCCTCTGAGCCACTCCTTCTGTTTGCTGACTGGACTGGCAGAAATCTGGCTGGATAGAACCAACTAATATACCGCACACCAAGACTGACTACTGAAGGGAAATGAAAATTGAGCGGAAGTATGTAGGCGGGCGGTGCCAGGCTAAAGTTCTGTTGTGTTATACCCAAAAATGCAAAGAAAGAAAATAAACTGCAAAAATCAGAATGTTTTCACCTGCATCTCTGCACAGACTTTTATCCTTCATACTCGTCTAGCTTTCCCCCTGGTCCTCCTAGACTTGGCTTTCTCCCCCTCCTGGGCTACTCCCAGACAATTTCAGTAAACTATGTTCTCCAAACAACACTCACACCTCTATTCTCTCTCGATCTCCCCCTAAAAGACACTTCAACTCTGTTATATCATCTGCTGTCCTTGTAGCCTCCCACCCCTCCCCTCCATCCACCCCACCTCCCTCCTAGTTTCAGCCTTCGTCCTTTCATCCCCGCCTTTCCCTCCTCCCTCTCAGCCCATTTGCCTCCCACCCTCTTCCTCCTGTTCCTCAGCTGTGCCAGAGGAAATCATCCATGAAAAATGTTTTGACCCTCCATAATTGCCGCTTCCCGCATGTTTCGCATCTCCTTGACGCCAGTGCCACGGGCTGGCTAAACTGATGTGGGAGAGAGATGGGCTCACACACACACACACACACACACACACACACACAGTGACTCACACATACACTCATACTTTATGCAAACTCCCACACCAACCACCCATACAGCCTTGTACATTTATGCAAACCCTAAAGGGGCACATAGTGACAGACATATAAGATACAGGCAAGCACGCACACATTTTCCCATTAAATATGTATGCAGGGAATGTACAAAATAATATGAACTCCTCCATAGTCCTAAATCAACTCTATGATGTGGGGCTAGATTTTTTCTTGTACTTTTTTGTACACTGCATGTGTCTTTGTAAGTGCACATAGACATGCAGCTGCCCATGTTTGCACATTAACAATAACATATTGGATTGTTCAAAAATGGCTGTTTGCATATTATGTCAAACATGACATTATGGTATTTTCTTCTTTCAAAACTCATTGAATAAAGTGTGTGATCATGCTAAGCTACAAACTGTACTCTTATTCTCTAAAATAGACAGTCAAGCGGCTAAAGATTTCATAAAAAGATAGATAAAAGAACATTTGTAAGTGCTCACCCTAAATGTGAATTCAATAGGCTTTTTCTCCTGGCTGTTAGCGGTTTAAAGGATTTCAGAAGGAGGCTTTGTTTCGCATATGTGTCGCTGAATACCTGTCGATAAGAAGCAAAACGCTTCTTCATACCTATTCAGGAACAATATTTTATACTCAGACACATGTCCTGAGACACAGACTCACAGTTGAACATATACACACACACACACACACACACATTCACGTTTGCAGAACCTCACACACTGCACACCAGGCCAACCTAATACTCACGGACACTTTCATTTGGGATGAATGTCAGCGCTAATCTGACTTTAAGCTACAGCAAATGACTTCTGCTCCCCTCCCTCCCTCCCTCCCTCCCTCTACCTTCCTTCCCTCTTTCCATCCACCCATTCATCCATCCGTCTGTCCATCTATCTGTCCATCCACCACCATCTGTCCTCTGCTGTCCTGATTGCCATCCATTTCTATCTCTCTCTTCATCCGCCTTCCTCTCACCTCTCTGTGAGTTATTGATCTCTTCCTCTCTCTCAATCCCTCCTTGTAAACCATCATCTCTACCTGCTAATCCCCTTCTCCTCTTTCCAATCTCATACTCATCCCTTCTTTCCACCTCCTCCACCTCCACCTCCATCCCTACTCTATTCTCTCCCTTCCCCTCCCTCCTTCCTCTGTCCCCTCCCTCCATTTGTTGACATGATGTTTTCCACTGGTTTGAAAGAGAAACCAGTCATTTAATTGGCATTCCCTCTCATAAACATGCACCCATAAACTCTCATCATGCCCGCCCATCCCATTGCCATACCCAAGTTCATTTTAGGCTTCCGTTGCCATGGCAAGCAGGCTGTTGGAATTAGATTTGGGTTATGTTGCCGAGCGTGACCGAGTCCTTTCCTCTCCACGGCTGTAAGCTGAGCCCTGGCAGCTAGTGTTGGTGGAGCCAAAGGAGAGACGACAGGTGTGCACCAGGGACCTGTTAAATGCATACACCTTGACATTTAGAGATGTAGTGTGCTATTTTTTTCCGTTTGCCCAGCATACCGTCCGGGAGAGAAGTGCACTCGTTAGTTTTTCATTTCCTCTTCAGTTTCGTCGAAGTTACTCATGTCTTATAAAAACCAAAGGACATGGTCGACTAATGTGAAAGCCGTAAACAGGAGCTTCAAAGGGGCTCGCTATACTGCATATTATGATCATTTTTTATTTATTTTTTTTTCATTACTGAAGGGCAAAAACAAACTCATTTTTTAATCTTGTGTGGAAACCAGACAATGAGACGGATGATTCATATCTAGAATAAACACAAACTAAGTGTCATTAACTCTTAGCAGTGGACAGCTCCACAATCATTCTAAAATTCCTAAAGAATCTGTATCTAGGATAAATCGTATATGTCTGTTATAGCCTGTTCGGTGTAAAGCTTTCCATATAAACCATCAATTTAAAGCAATCGTTAAACCCGTCCAGTTTAAACGCGTCAGTTTATCAGTCCATTAGTAAAAAGAAATGTAAAATTCACCAAAATTAAAAAAGTTATTGTTGTTTGTTGTGTTTCTTGCTTTTGTTGTCCTTTATTACCCAGGTTCCCCATATCATGCTGAGTGATTTCAATACCCCATGATGTGTTTGGTGATGTTAATCCCATCTGGAGAGTAATTGTAGACTGTAGAAATCAAAACACAGGATTAGCCCCTGCTATCGCTCCCCAATGTCCACACACTAATGTAGGTCAGTCATTGTGGACGGGATATTTACCCTGCTCAGTTAAACTAAATCAGCTGATTCAAATCAGCAATTTAATAAATCAACTAAACTAAAATATACATTTGTCATGTCATCACTCAGTGCGTTTACATGCAGACTCATAATCGGATAACTAAACGAATAAGACTTCAACAGGACTTTTAAACTGCATGTAAACACCTTTATCCGATCTACTTCGGACACAAATCGGCACAATAACGGACAAGAGAAGTCGGATAAGAACACCTAGATAATTCGTTCATTGTCGGCTTTCTCTCTGCATGTATACAGGGATCGGATATCGCATATCGGACTTCTCGTTCTGTGCTTGTGTGCCTGCGCGTGATAGGCTACACCATGGGTTATTGACGGAAGAGAACCGGACGTGGCTCTAAAACCACTTGTTGAAAGCATGGTTGAAAGGGCTACAGCGCCACCTAGCATAGTGGAGACAGCCATGCATCGGACATTTATCCGATTTCTGAAAGGCCATGTATACTCAGACAAGTGACACGGTCCGTTCGAGTGTCTTGTTCGATATATGTGATAATCCAATCTAGTTGTGCCATGTAACCGCACTGACTGATAATTTAACAAACCAAAGACCATTTGGGTAGGAGAATGGAAGATATATTGAGGAGACCTTTTAGAAGATTTAGAGTCTCAGTATTTCTATAGTGAAGACCATTGAGCTAGGGGTGATACCAATCTTTAGAGTTACCTCAGTCTGTTCTTCATGTTCAGTTACCTGTGTGTGTGTGTGTGTGTGTGTGTGTGTGTGTGTGCGTGCGTGCGTGCGTGCGTGCGTGCGTGCGTGCGTGCGTGCGTGCGTGCGTGCGTGCGTGCGTGCGTGCGTGTGGCTGTTGTTTACACAGATGGAGATGTGCCCCGTCAGCCAATGTGGAATCATTAGTTATACTAATTGGTTCCTTGCTGTTGGGGTATCTACAGTAAATCCCTCATTCATCTCTTCTCTTTCGTTCATCTCCTTCTATTTTTGTCCTCTTACGGCCACTTTTGATTTTACACTTTCTCTTGTTCATCTTATCATCCCCCTCTCCTTCTCTCTTCCCTTCACTTTTTTCCTGTGTTTTTGCACTCATAGCTATTTTCCAAAAACTTTATCACTTCCCCTCTCCTCATTTCTCGAATGACGAAACCTGAATAATTGGGACGCTGATGTCTGCTGAGACTATACTGCCGGCCTTGGGTTGTGTGTGTGTTAGTGGGTGTGAGATGGAGAAGCAGCAAGAGAGTGGTGCTTCCTTGAAAATTGAGGGTTGAGGAGTAAATAAATATCAAGTGGAGCAGTGAATTGAAACCAAGAGAGTGTATTGATTCTCATTAAACTTAGCTTGTATCAATCTGAAGATGAGAGGAGTTGGCTCAAGAGATGCAGAGAAAGAAGTGTGGATAAGGAGGGACCGAGGAGAAATGAGAGGTATGGAGTAGAGATGATAGGGAAGGGAATGAGAGAAAAATGTGTCTTTGAAAAACAAGAAAATTGCTCCGTGTATCTTTCTGTTTCAGTCCCTTTCATGTAGTTGTTCATATTTTAAGAATAGAGGGTCTCATTCTCAATGACAGTTGTCTAAATTTATAAAAAAAGTAACTCATGTAACGGCTGGATCAGGAGGACTCAGGCGCGGAGACAGTAACAGTTTTAAGAAGATTTATTTTGGAAGTAACCAGCAGGGGGGTTAGGACCGTAATCCGGGGGGGAAGCTGGCTGTCATGGGGCTCCAGGGAGAGAGCAACGGGGCAAGTCCAGGGAGCTGAGCGTGAGCAGGCTAGAGCAGGCAGGCAGAGGGGTCCGGGAGGAAGTGCTGGCGGGCGAGGGCTGGAGCTGGTGGCTGGAGTCAGGCCGGGAGAGCTGTGGCAGAAAAGACAGGAGTTAAGCCAGGAAAAATGCAAAAAACGGAGCTGTAAACAGGTTAGCTTAGAGAGAGGACTGACTGTGTGGAAACAGAATCTACAATCTGGCAGTGTCTGGCAGGTAGGGCCGGGTATATGAAGAGCAGTTGATTGATGATTGATGGCAGCTGTGAATCCTGGTGAATGACTCCAGCACACCTGACTCCAACCCTGCAATAGACCAGCACATAGACAAGGGTAACACGGAAAAACAACACAAGGGCTTGAGGCCCAAGCAGCATCATAACAACTCAGTCATTTTAGATGGCTGTTTTTCCTCTCTAGAGCAATGTCCAACCAGTTGTATACTCTACTGTATGCCATTTTGACCAGGTCTCCTTGGAATAAGAGCTCATTTATCTGGAGAGAATTCCTTGTCTTTTATATAAAAAAAGAATGCAATATATATACACTCAACAAAAATATAAACGCAACACTTTTGTTTTTGCTCCCATTTTTCATGAGATGGACTTAAAGATCTAAAATTCATTCCAGATACACAATTGTACCATTTCTCTCAAACATTGTTCACAAATCTGTCTAAATGTGTGATAGTGAGCACTTCTGCTTTGCTGAGATAATCCATCCCACCTCACAGGTGTGCCACATCAAGATGCTGATCTGACATCATGATTAGTGCACAGGTGTGCCTTAGACTGTCCACAATAAAAGGCCACTCTGAAATGTGCATTTTTTTGCTTTATTGGGGGTCTGAGGACTCAGAACCAGTCAGTATCTGGTGTGACCACCATTTGCCTCATGCAGTGCAACACATCTTCGTCGCATAGAGTTTATCAGATTGTCAATTGTGGCCTGTGGCATGTTGGTCCACTCCTCTTCAATGGCTGTGCGAAGTTGCTGGAGACGGCTTATGGTGGAGAAATGAACATTCAATGCACGAGCAACAGATCTGGTTGACATTCCTGCTGTCAGCATGCCAATTGCACGCTCCCTCAATGCTTGTGGCATCTGTGGCATTTTGCTGTGAGACAAAACTGCACATTTCAGGGTGGCCTTTTATTGTGGACAGTCTAAGGCACACCTGTGCACTAATCATGATGTCAGATCAGCATCTTGATGTGGCACACCTGTGAGGTGGGATGGATTATCTCAGCAAAGCAGATTGCTCACTATCACAGATTTAGACAGATTTGTGAACAATGTTTGAGAGAAATGGTACAATTGTGTATCTGGAATGAATTTTAGATCTTTAAGTCCATCTCATGAAAAATGGGAGCAAAAACAAAAGTGTTGCGTTTATATTTTTGTTGAGTGTATATATATATACAGTATCTCACAAAAGTGAGTACACCCCTAACATTTCTTCAAATATTTCATTATATCTTTCCATGCGACAACACTGAATAAATGACACTTTGATACAATGTCAAGTAGTCAGTGTACAGCTTGTATAACAGTGTAAATTTACTGTCCCCTCAAAATAACTCGACACACAGCCATTAATGTCTAAACTGCTGGCAACAAAAGTGAGTACACCCCTAAGAAAAAATGTCCAAATTGGGCCCAAAGTGTCAATATTTTGTTTTGCCATCATTATTTTCTAGCACTGCCTTAACCCTCTTGGGCATGTAGTTCACTAGAGCTTCACAGGTTGCAACTGGAACCCTCTTCTACCCATTCATGACGACATCAAGGAGCTGGTGGATATTAGAGTCCTTGCGCTCCTCCATCTCCCGTTTTAGGATGCCCCAAAGATGCTCAATAGGGTTTAAGACTGGAGACATGCTTGGCCAGTCCATAACCTTTACCCTCAGCTTCTTTAACAAGCCAGTGGTCGTTCGGAGGGGTGTTTGGGGTCGTTATCATGTTGCAGTACTGCCCTGCGGCCCAGTTTATGAAGGGAGGGGATCATGCTCTGCTTCAGTATGTCACAGTACATGTTAGAATTCAATGAACTGTAGATCCCCAGTGCTGGCAGCACTCATGCAGCCCCAGACCATGACACTCCAACCACCATGCTTGACTCTAGGCAAGACACACTTGTCTTTGTACTCCTCACCTGGTTGCCGCTCCACACTCTTAACACCATCTGAACCAAATAAATGTATTTTGGTCTCATCAGACCACAGGACATGGTTGCAGTAATCCATGTCCGTAGTCTGTTTGTCTTCAGCAAACTTTTTGTGGGGTTTCTTGTGCATCATCTTTAGAATAGGCTTCCTTCTGGGATGACAACCATGCAGACCAGTATGATGCAGAGTGCGGCGTATGGTCTGAGCACTGACAGGTTGACCCCCCACCCCTTCAAGCCCTTCAGCAATGCTGGCAGCACTCATACGTCTATTTTCCAAAGCCAACCTCTGTGTACGACGCTGACCATGTGCACTCAACCTTCGTAAACTGGGCCGCAGGGTGGTATTGCAACATGATAACGACCCCAAACACACCTCCAAGACGACCAGTGGCTTGCTAAAAAAGCTGAGGGTAAAGGTTATGGCCTGGCCAAGCATGTCTCCAGACCTAAACCCTATTGAGCATCTTTGGGGCATCCTCAAATGGAAGGTGGAGGAACGCAAGGTCTTTAATATCCACCAGCTCTGTGATGCTGTCATAAATGGGTGGAAGAGGGTTCCAGTTGCAACCTGTGAAGCTCTAGTGAACTACATGCCCAAGAAGGTTAAGGCAGTGCTGGAAAATAATGGTGGCCACACAAAATATTTACACTTTGGGCCCAATTTGTAAATTTTTTCTAAGGGGTGTACTCACTTTTGTTGCCAGCAGTTTAGACATTAATGGTTGTGTGTCGAGTTATTTTGAGGGGACAGTAAATTTTCACTGTTATACAAGCTGTACACTGACTACTTTACATTGTATTAAAGTGTCATTTATTCAGTGTTGTCCCATGGAAAGATATAAAGAAAAATGTGAAGAAATGTGAGGGGTGTACTCACTTTTGTGAGATACTGTATATAGAGAGAGAGAGAGAGAAATGTAGGGTTAGACTTTGAGACCATAAAACACTCTTTCTGCCTTTTCTCAGGCTAGGATGATCCGATTTAAATTTTTTTTTGCACATTTAACCTTCATAGGATCTCCGAGTTCAATACACCTTCATATTCCAACCGGTTAAGTAGGCCTTTAAGCACAGTGCACGCAAGGGACCACACATGCAAGCTTTGTTATAGTATATCATAGACTCAGACATCAACCAGTGCTATTATTCTGGAATACTATGCAGCACCAGGTTTGCAATGTGTCAAAGTAATGTGTGGTATTAAAAACAAGAACAATATCCATTGAAATAATAAAACACTCAAAATTACTTTTTGACATTGGTTCTCATATAAAAGGCTTACGATCAGGTAATTATTACCACATCAATGCCCTAAGGTCGACCTTGTGAGTAAATGGCATATTTTCTTCAAATCATTTGCACTTAATTACTTCAAAGCCATCTTACAAACAGTTAACCTGAGGCTTTCCTGAGACCCTGTGACATTGTGCCTTCTCCTGTTGGTAATCCACCCTCTATATGAAGTAAGGGTGAGTGTAGGTTTTTCAGTATTCTCCAGTGAGTGACCTTTTGTCATTGTGTGTTTGTGCATTGCAGCTGTTCTGGAAATAAGTTAAGACAAACTTGACTGGGCACAGGATCCGCTAAATCCCTTGGCTGCCATCAAAAAGCTAACCCCCTGACCTGCCCTTCAGCCCAACCTGATTGAAACTCATCCAGGGGCCTTGAAGGTCTATTTTGCATTGGAAATCATTTAAGAAAACCTCTTTGCAAATGTCCTCTTATGGCCTTTTTTGACACCGAGTCAGCGGAAAGTGCACTCATACTTGAAAGTACAAAGAATGCAAAAAAAGACCAAAAAGATACATTTCCTTATCTTTGTAGATAAACTAAAGATGTGTCTCATATCAAATGTGTTTTTTGTTATCTTGATTCTGGTGTTCTGTTAATAGTAGAAAGCTGCTTGATTCTATCTTGAGGGTGGTGCATTCTTCTTTTCATTTTACTGATATAGACATTGTTTTCTACAAAAGATAAATATCCCCAAAAATGTTAAAAGCTTTTTAAAACGTGTTGTCAGTTAGCAGGTGTTTCACTTGTTTGGCGAAAAACATGATAATGAACATGATATTGCTTCAATTTAGCTGTTGTAAAAGTTGGCTTTGTTTTCAGAGTGTTCCCTTTTTTATTGTTGCTGCATACTTTCCCTTGTGTCTTTTTTCTTATTTGTTTGTCTTCCCCTCTTTCCTGTCCCACTGATTCCCTTGCTGTTCTCTTCGCCCATCTTGCCTTCTCCCTCGTTCACGCCCCCTCTGCCTCTTCGTCAAAGGAGACCTGTTCCAAATAGAGAAAAATCCTTCTCTGTTTTCATAGATGTTTCTTGACAACCATATTCGACTGCGGAGAGTATAGTCATCCCCTACGGCCAACTGCTCTCTTTCTCTTTGTATCCCACAGCCCCGTCCTTTTTTCACTATCCATGTGAGCTCCCCTAACAGCTGTATCATCAACCTCCGTCGATCCATTTTCTCTTCATGTTTTTATCATTTGCCCGTCATCCAAATCAATGTTTTTTAAATCATTTTCTACTTTCTTTTATGTCCACAGATCTTTCTAGACGCCAACACCATCAAGCTGGGCAATATTCCCCTGGGCAGTGCAGTGGACCCCCTGGAGGGAGCGGCAGCAGGGACCACCTACACCAAACAGACTGTGTACGAGCTATGTGCCTGTGCTAACGGCAAGCTCTACCTGTCCCCGGCTGAGAAAGGCTCTACCTGCCAAACCACCAGTAACTTTTGTCTCTGGAGCTGAGAGTGGGAGGACGACAGACACCCTGGGCATATATAGACTATTAGAGTTTGAAGCTAATGCTAGCCAACCGACTGAATCAACAATGGACTACGTGGCTCGGTGTGAAGCTAATGTCGGCTGAAGGATAAACTCAACACGGACTGGAGCCTGATGGGAAGCTACTGCCAGCTAACTGTCGGATAAAAACATGGATTGTAGCTTGGCGAGAAGTTCATGTATGTTGTTAACTGATCGAATTCTATTGATTACAGCTTGGCAGGAAGCTAATGCTTTCCAACAGCCACAAATCAAAATGGACTGTCGCTCGGTGTGAAGCTAGTGCCAGCTTAAGGACTGACTCAACATTGAGCTTGGTGAGAAGTGAATGCCAGCTCACCAACCAAATTAATATGGATTGGTCTGTTGCTGGTCAAGCGGGTGGACGACTTGGCCGGGAGGAAAAAAAGCCAACAAGGTTCGCCGGTGGGTATGATGCTATGACCACTCATGGACATGGATGGACAGTGTCACGCTGGGGCTCATTGGTCATCCGACCATGCCACTGCTGAATGGCTACCATGACGGTTTGTGGAAGTCAAAAGGAGTACATTTGGGGCTTCCTGAGAACAGCAGACTGTGTTACAATAAAAGTGAAGTTGTGTGTTCACTGTATGACCAAAATGTCCTAAAGAAACATGCCCCTGCTTTTGTTAGGATAAACGGATATGCCGATGGACTGCAAACTCATCAGCAGGGACATGGACAATGACTCCAGGTCAAACCAGTTGGCTAACAAATATCAACATGGACTTTGGTTTAGCCCTGCGGGTATCTAAAAAGTAAATCAGACAATGGTTTAGTTTAGTGGAAAGCAAAGGCTAGCTAACGGACCAATCTATACCAGAAAGGCCTTCCCCCTCCCTCCCTCTCCAGTCTTTCAACTGAAACGTTAACTTGTGACCCTTCCTCATTACCTGATAGTGAATATGCTCCCTGCCCCCACGATTCATAGGATAACTAATGCAAATAATTGTGCTTCAACCTTGCATTCAACAGCTTTTCCCCCCATATATGTTTTTTTTACATCCACATTTGTTTAATCTTTCCGTTCTTTTCTCTTTAGATCAAATCTCTCACTCGTTATCTTGTTATCCTGTTCTTCTGGCCTTCAACTTCCCTGTACTTCCTTATCTTTCTATATTTTACTGCAGCTCTCCTATATAATTTATCTCTGCTCTAGTTATTTTGATCTGTCTATGCACCCTACTTGCATTGGAATGGTAAAGGATGTTATTTTGCATATCCACTTTCTTCCTCAGTCTAGTTAAACAAAACAGAACATTCTTCTACCTGCTTGCTTCCACTTACAAAAAACAATCACACCTTTACCCGTTGCACGGTGTCTCTCCCTCACAGTCCGTTACCACCTCTTTTGGTTCCCGTCTCTCGGGGAGTGATTTTATTGTTTTGTTTTTTTAGACAGAAAGCAAAATGGAATATTTAAGAAGAATATGAAAGTGAGTTAAGTCTTAGGTTTAATTAAGGCCATGTTTTTTCTATGACAGACCAACCATTGTATGTTTTTTTTTGGTATGGTCCCAAACACCCAATCAAGCAGAGGCAGAAATTGTCCAGAACTATTTTGGTCTGATTATATATACTAATACAAATATACATCTTCATCCTGTGTTTTTTGCCTGTCAGATTTATTTTTCTATTTTCTTTGCATGACCTTTCTGCTCCCCTTGCCAAGCCCTTGCTCTTCTCAGTCATTCAGCGTCATTATTTTCTCTCCATCCCTTTTATCTCATTCTTTAGCTTTGTCTTTACTGCAATATTTATTTGACCTGTCTCATTACTCCTTTTCAGCCTCTTCACAACAATTTTTTTTTCTTTCCAGTCGTTACATTTCTTAAAGTATAAGGAAAAAAGTCACTCACACTTTGCCCATTTCTAAAAAGCTCTACAAACTAAGCAAGAAAATTCAAGGTCCACAATATTATTTTGGGGGGTTATTTTGATTAATATATTCAAGCGGTCTTAGATTGAGGAACAGTGTGAATGGCCTCAAGCTGTCTAACCTAGCGCCCAACCTCTGCAATGGCTAGAAATCATAGGAATCAGCAAATTTGTCTTTTTGAAATCCCCCTGGAGGGAACTACGGATGGATGCGATTGTATGTGTATTAAGGCCCTGAGGCGTACTTTCTTTTTTTCAAACAAAGTGATACACAGGTGCCTTTGCTGTTGGTAAAAGCACATCACAGTCTGAACATTCACACTATCCTCAGTGGACCATCTGCAAGTGTCTCTGGAAAAATTATCTATTTATCAATCTACCTAACTATTTGGTTTACTGTCCCCTTCCTCCCTTTTTCTTCTGGTTTTTGTAGAACTCTCAGCATATCCAACTGAAAAAAAAAACGATTCAAACCTGGTTTTAAAGTTTAATTTTCTGATGTGTTTCCCCATGGTTTTATTCTTGATAATAAAAAAGCACAAATTATGCCATGTAAATAACAATATCTATAAAATACAAAATAAAATAATATTGTTTTTAAAGAGAATCTTTGGAGTCTTCAATCTGTAGACATTTCTAATTGGTGTCTATTTATGCTTAACTGTGTGTGTTGTGTGCACAAGGAGGAAGTATACACTTCACTGACAACAAAAAACATGTTACATGATTTAATTTAATTTTTTATATTTTGTTGGATTTTGGTCTTGATTGGTTTTAACTTTTAGGCAACAAAGGTGCATGTGTTAACTGAAGGGTAATATTGTAGTTAGGGGTAAATGTTAGTAAAGTGAAAATTTCCTGTCTCTGAATGTGAATGTTAAAGAAGTATGCCTCGTACAGATGTTTCCAAAACACAAAAGGGAACAGAGAAGGAGCATCTGTTAAAACGTTATCATGTGCCTACCATGTTCATTCTGATGCTGAGTTTAGTCTATTCAATTTGTTACCAGTAACGCCCGTGCTTTTATGACAAAAATGTCACAATATCAAAATGTGTGTTGTGAGAATGACTCATTGGGTAGAAACAGACATATGCATAGCCCATCAATGGCTATTCAAAATCCACACAGAATCAGGACATGGACTGAAATACATACTTAGTTCTTAAGGTCCACAGTAGGTGCTAGTGTGATGTTGCGCCTGTGTTCAATAACAAACTGAACTACAATTAAAAATCAGTCTTGTCTACTAACATGACATAATTTAAAAGCCATTGAATTTTCCTTTGGCCTAGAGAACACAGAGAATACTGATTGTATTCATGGTCACTCTAATTTGCACATTCAATCTTGCAAATTTGAAAACCAATGAGTTGGCAAATTGGATAAGAAACACAGCATCCACTTGTACTATCTTAAAGGTTTTTGTTGCAAAATCCACAGAGAAGTCATCTATCACGTCAGCTCAAACCAATGAGTTTCGACCTCTCTTGTGAGTTAGAAAACACTCATTTCTTAGTTAGCTAGGTGGACTATGAAGCTATAATGATTTATTAACAAAGAAGAATTTGGGCTCTACTGAAGCAAATCCACTTAAAAAAAAAGCCAGTTGAGTGCCAGTAATGTTTTGGAGTGAGGAGGTATTTTAGCAACAATTCAGCTAGATAAAGTGGGATGGCTCATTACAGTGTTTTACCTTTACCTTCATATATTTTTACGGTGGTCCTGGAATGTTATGTTTATGTTGTTGGTTAATTTAAGTTGTAAAGACAGTATTTTTAAGCGTAGGTGAACTGGCTCTTTAATAAATATGAACTCATGAAGACATTACCAAATACATAGTCAATCATTTGGAGTTTTAGTTATTACCTACTAAATGGATGCTATCATAAGGCATGTTAAGCCGTTTGTGTTAAGGTTAACCATGTAACAGCTGGACAGGGAGGACACAGGCGCAGAGACAGTACCAGTTTAAGAGGGTTTATTTAGAAGGAATCTGGGGTTTTGGGCCGGGCTCTGGAGTGGCTGACAGGCATGGGGGTCCAGGGGAAGTGCCAAGGGGAGAATCCGGGGAGACGAGCAGAGGCAGGCAAGAGCAGGCAGGCAGAGGGGTCCAGGGAGGGAGAGCTGGCTGACGAGAGCTGGAGCTGGTGGCAGGAGTCAGGCTGGGAGACTGTGGCAAAAAAGAACAGAATTTAGCAACAAGCTAAATTAAGGCAGAACTAAAAAAAAGGTCTAGGTGGCTGGAGAGTTACTGACTGGGTAACAGAGTTTACAATCTGGCAGTGTCTGGAAGGTAGGGCCGGGTATATGAAGAGCAGTTGATTGTTGATTGATGGCAGCTGTGAATGCTGGTAACTGACTCCAGCACACCTGACTCCAACCCTGCAATTACACCAGAACACAGACAAGGGTAAAGGGGAAAAAACAACACAAGGGCCTGAGGCCCAAGCAGGATCATGACAAACCACATACCAACTACATTTTTAAAGAGAGTTCTATACTAACATTTACAGAAAATAAATATAATTATTTCTTACTTATTAAGCACATACTTTTCTGTTAGGTTGTCTGATGAATTAAAATCTAGAAAAGGGTGTAGAGTGCATGAAAACTCACTGACTGTGGTAAAAAAGTTGTTGAAACCTTTTGTGACACTTCAACAATCGCTGTACACATCTCTCTCTTTCTCTCGCTCTCTCTTTAGTGGAGCAGCCACCAGTTTCATCTTCACATTTACACAGAGGAATCCAGCAATGTGAGCAAAAAGGTTGTATGCTCAGAGAAGCTCCCAGCGAATAAAACAAGAGATTGAGACAGCCAGTGATATGGAACAGAAGGCTGTGTCAGAAGAGGAAGATAATGTGGAAATCAATTCTGAGCACGACGGCGTGGCTTTCTAGTGTTTAGCGGACCCGAGCTCACCACATAGACACACTCGATGAGACCTTGATGAAATTCAAACGGTTTATTGCCAATGAACAGAGTGTGGGGAGGGGGGGGTTCAGGCAGAGGGCTGTGGCTAGCAGAGGTTGCATGAGTATGGCTGGAAAGGAGGAATGACATGCAGGCTGAAGAAAAAGTTTCAAAATGTTCTCATTTAAATAACATATAAGTTATCATGCTGAAAACCAACCACATTAAAAAAAAGTATATGTAGAGAGGTGGGATGAGAGAAGATGACAGTGGGATGAAAAAACAAAAGCTCAGATGTCTCTGAAAGTATAACATTAGCAACGGGCGAGCAATATCTTACATTATCAACACTCTCCACTTTACTAATACAGTGTGAAAGTGGAAGACTCATTGTGCTCTGGTGCCGAGCGGCACCATTAACTGATCTGCCCGGACCTCTCCTTATCTATGAGACTGATGCACACACACACACACACACACACACACACACACACACACAAAGCAGAGGCCAAGCACTGTCAGTACATGATGGAAGTGTGCATTTGAACGACAAGTGCTGTCAAAGCCAGCAGAGGGCAGAGATAATATTATCTCATTTCCTCCTTGCACGTTGAGACACATTACAGAGCAGAGGAGAATGGTTTGGTTAATCACTGTGTATGAGAGAAGGAAGCGGGCGGGGGACAGATGAAATGGAAAGAGGAGGAATAATGTTGGAGAAGGTGCATGTGAGATAAGGCACTCTGTTTCTATGAATGGCCAACATATTTGGGCCATTTCAGAACCGGAGGCACCATTGTGGAAGTGGGAGGACTAAATTGTCAGTTAGTGCTGTGAGGGCTGCTTCAATCAGCTTTTCTCCCCCTTCATAAATGTACAGGTGAAACTCGAAACATTAGAATATCGTGCAAAAGTTCATTTATTTCAGTAATTCAACCTAAATGGTGAAACTAATATATTATATAGACTCATTACACTCAAAGTGAGATATGTGAAGCCTTTATTTGTTATAATTGTGATTATTATGGCTTACAGCTTATGAAAACCCCAAATTCTAAATCTCAGAAAATTAGAATATTACATAAAATCAATAAAAAAAGGATTTTAAATACAGAAATGTCGGCCCTCTAGAAAGTATAATCATGCATATGTACTAAGTACTTGGTTTGGGCCCCTTTTGCACAAATTATTGCCTAAATGCGGTGTGGCATGGATGCTATCAGTCTGTGGCACTGCTGAGGTGTTATGGAAGCCCAGGTTGCTTTGATAGTGGCCTTCAGCTCGTCTGTATTGTTGGGTTTGGTGTGTATCATCTTCCTCTTGACAATAGTCCATAGTTTCACTATTGGGTTCAGGTCAGGAGAGTTGTCTGGCCAATTAACACAGTAATACCATGGTCAGCAACCAGTTACTTGTGGTTTTGGCACTGTGGACAGGTGTTAAGTCTTGCTGGAAAAAGTAATTCAGCATCCCCATAAAGCTTGTCAACAGACAGGAGCATGAAGTGCTCTAAAATCTCCTGGTAGACAGCTGTGGCGACTTTGGACTTGATAACACAGTGGACCAACACCATCAGATGACATGGTGCCACTGACTGTTGAAACTTGACAGTGGTCTTCAAGCCCCTTGGATTTTGTGTCTCTCCACTCTTCCTCTAGACTGTGGAACCTTGATTTCCAAATGAAACGCAACATTTAATTTGGATCAGTGATGATTTGAGGTATCATGTCCTCTGCTGCTGTTGGTCCACTGTGTTATCAAGTCCAAAGTCACCACAGCCATCTACCAGAAGATTTTAGAGCACTTCATGCTTCTGTCTGTTGACAAGCTTTATGGAGATGACAATTTCCATTTCCAGCTAGACTTGGCACCTGCCCACGGTACCATAAACCACTGGTAACTGGTTGACTGACCATGGTATTACTGTGCATGAATGGCCAGAAAACTCTCCTGACCTGAACTCCATAGAGAAACTATGGACTATTGTCAAGAGGAAGATGATACACACCAGACCCAACAATGCAGACGAGCTGAAGGCCTCTATCAAAGCAACCTGGGCTTCCATAACACCTCAGCAGTGCCACAGGCTGATAGCATCCATGCCACGCAGCATTTAGGCAATAATTCATGCAAAAGGGCCCAAACCAAGTACTTAGTACATATGCATGATTATACTTTCTAGAGGGTCGACATTTCTGTATTTAAAATCCTTTTTTTATTGATTTTATGTAACATTCTAATTTTCTGAGATTTTGAATTTGGGGTTTTTATAAACTGTAAGCCATAATAATCACAATTATAAAAAATCAAGGCTTTGCATGCAATGAGTATGTATAAGATATTATTTTCACCTATAAAGTTGAATTACTGAAATAAATGAACTTTTGCACGATATTCTAATTTTTCGAGTTTCACCTGTATACATTACCTTCCATAGTTAAAGCCCACTGATGGTCTCATAAAGGAGAGGAAACTAATCTCAGTGATAAAGTATAATGAAAAGGTGACCAAGGGTTGTCCCGAAAGTACAAAGGAGGCAGGTGAGATTGTGTGGTTCACAAATCTGTCTAAATGTGTGATAGTGAGCACTTCTGCTTTGCTGAGATAATCCATCCCACCTCACAGGTGTGCCACATCAAGAAAGGCCACCCTGAAATGTGCAGTTTTGTCTCACAGCAAAATGCCACAGATGCTGCAAGCATTGAGGGAGCGTGCAATTGGCATGCTGACAGCAGGAACCAGATCTGTTGCTCGTGCATGGAATGTTCATTTCTCCACCATAAGCCGTCTCCAAAGGCGTTTCAGAGAATATGGCAGTACATCCAACCGGCCTCACAACCACAGACCACGTGTAACCACACCAGCCCAGGACCTTCACATCCAGCAGGTTCACCTCCAAGATTATCTGAGACCAGCCACTGAGACAGCTGCTGAAACAATTGTTTTGCATAACTAAACAATTTCTGCACAAACTGTCAGAAACCGTCTCAGGTAAGCTCAACTGCATGCTCGTCGTCCTCATCGGGGTCTTGACCTGACTCCAGCTCGTCACCGTAACAGACTTGAGTGGGAAAATGCTCACATTCGATAGCGTCTGGCACGTTGGAGAGGTGTTCTCTTCACGGATGAATCTCGGTTTACATTGTTCAGGGCAGATGGCAGACAGCGTGTGTGGCGTCGTGTGGGTGAGCGCTTTGCTGATGTCAATGTTGTGGATCGAGTGGCCCATGGTTGTGGTGGGGTTATGGTATGGGCAGGCATCTGTTATGGACGAAGAACACAGCTGCATTTTATTGATGGCATTTTGAATGCACAGAGATACCGTGATGAGATCCTGAGGCCCATTGTTGTGCCATTCATCCATGAACATCACCTCACGTTTCAGCAAGATAATGCACGGCCCCATGTTGCAAGGATCTGTACACAATTCTTGGAAGCTGAAAATGTCCCAGTTCTTGCATGCCCAGCATACTCACCGGACATGTAACCCATTGAGCATGTTTGGGATGTGCTTGACCGGCGTATACGACAGCGTGCACCACTTCCCACTAATATCCAGCAACTTCGCACAGCCATTGAAGAGGAGTGGACCAACATTCCACAGACCACAATTGACAATATGATAAACTCTATGCGAAGAAGATGTGTTGCACTGCATGAGGCAAATGGTGGTCACACCAGATACTGACTGGTTCTGAGTCCCCAGAACCCCAATAAAGCAAAAAAATGCACATTTCAGAGTGGCCTTTTATTGTGGACAGTCTAAGGCACACCTGTGCACTAATCATGATGTCAGATCAGCATCTTGATGTGGCACACCTGTGAGGTGGGATGGATTATCTCAGCAAAGCAGAAGTGCTCACTATCACACATTTAGACAGATCTGTGAACAATGTTTGAGAGAAATGGTAATATTGTGTATCTGGAATGAATTTTAGATCTTTAAGTCCAGCTCATGAAAAATGGGAGCAAAAAAAAAAGTGTTGCGTTTATATTTTTGTTGAGTGTATGATTGCATTAACTGATGGCTACCCAAAATAATCCTGTTTACATGACTGCAGCACTGATTGTGTACTTAATTTTGATTAGAGAGAGAGAGAGAGAGAGAGAGAGAGAGAGAGAGAGAGAGAGAGAGAGAGAGAGAGAGAGAGAGAGAGAGAGAGATGACAGAGAGTATTATGGAAATCTGAATTTTGGTTACGAAAAGTAAAATCTTGTTGTTGTGTCTACAATAACCTGGTCTTGATGATAAGGATAGAACCAAGTGAGGTATGGCGGTCCCGAGGTAGTTCAGTGTGTTCTGGAAAGGAAATAAAAGTTGAAAATGTCCTGATACTCTGTGTGATCTACTACTGTCTCTGAAATATGTTACAGTCAGAGTCAGTGCCTTGTACTTGTGCCAAAGTGCACTCTTTAAACTATGAAACTGAATCATTTTAACTCTGCATATTATTTGAAGTATTCCTTACTTTAGTGAGATGACACTTTTTCTCAGGAGACAAAGGAAAGACCTGTTGTGATTTTTCCTCCAGACATTAAATAATTGTCATACCCCAGCACGGCAAACTCGCTGTTCGGACTTCCGCTATACTGCAATATATCGCAAAGAACCAAAAGAAAAGGCAAAAACTCAGAGCTAATGCGACAGAGGCTTACTATGCTCATCGTTGTATGATGGTGCGACGAACCCCGTCTCAAGCTCTCCTGAGCTGCCAGTTCAGTCATGTGATTTTATGCTGAGTAGTGTGATGGGGAAGAGAGATCCTTCCATGAAGTTGTGAAAACTAAAAACCAAGGGCCTGTTCATTGACGCGAGCTAGCTTGTCAAGCTCCAATCTTCCGCAAGTGGTCTGCAGGAGTCCGTGTCAAACAATTGGCCCTCGAGCTGCACTGCTGGTGCCAATCAT
Source organism: Hyperoplus immaculatus (assembly GCA_949357725.1). Taxonomy (NCBI): domain Eukaryota; kingdom Metazoa; phylum Chordata; class Actinopteri; order Uranoscopiformes; family Ammodytidae; genus Hyperoplus; species Hyperoplus immaculatus. The sequence goes on from OX442355.1 coordinate 18,718,452, forward strand.
GTAGAAGTCTGTTGCACCCGTGTGACCTATATCCTCATATCCTGGCGCTAAGGTGCTGGGAAGTGATAAACATAAACATAGCAAAAGGGAAGGAAAGCCAAAAAAGGTTGGTAAACTGCTTTTAAGGTGCGAACACACCAAATTCGTTGGGTGTGGTGGCCATCGCGCCCAACGCATCAGATCTGGCGCTTGGTCATTTTGTGTCAAAAAATTGTTCAATGCGCCCAACGCTACGCAGCTAGTCTCCCCCCCGATATATTTATTCCCCTAATCAACCATGGCTGCGATCAGACCCGACCCGACACAACAGCGATCATGTCCACACAAAAACAACAACAACACGGCCAACAATTGTGCCAAAAGACAAATAAACAGCAACTGAACGGAACAAAGAGCCTTAAAACAGCATTGCAGATTCACGCCACTCGGAAATGAACACAAACAGCAAGGCAGCACCATACCAAACACATTTACAGCAGCATTGTGTGCAGGGCAGTAGAAAATAAAGGCAAGTAGCCTACATTACCCTACCTGGCTGTGAGGGACCGTGGCTGGCGTAGATATAGGCATAAACACCGGTGCTTCGCGGCTGTACTCGTTGTGAAAGTTCCCCGGACTTAGCCGTTAGGTTTGGGTTTATTATATGGAGGTGGTGGCCACACACAACTGGGTGAGTTAACTAACACTATCCGACCAGTGCTAACTTGGTTTATCGGCTAAAGCACAGCCGCACATATTCATATCCGCCCATTCTCCTGGCTCACTTTCCCCACGTCTTCTAACCCAACCCCGAGCGGCTTCATATCACCAGCCAGCCGCAAATACATTTCCTCCTCGGTGTTTCTCAGCCTCTGTGTTGTACTCCCAATGTGCCGATGCCCATGACGTCGGGTCAAGCTCACGATGATTGGCCAACGCGGCTAAACGTCACGTGATGGAGCGTTAAAAGTAAAATTTTTTGAACTCGCGCGTTGGTGCGATGGTGCGGTGACGCTTTGGTAACGCGGCTACCGCGCCCAAAGCACCGCTTTACATCATCGCGCCTAAACCAATGGTTCCCTATGAAAAAATAGGATTTTTCAACGCCGCCACCGCACCCAACGCGTTTGGTGTGTTCGCACCTTTAGACAGCCATCATCAATATAAAAAATGAACTGGCGCAGAACTGTTATTATTGTCTTCACTCTGGTAAGTTATAGCTTAAGTTACCACTACTGTTCATCAACAGACTAACTCAGACTGTTGTGGAGATGATGCTTCTTGGACCATAACGGGTCAATGTGACAGTGTTGGCGGGCTGATTGATGTTAAACTTTAGTTTGGTTGTGGAAGCCCATGTATGAGAGACATACACACCATCATTAAAAAAGCATCGGTAGAAACTAAAAAATAAGAACAGAATAAAAACGTAGCAGAAGGTTTATCTGTGAGATCATTAATCTCCAGATATCAGACTCAGACACATTCCTTAGTGGAGTGGAGAAATTATATTCGGGCTGAATCTTAAAATAACAGATGGTATGTCTATGCGATTTGACAGTCCAATTTTTCCTGCATGCAAACTCTAGACATTTTTCAAGTAATTAATACCCAAATCCTAAACATTTTAATGAAATGAAGTCTATGTTGTTTTCAGCTATGCTTGTACCTGAGGCCGCTCCTAAATCAGTCATCCTTGTGTTTTTTTTGCTGGCATGAATTTCCCCCATCTAAATGTATTCTTATTACCACTCCTACAACCAAACAAACTGATAAATATTATTTTTCAAGTCTTTAAACCATTATTGATTTTATTTTGACATGCTTGAATACCAAGACCAAACAGGATGTCATTGTTAAGGTAAGACATTCTACTTTTTAAAATGGTAGTTAAATAAAAACATTTGTTTTAATAACCCAGCCTCTTGCATCTCCTTCTTCTATCAGTTCCTGTCTATCTACCCATACAGGCACCTGTACCTACCTCATTGTGTACCTACCTGGATCCATACCTGCCTCCCTGCCAGTCTCCCTGTGCCTGCCTGGAAACATTTCCGTTGCAATAAACCTCTGAGATAGTTCTACTGAGATCATCACCATGCTGCTACTTGCTACACTACATAGACCTCTGTAAGTCTATATCTTAGTCTTGTTACTTGTATTCCTGCCTGTGTTCTTGACATTGAGCCTACCTACTTCAACCTGAATCGGCCAGTAAGTTTTGCTTCATTCAAATAAATCATTGAATTCAACCTGCCATCATGAGTGCCATGCCTCTGGTGCAGTCCTTTTGCCCGCCTATAGTTATAGCAAAACCAAGTCATACTGAAGGCAGTCTGCAGCACTGTTGCACCAAGCAACACTCTGACCACATTTGGTCACGTCACACATCTATCTCACATAAGCTATTTATATGAATGGGGAAGTAGTTGAGATATGGTATAAGATGGAGATGTTTTGCACTGAAATGCACAGACCTACTAAAACTATAAAAACTATAAATGTGTTTTGTTGCTATCTCTAAAGTTGGTGTTTCATATTCTTATGGTATGTTTAATATGTTATTTTTACTTGTCAAATACAGATGCAGTTTGCCCCACTGCAGACAGATTGTACTATTTATGCTGAACTGTGTTAGCCTGGAAATCCAGACCTGCAGCTGGCAAATTTAAATTTGCTCAGCCTTTTGGTCTGGACACTATCCATTGGAGCTTATTAACTATGTCGGAAAATTCGGATCTTCCAATCAAATCGTTCTATCTGATATGGACGGGCCAGAGCCCTATGTATGGGGCTCTGGGGCGGATGTAACCGGATGACGACAGTGCTGGGCATGCGCCATCGAAGCCGAGATATTAAACAACAAAGATGGAGGCGGATACGTTGTTTGAGTTTGAAAAGGCTTTGGCCTAGATACTTAACGATTTGGAAGACAGAACTCAAATCTTTCATTAGCAAGAAAGAAGAATTTTCTGTTTTGCCAGTTAACCCCACTGTTCGCTAAATGAACGGGGCTTAATACGTCACCTTGTTCATCACTCTGATTGGTCATAGCGCTATCCAATTGCGTACAGTGGTATTTGAAATGCACGCATAGGTGCCGTCCCTTGAGTTGGGAAGGTCTATTGATCGTGGCCAGACCCTATATCGTTCTAGATGTATGTCTGGATTTCCAGGCAAGAACTTTGTTAGAGAAGCTAAAAAGCAATGTGGGCAATCGCTTCTTTGTCCTGCTTGCATTACCACACAAATATTTGTCATATGCTTAAGCTACAAATGAGCCATTTTATCATATATGCACAGATATGCACAACAGCATATGGGTTTGTGGCGTAGAGTGTGAACAGAAAAAAAATTGGGGAGTAAAGTACAATTTCCGTAAAATGAATCCCCCTAGTTGAATATAGAGTTGAGTGTTATTCAATTAGTAATTCAAAGCAAGGTGGTGGCCGGGTTATTGTGGCAACAAGTGGGCCTTGTTTCTAGTGGTCAGAATATTTGAAGACATAGCAACGAGCTATTGTCACTCTGAGATACACATTAGGGGTCAAAAAGACCATCCCTCCACCCTCGCCCCAGGAGGCTGCTTGTTACAGTACAAGGCCATTCAAATAGTGGGTTTCTGTATAATTTACAGTCATGTTCGCATTGTGTGTTATACACTTGTTGTGTGTCTTCAAATTAAAGGGAGGAGCTTGAGCCTTTCAATGGGTCAGAGGATAGAAGGGGAAGTCACGAATAAGTGGTTGATAATTTAAATAGCCTTGCCATTTGTTCTTTGCCGTAGTTTTCACCATGATAAAAATATCTTTGTTCTCTTGTCTTCTCTTCGGTGAGTTTGTTTGTTCCTTGTTGTGTTTTAGTCGTGCATACTGTAACTTGTGTGTAAATGCTGCAGCTGTCAGAGGATATGCTTTGCTATTTAGTGATTTACTTTTTTGAAAAACATTTGCAATGAAGGTTAAAAATAAATTTGCATATTTTAATGTATCATTGCGTCGACAGTGACATTAAATGATTCCTTAATTTTCCTGTGTAGCTCTGAGCATTGTGCAGGTGAAGCCTCTCAGCATACATGGACGTGTTCGGGGAAGTGTGACACTCAAATGCTCAGGCTGGGACGTTTTGACTGATGTGAGAAAAAATGTAAAATACCTTTGTGAAAGTCCATGCACGGTGGACAAACATATCATCATCAAAACAGCATTTAGAAAGACGAATCATAAGGATCAAATAAAGTTAACTAACAATGAAACAGGTTTATTTGTTACCTTCACTAATCTCCAAAAGTCAGACTCTAAGAAATACTATTGTGGAGTGGAGAGAGCTTTCTGGAGAGACCCGTTGATAGAAGTGAATCTTAAAGTTACAGATGGTAAGTTTATTCTCTTAATTTTTTGTATTTTAAGAAATAGACAAAGTTTGTCAGAAAGTAATAATGTTGATAGATTATATACTGTAATGTGTCTGCTATTTTCAGCTGGCTCTTTAAGTCCCAAGACCACTCCAAAATCAGTCGTCATTGGTTCTACTGTCTCAATGGTTCTTTCAAACAGCACCATCATGGCTTCAAATGGCTCAGAAACTATTACTAATATACCTTCTGTAACTCAAGGAGCTGGTAAGAAGTGCCCTTATCTGAATTAACTTCTATGTCACTTTAAATTACTCATAGACATATTAAAGTATTGACTCTGATGTTAGTCCATCAAATGCATTAAATAGTACATAATATGAGTAACAGACTATGGACATCAAGATGATCGAATAAAAAGATATAAAAACAATTGCAATATTGATAGACAAATAGGAAATATGTATAATTTATAAAGTGCAGTAGGGACTGTACAAAGAGATAGTCAGAAAGTATTCTCACATGTTTTATACTGAAGGGAGACAAAAGTGTTGTTGTTATTTACCAGGAATTTAGTTTTAACCTTTTTATTCTGAACAACTGGGATGTAGATAGAAAGTAACACAATATTTTTTAAAGCCTTGTTTAAAACAGGAGGTTGTGAGGCGCAGGCTAGTTCTATGAATTCTGATAAAGCTTTTTTTGTATATGTCTTCCTTTTTGTGGCCAGGAAATGTACCATATTTGGTCATTGGTGCTATTGTTATAATAACCATACTGATGGTCCTACTGATGCTCATGAGGAAGACGATGAAAAAACAAATGAGTAAGGACCACAAACCACACACACACACACACACATTGCATATAGTATCTGGCTACAGCAGCTGCCACCAGACATAAAACATGTTCTCCTTTTTCTTTTTAGAAGTTGTGACAAGTGTTGATACAGCACAAGAAGAAACACGAGAGGTGAGTTTGCTTGAGTTTGGTTGTGTTCAATTCAAACACAGAAGTTATCAGTATCGTTCCAGACACTGCAGATACACAGGTCATAATTAATCCTGTGTCCTTATCTTCAAATATAATTTCGTTAACAGCAGAACAGCACAAATCTTGGTGTCATCTTCAATAGAAAGATTATATCAACAGTGTGTGTTAAGGGCGACCATGCCTTTACCTTGAAGGCCCTAAAGCTCAGGAATGACCTTCTAAAGAGATCACACTAGCTCTTTCAATCACAAGATTAAATGTTGCCTTGAATTGTTGACTGTATGCAACTAGTTTAAACAATAAAACCTTTTTAAATTTGACTGACCTTTATAGTGACTTTTTAACCTTTTTTTAAGCTTCTTACCTTGAGTGTGTTTTGTTTTACGCAACGTCTTATAAGTGTTTCCTCACTGTTTACTTTTTTAAGGATCCTGAATATGATGAAATAAGACCTGAAGACCAGCAAACTGTGAGCCAAGCTGGGGTCTCTACCCTCTACCTCTATGCAGACCCAGACAGTCTTTTTGCCAACTATTCCTACCAACAAGGTGCTGAATTTGAAGGGAGTGGTAACAAAGGTTCAAAGGGTGTTGTTTCTTTAAATTCAGCATCCAACTCTGTAACCAATGCAAGCGTAGTGTACTCTGTTGTTCAACTACCAAAAGAGAGAATTGAACTCGCCACGCATTCTGAACCAAATCAATCTGAAAGCAGCAAAGATGACTCTTTCTACTCACTGGCCCAGATACCACAGGCACCCTGAATATGGCTACTTTGATGGAAATGGATTAAGATGAATGTTCTTGATCATGTTGATGATTTTTTAATGGACATGTTCTCAATGAAAAGTCCCTCCCAGATACCAGAATTTTCATTTGCTCAGTGGTGGAGCATTATACCGTATTTAGTCACTGTTCAAGTAAATAAAATAAATTTTAAAACAAAGTGACAGTTTAATAATAGCGTAATAGTAGTATAGTAATAGAGCTTTATAAATGAAATCACTTAAATAACCTAAAATCAGGTTTTAGAAAGAAAGATTATGTCAATACATAGCAGAAGTCTCTACACAAATTTTTCACAGATTAAGGAATATCTACAGAAATTCAGCAACCCGTTTAACATCATTGCCGTATCAGAAACATGGATTAATGAAGGCAAAGGCATGGACTTCCAATTAAAGGGGTATAAACTGGTTTGTGTCAACAGAATGAACAAGAGAGGGGGAGGAGTGGCCCTTTTTGTGGATGAAAATATAAGGTTTGAAATCGTAAATAGCATGTGCACTGCAATTGATAACCTATTGGAATGTGTGACTATTGAAATTCTAATGAAGGATAAGTGTTTAATTATCAGCTGTGTGTACAGAACACCCGATTCAAAAATGGAAGACTTTATAGAATATGTGGGAGAACTATTTTCTAAGTCAAATCAAAAGAAGATATTTATCTGTGGGGATACAAACATTGATTTACTAAATACTACTAATTCACTGACTGAAGAATTTGTAAATACATTGCATGTTATGGGTATTCAGCCCTTAATTACAAGGCCAAGCAGGATTACAGTAAATAGTGCCACGTTAATAGACAACATATTTACGAATGTTATGGGGGATGAAATAGAAAGTGGACTCCTGATTAATGACATAAGCGACCATTTACCTGTATTTGCTATATACGATTGGAAACAAAAGTTGCAGCAGAGAACAAACAAAGATATATTTGTAAGGTTGGAAACTAATGAGAGGATAGAAGCACTGAAAAATGACTTATTGACGCAAAATTGGGACTCTGTATGCAAGGGGAAGGATGTTAATGCAAGTTTCGATTTATTCCTGCAGATATTTCAAAGGCTGTATGATAAAAATTGTGGTAACACTTTACAATAAGGGTACATTAATTAATGGTTAGTTAATGCTTAATAAGGTTTAACTAACCATTAGTTAACTGTTAACTAATGTGTCTAATAAGCATTCACTAATGGTATTAATGTTAACTAAGGTATTAATTACTACATTATGTACTGTTTATAAATATCCTATATTAACCTTAGTTAACCCATTAATTAAGCTTGAACTAACAGTTGATTAATATAATAAGCATTAATTAACTGTTAACAAATGTCATTTTTGTAACATTACTTAAGCATAATTAACCATTTATTAATTTTCTTTGTGACCCTTATTGTAAAGTGGGAACCATTTATCCATTAAGAAACACTTAATAAATGCACACCAGTGCTGAATAGGCATTACTTAAGTGTAATTAACCATTTACTAATGGACTTTGTGACCCTTATTGTAAAGTGAGAACCATTTCTCATGAATTAACACCTAATAAAGGCATACTAGTGCTGATTAAGCATCACTTAAGCATAATTAACCATTTCTAATGTTATTTGTGACCCTTATTGTAAAGTGGGAACCATTCATCACTTGCTACACTTAATAAATGCAAAATAGTGCTGAATAAGGATTACCTAAGTACAATCTCCATCAATCAACATTGCTCTTTGTGACCCGTGTACATTCTCTATAATAACAATATTAAACATACTAAAATATTTCCAACTGGAAATCAATTCATGACAACAATCTGTTATCAAGACAATTCAGTCAGAATTTAAAAAAGAGAGAATTTTATTTAATTTAGAATCTTTAGTTTTATTTGGAAACACGGCTCTCACATTTGACATGAATACCGTCAAAGAACTCCAAAAAAGTTTCTTCAACAAATTATATCCAGTTTAATGATTTTCTCTGAAAGTAACAAACAGGAGGAAATGGATTACTAACAGCAATGGTGAAACACACTGACTCAACAGTTAGGTTTAACAGGTAAATATGTATTTTCTACTCTCTTCCTTGAAGTGTATATCATTGTTGCAACATAAACAAAAATAAAATACACAAAGAACATAACAGTTCCATTTTTAATTATGGACTAAAGATAAAACAAAATAATGATCACTCTCTTGTGACTAAACACTAGTTTAACCTGGCCCTATCATTGTTATTTGAATGAGCACATATGTATTTAATTTAACCTTTATTTATACTCGAAAGATCAGTTGAGGGGTGACCCTCATTTATAATCTCTCGCTCTCTTTAGTTCCAGTTCTTGGGTTTGCTGGCCACTCCAGGCCTGGGTGCTCCTCTCCAAATGAAGCAGTTGGGCTGGAATCCAAGAATCTTGTCTAATCACCAAGTTGATGTACATGGAAAAAAATGAAAATAATCAGTTAACAGTTCAGATGCATTTTTGTTTCCTTTATCTAAATCATTATAGCATAGCATTACGGTTCCACATTATGTATTATTATTATTATAACCTAATGCATTGCATTGCTGAAACTGAAATATCTTTGGTACCTTAATCAAATAAAATTCTCACTGAACCTTTAACAAGTTGACACTATTTTTTAATTCAAAAAACATGTAATCTCTATGACGATTCTACACAACACATGCTCAGTTTAAGCCCATTTTAGCCTGGAATAGCAACGTGCACTTTGAATATGGAAAATGCTTACATGTGTTCACATATGGTTTGGTGTCTACAAAGCTACAATTACTGCTAAAAGTTACCTGTGAAGCTAGCCAGCACAAGCCACATGCTAACGGTGCTATGCTAGCGGGAGGCTGCATCACTAATATATTTCACATTATTCATTTCTTACATACACACACACAACTATATCATCTCACGAATACCTTAGTTAACTCACCAATAATTTTGTTGGGCTAATGGCAGCATACTGTAATTGTAACCACCACGGGTCTTTTGTGAGAAAAAAGCACATAGCTGCTGGCCTGTTGCTTCACTGTCCAGACACACATCCTCTTTCTTGCTGGCTGATCGCTCGGCGAGTTCAAGTGCTTGAAAAACGTGGGTTATCCTAATGTCAATAAGGTTTGTAAAGAAATATTTTTCTTAAGTAAAGTCTCCAAACATATTTTCACCTTCCCAAAGTTGAAAATACACTGCATACATACATGCATTCCCTCTACAGCCATTGTTGATTATCAATAGCCTATTATTGATCATATAAATCACCTATAGATCTCGTTTTTTACTGGATCCTGGGAGGATAGAAAGACGGATGTGTGCCTGGACAGTAAAAGCAGCAGCTGAGCTACGTGCTTAAAGCCAGTTTGACCTGACCGACCCATTATTCTCATACAAAAGACCTGTGGTGGTAACAGTTATGCTGCCATTAGCAAAATGAAATTATTGGTGAGTTAATTAAGGTGTTAGTGAGATGATATAGTTGTGTGTGTGTAAGAATACTTTGAAATTTATTAGCGACACAGCCTCCCGCTAGCATAGCAACGTTAGCATTAGCGCGCTGCTATATGAGCAGCGTTAGCATGAGGCTTGTGCTGGCTAGCTTCACAGGTAACTTTTAGCAGTAATTGTAGTGGGGGCTAAATAAAGTGTGTGTTCATGGACACCAAACCGTATGTGAATAAATGTTAGCATTATTCCATTATGCAAAGTGCATGTTGCTATTTCTTCCTAAAATGAGCTAAAGCTGAGCATGTGTTGTGTAGAATGGTCATAGAGATTACATGTTTTTTGGATGAAAAAATAGTGTCAACTTGTTAAAGGTTCAGTGAGAATTTTATTTGATTAAGGTACCAAAGATATTTCAGTTAAGCAATGCAATGCATTAGGTTATAATAATAATACATAATGTGGAACCGTAATGCTATGCTATAATGATTTAGATAAAGGAAACAAAAATGCATCTGAACTGTTAACTGATTATTTTCATTTTTTCCATGTACATCAACTTGGTGATTAGACAAGATTCTTGGATTCCAGCCCAACTGCTTCATTTGGAGAGGAGCACCCAGGCCTGGAGTGGCCAGCAAACCCAAGAACTGGAACTAAAGAGAGCGAGAGATTATAAATGAGGGTCACCCCTCAACTGATCTTTCGAGTATAAATAAAGGTTAAATTAAATACATATGTGCTCATTCAAATAACAATGATAGGGCCAGGTTAAACTAGTGTTTAGTCACAAGAGAGTGATCATTATTTTGTTTTATCTTTAGTCCATAATTAAAAATGGAACTGTTATGTTCTTTGTGTATTTTATTTTTGTTTATGTTGCAACAATGATATACACTTCAAGGAAGAGAGTAGAAAATACATATTTACCTGTTAAACCTAACTGTTGAGTCAGTGTGTTTCACCATTGCTGTTAGTAATCCATTTCCTCCTGTTTGTTACTTTCAGAGAAAATCATTAAACTGGATATAATTTGTTGAAGAAACTTTTTTGGAGTTCTTTGACGGTATTCATGTCAAATGTGAGAGCCGTGTTTCCAAATAAAACTAAAGATTCTAAATTAAATAAAATTCTCTCTTTTTTAAATTCTGACTGAATTGTCTTGATAACAGATTGTTGTCATGAATTGATTTCCAGTTGGAAATATTTTAGTATGTTTAATATTGTTATTATAGAGAATGTACACGGGTCACAAAGAGCAATGTTGATTGATGGAGATTGTACTTAGGTAATCCTTATTCAGCACTATTTTGCATTTATTAAGTGTAACAAGTGATGAATGGTTCCCACTTTACAATAAGGGTCACAAATAACATTAAGAAATGGTTAATTATGCTTAAGTGATGCTTAATCAGCACTAGTATGCCTTTATTAGGTGTTAATTCATGAGAAATGGTTCTCACTTTACAATAAGGGTCACAAAGTCCATTAATAAATTGTTAATTACACTTAAGTAATGCCTATTATGGTTAATTATGCTTCAGTAATGCCTATTCAGCACTGGTGTGCATTTATTAAGTGTTACTTAATGGATAAATGGTTCCCACTTTACAATAAGGGTCACAAAGAGCATTAATAAATAGTTAATTATGCTTAAGTAATGTTACAAAAATGACAATTGTTAACAGTTAATTAATGCTTATTATTATATTAATCAACTGTTGGTTCATGCTTAATTAATGGGTTAACAAAGGTTAATATAGGATATTTATAAACATTACATAATGTAGTAATTTATACCTTAGTTAACATGAATACCATCAGTAAATGCTTACTAGACACATTAGTTAACAGTTAACTAATGGTTAGTTAAACCTTATTAAGCATTAACTAACCATTAATTAATGTACCCTTATTGTAAAGTGTTACCAAAATTGTCCACTTAAAAAAAGGGCCTTAAAGCAAAGACATGATAAACAGTGGCTAACTAAATCCTTGATAAATGCTTGCAAAAAGAAAAATACATTGTACAAAAGATTCATAAAAGCAAGGACACCAAAGGCGGAGTTAAAATATAAAACCTATCGTAACAAGCTAAATAACATTCTCAGAGACTGTAAAAAGAAATATTATGGTAAGTTGTTAGAAACAAATGCAAATCAACCCAAAAAATTGTGGGACATAGTAAATACAGTGTTAAGAAATGACAGCAGAATACATAATTATCCTCAGTATTTCCATGAAAATAACGTTAAGTTTGAATGCATGAACACTGCGGTAAATAAACTAAATTAATTTTTTGTTAATATTGGACCTAATTTAGCAAAAGGTATCTGTGGGAAGAGTGTAGGGGAGTCTAGTGAAAACGAAGCGTCTCTTCAACACTCCTTGTTTTTGAAGCCAGTCGAGGCCAACGAGATAAGGGAGATATTGCTCGGAATGAAAACAAAGACCTCTAGAGACGCGCTAGGGTTTCACATGAAAGTAATCAAATCAGTGCAAGAAACTATTATTAAACCCCTAACACACCTTTTTAACCTATCTTTTCAAACAGGCATTTTTCCTTCTAACATGAAAGTAGCTAAGGTTATACCATTACATAAGAATGGTGATGAACATTAATTTACTAATTATAGACCAGTCTCACTTTTAACACAATTTTCTAAAATTCTGGAAAAGTTATTCAGCAATAGACTTGATGAATTCATTACTAAACATCAACTTCTGTATGACAGTCAATTCGGCTTTAGAAAGAATCATTCCACCGCACTGGCCTTGGCTGAATCGGTAGAAATTATTAGTAATGCTATTGATCACAAATTGTACTCTATAGGAATTTTCTTAGACCTCAAAAAAGCATTCGACACTATTAATCATGACATCCTTCTTAATAAACTGGAGAATTATGGCATTCGAGGTTTGGCACATGACTGGGTCAGAAGTTATTTACATGACAGGAAACAATTTGTGAAATTAGGGGAGTTCACATCGACATGCTTAGATATTGTTTGTGGGGTAATCTTGGGGCCGAAATTATTCCTGCTTTATATAAATGATATATGTAAAGTGTCAAAAGTCTTAAGGTTAATTTTATTTGCTGACGACACAAACATCTTCTATTCGGGGAAAGATCTGAATAATATGGTTGAGATCGTAAACATTGAATTGACTAAGTTACATGAGTGGTTAAACCGAAATAAGTTATCACTAAATTTAGAAAAAACTAAATTCATGATGTTTGGCAGGAGAGCATCAGATGTCGCTGTAAAAATCAAGGTAAATGGGATTGAAATTCAAAGGGTCAAGCAACACAAAGTCCTAGGGGTAATAATTGACGATAAATTAAGCTGGAAACCACAAGTTAGCCATCTCAGGGGCAAAATAGCCAGGAGTATTTCTATACTTTGGAAAGCACAACATTGTTTCAATCAAAAGGCCTTACTTGTATTATACTGGAGTTTAGTTTCCCCACATCTGCATTACTGTGCTGAAATATGGGGAAACACTTACAAAGGTACATTGCACCCGTTGGAGATTCTTCAAAAGAAAGCAATACGAATTATTTACCAAGCCAATTACAGGGCACACACTAATAACTTTTTTATTGAAGGTAGAATTATCAAATTACGTGATGTGGTAAATTACCACACAGTACAAATTATTTACAAGGCTTCAAAAAAAAGCCTTCCTAACAGTTTACAAGTAATGTTTGAAGACAGAGAAGTTTTGCATGATTTAAGAAGAAAAGATAAATTCACTGAGAAAAATATACGGACCACACTTAAATCCTTTTCGATTTCTGTAAAGGGTATTAAGCTGTGGAATGGACTTGATGAAGTTGTCACAGGGAGTTGCAGTTTGCGCAATTTCAAAGCAAATTATGTTTCAAAAATTATTGAAAATTACAGACTAATAACCTGAGCACAATGTCAATGTCACTTACATATCAATATTGTAAAGAATAATACAGGCCAGCAGTCAGACTTGTTTTTGAATACTTTTGCAGAAGTGTTTTGACTACCAGTTAAGAAATGGAACAGGCCAAATACAAGGCCACTTCACACTTTATACACTTGGCATTGTCACAGAAAAACTGAACTGTGCTGAACTGATCTTAAAAGCTGAAGCAATTACATTAAAATTGACTGTGTATTGGACTGCAGATTCTTAAAAAAAAAAAAAAAAAAAAAAAAAAAAAAGTATGGGTATATGTATATATATATATATATATATATATATATATATATATATATATATATATATATATATATATATATATATATATATATGTATATATATATATATATATATATATATATATATAGCTATATATATAATTTTGTTTTATTTTTATTTTCTGTAACAGTAACTGTGTATCTGAATCCGAATTTGATGAAAATGGGGGCGGGACCTGATAAGCCTTTGGCTTCTTCCGTCTCCCTTCGGACAACACAAAGTATGATGTATGAATATTTGCAAGAGAAAATTGTGTATTGTGTGGAATTGTCCGAAAGAATAATAAATAAAAAATACATGTTTCAGCTTCTGTTCCTAATAAGGACTTTAATCACTGTGAGTGATCATCATACTGCGAGAAGGGTGTGATATCAAGAAGTTGGAACCGCTTGGCATATTTCAGTTGCACTCCCGGGGGAAATGCATTGGTCATTTTGCAATCCATAAAAGTTGCATTCATCTACCAGGCCTGTTACACACATGTAATATCAAGTCATATGTTACACAGTAAGTCAACAAAGCCATGGCTGACAGCAGCAGATGCTCGGAGGCTAGGCCTAGCACCACTAAAAAAGTGAACGACACAGTAATGCAACACCTGCAGTAACGATATTTAATGTGAGGGAGCACCTCCAATGTTATGATGTATTGTCTTCAACATGCAGTAAATCTGAAGAAATCAACCATTGTCGATGTGTTGTGGTCTCCCAGCAACAATAACGCCCCAGATACAGTTGCAAAGTCTCATACTCATATGTGTCTAGTGTATACATTGGCGACAACTTATGAGATTTGATAAGAACCAGATTCGATTCGCAGAATTGCAACTGATACAATTGAAAGAATACCCAACCATAACTGCAACTTGTTTTTACATTCTGTGTGGATATTCATTAGTTTGTAGTGACATGGCTTCTATCTCCTGTCACTAAATTTGATCATCATGATTTTTGACTCTATTGCTTTGTTGCCATGTTATGTTTAGGCACTCAGAGAAAAGAGTGCACAAATACTCATCCTTACTGAAATGATGGCCATGCAGTTCAGTAGACAAAGTGAAAATCTGCTGTGAAAGCTTGATGTAAATACACTCAACAAAAATATAAACGCAACACTTTTGTTTTTGCTCCCATTTTTCATGAGATGGACTTAAAGATCTAAAATTCATTCCAGATACACAATATTACCATTTCTCTCAAACATTGTTCACAAATCTGTCTAAATGTGTGATAGTGAGCACTTCTGCTTTGCTGAGATAATCCATCCCACCTCACAGGTGTGCCACATCAAGATGCTGATCTGATATCATGATTAGTGCACAGGTGTGCCTTAGACTGTCCACAATAAAAGGCCACTCTGAAATGTGCATTTTTTTGCTTTATTGGGTGTCTGTGGACTCAGAACCAGTCAGTATCTGGTGTGACCACCATTTGCCTCATGCAGTGCAACACATCTTCTTCGCATAGAGTTTATCAGATTGTCAATTGTGGCCTGTGGAATGTTGGTCCACTCCTCTTCAATGGCTGTGCGAAGTTGCTGGATATTAGTGGGAAGTGGTGCACACTGTCGTATACGCCGGTCAAGCACATCCCAAACATGCTCAATGGGTGACATGTCCGGTGAGTATGCTGGCCATGCAAGAACTGGGACATTTTCAGCTTCCAAGAATTGTGTACAGATCCCTGCAACATGGGGCCGTGCATTATCTTGCTGAAACGTGAGGTGATGTTCATGGATGTATGGCACAACAATGGGCCTCAGGATCTCATCACGGTATCTCTGTGCATTCAAAATGCCATCAATAAAATGCACCTGTGTTCTTCGTCCATAACAGATGCCTGCCCATACCATAACCCCACCACCACCATGGGCCACTCGATCCACAACATTGACATCAGCAAAGTGCTTACCCACACGACGCCACACACGCTGTCTGCCATCTGCCCTGAACAGTGTAAACCGAGATTCATCCGTGAAGAGAACACCTCTCCAATGTGCCAGACGCCATCGAATGTGAGCATTTGCCCACTCAAGTCTGTTACGGCGACGAGCTGGAGTCAGGTCAAGACCCCGATGAGGACGACGAGCATGCAGTTGAGCTTACCTGAGACGGTTTCTGACAGTTTGTGCAGAAATTGTTTGGTTATGCAAAACAATTGTTTCAGCAGCTGTCTCAGTGGCTGGTCTCAGACGATCTTGGAGGTGAACCTGCTGGATGTGGAGGTCCTGGGCTGGTGTGGTTACACGTGGTCTGCGGTTGTGAGGCCGGTTGGATGTACTGCCATATTCTCTGAAACGCCTTTGGAGACGGCTTATGGTGGAGAAATGAACATTCAATGCACAAGCAACAAATCTGGTTGACATTCCTGCTGTCAGAATGCCAATTGCACGCTCCCTCAATGCTTGTGGCATCTGTGGCATTTTGCTGTGAGACAAAACTGCACATTTCAGGGTGGCCTTTTATTGTGGACAGTCTAAGGCACACCTGTGCACTAATCATGATGTCAGATCAGCATCTTGATGTGGCACACCTGTGAGGTGGGATGGATTATCTCAGCAAAGCAGAAGTGCTCACTATCACACATTTAGACAGATTTGTGAACAATGTTTGAGAGAAATGGTAATATTGTGTATCTGGAATGAATTTTAGATCTTTAAGTCCATCTCATGAAAAATGGGAGCAAAAACAAAAGTGTTGCGTTTATATTTTTGTTGAGTGTACAAGAGATGTTTATGATAATCTTAATCTTACCCTCATTAGTACTTTACATGTCTAGCAAATTATATACAGCAACACATTTTTCTTACTTCCTGTCTATTTTCTCTGTCAGTGAGTCATGCTTTTAGTGGAAACAAAAGAGGGAAGTGATAGAGCTATCCATTAATAGTTGTGGTGTATCAACATTTGCTACCACCGTGTATCAAGTGAAAGAGCTTCTTCCATACAGCCCACAACTGTTCTACTTTCACAACACACACTGGACCGCTAAATGCAAATCAATTACTAATCGACTGTGACACAATTTTGACCCACTTATGTTTCTCTTTTTAATGTAAATAATCCCCAGATGTGATCTAACATTACGTGTACACTTAAAACAATTTCTGAATTGTTACAAATTTTTACTTCTGACTTCTGACAACTTCTGATGACTTGGTCCATTTGAAAAACTGATGTATTTGTATTGCATTATATATCACATTAAACATTACATTTATTCTTGCAAGCTCACTTGCAAACTTAAACTCTGTTTTGTGTGACCTACTTCAAGTTGTTAATGTATTTAACATGGTAGAACATGTGAAGTGTCTTAATACGAGTTTAAAAATACTGTCAGGGAGTTCCTGTTGGGGAAGGATGAGGCACAGCTCAGCATTTTCCAGATGTTGAATTCAATTTCGATCTCAGTGGGTATAACAGATAAGCAGACAGGTCACTATCTTCTCTGATGTTACTGACAGCAGACAATCCAAAAATAGTTATTATCAATCTACTTAAAGCCCAACGTACAGTAGGTATAAAACGCAGTGCAGTGCTGTTTATTTGCTTCAAACATCTTGGACACCTATACAAATGTCATTATGTACATACAAGTATTAATATATTTTTATAATTATTATCAGCATATTAAAACACATTCTTATATTACTTTTGTGATTTTTAAATGATTTGAAATAGTTTTAAAATCTATGTGCATATTTCAATGTGGCTATAGTTTTCAATGTGACCCCAAGAACACATGTTGACTTTTGTATTTATTGAATAAATGCCTTCAAACATCAATAAAGTTATTCTAACTAAACGGTTAATTTCAACCGCAGGGATGTTGGTGTGTACAGATAGTAAATTCACTTCAGCATTGTTCTTCAAAATTGTGACAGTTGTGTGATGCTCACCACAGCTAGCTTTATTAGAGTAGCCTGTCATGCTAGCATTACATGCCACGGTAGTGTGGGCTTACAGTTTTTTACGATTGCTAAACCACAGTGGGCACAACTGGAACGACAAGTGCAAAACTCTAACAACAGTATGCAGAGCAGCGGTTCATTCGGACCAAACTGTAGCTCGTTTTAGCTCGTGTTTCATTGCTTATACACAACCTTCAAAACTCTACACACCTATCTCATGGCTTAACCACAGCCTGCACAACAATGTGGATTTCCAGCACTTTTTTCAAATGCTAACACACTGCTGCCACAACTGTAAACCACACATTCAAAACAGAATTAATCCCTTTCAAACACTGCGGATTGCAATTTCAACTCATACACTAAGATGTCTTGTTTAGACTTGTTAGTGAACATATATACAGTATAAAGGGAAAGCTCAAAAATATATTTTTTGGGAAATGGACCCAGGAAGACAGGTTGTTGGAGGTAGAAGAGTGGCAGTGAGAGTGTGGATGTATGGAGGAAGACCTAGAAGACATAGAGCTGTAAAGTCTGATGAAATACAGTAAGGGCAACACTGATAGACCCTGTTGTGAATCATGGTCTCTCATTGAGAGAGGCAGGGTTGAGAGTGCAACCCAATCTGCAAAAATCTAAAGTTGCATCTGTAATACGAATTTTCCAGACAACATTACAGGAATGTATTTCTGTATTGCAATTTTAGAATATTTACACAGATAAATACTACATTTGGAAATGTTTTCAATAAAGTATACAAAATGTGTATCTATTGAAGCAAACTTCTGATTTTCATTTCTTTTTGTTTTCCTAAAACAAATGGTATGTTATAAAATAAAAAATTTCATGTGAAAGAATTTCACCCTTTCATCAAAGAAAATATTATGTAATTTGTGTATTGGGGTTTGATGCTAGTGTTTGTGCTATGAGCAGGTTCTGAGTGACAGTGTGTGTTATCTCAATGAGGCTGGTTCATAGTGTTTGCTGCACTATGTGTCAATAGGCAATTTCACATCCGAGCGAACAAATATTACATGCGGGGTCCCCCAAGGTTCCATTCTTGGGCCTCTTCTGTTTAACATATACATGCTACCGCTAGCTCAGATTATGAACAAAAACAAATTATGCTACCATAATTATGCAGACGACACACAAATTTACATAACCATATCACCAGGAGACTATGGTCCGATTCAAGCACTAAGTAAATGCATTGAACAAATCAATGACTGGATGTGCCAAAACTTTCTTCAATTAAACAGCGACAAAACTGAAGTAATTGTCTTTGGTGCCAGGGATGAACAATCAAAAGTCAGCGCACAGCTTAAATCTGTTATGTTAGAAAGCACACACCAAGCTAGAAATCTTGGAGTAGTGATAGATTCCGACTTGAATTTCAAAAAACACATTAAATCAATTACTAAGTCAGCCTACTACCACCTTAAAAATATATCGAGAATTAAAGGGCTAATATCTCAGCAGGACTTAGAAAAACTTGTCCATGCATTTATTTTTAGTAGACTTGACTACTGTAATAGTGTCTTTGCAGGCCTTCCTAAAAAATCAATCAGACAGCTTCAGCTAATTCAGAACGCTGCTGCTCGAGTCCTCACTAGGACCAAAAAAGTAGATCACATTACCCCAGTTCTTAGGTCTTTACACTGGCTTCCTGTCACTCAAAGAATTGATTTTAAAATATCGATGATGGTCTACAAAGCCTTAAATGGTTTAGGGCCAAAATACATTACTGATCTGCTGATACGTTATGAGCCGCCCAGAGCCCTTAGGTCGTCTGGGACAGGTCTTTTAAAAGTCCCCAGAGCTAGGACTAAACAGGGAGAGGCGGCATTCAGCGTTTATGCGCCCAATGTCTGGAACGGACTGCCAGAGAGTCTGAGGTCCGCTGAGACTCTCAGCTCTTTTAAATCGGGTCTCAAAACGTTCTTGTTTCCCTTTTAACCTGTAATTTTTTTTTTTTTTTTTTTTTTTTTTTTTTGGTAAAATGTTTTAATTCTTTTATTTAAATGTTGTATTTTTATCCATGTTTTAAATTTGTTCATTTTTTTTTTTTTTTTTTTTTTTTGTATTTGTATTCTTTATTTGATTTTAACCCTGTGAAGCACCTTGAGTGGCCCTGTGCCTGAAATGTGCTCTATAAATAAAATTGCCTTGCCTTGCCTTGCCTTGCACTGAACAAGCACCTTGAGTGGCCCTGTGCCTGAAATGTGCTCTATAAATAAAATTGCCTTGCCTTGCCTTGCCTTGCACTGAACCTGTTTTGCAGGTGAAGTGAACTGTTCAGCTCCAGTGACTGTTGGTAGTGCAGGCTATAGTTAGAGTTTTGCACATTGAGCTACAGTTGTGCCCACTGTGGTTTAGCGATCGAAAAAAACTGTAACAAATTAAGGAACTGAAGAATGTTGTGTTAATGCAGAAGTGATGTTGTCTTTTTCTATAATTATCTCTCTTTTTTTCTTCTGTCTTTCCAGGTTCTCTTTTTACAATTTGCGACACCGACCCACCCACACACAGACACACACACACACATGCATGCACACACAGAGAGTGAAAGAGAGCCACCAGAAGTCACCTTGGCAGCGAGAATGCCCTCAAGTAGATGGGGCTCAGAGAGCAAGAGCAGCTTGATATCGTTGTTATTGTTGTTACTGTTGTTGTGTACATCGGCCACTCTGGGAAGAGTGGGGTGGCCTGGGGTATCTGCTCGGATGTCAATGACAGTCAATGACAATGCTGCTAAGCGAAAAGGATTAGCCAACTCTGTATCTCTCTCTCTCTCTCTCTCTCTCTCTCTCTCTCTCTCTCTCTCTCTCTCACACACACACAAACACTCACTCACACACACACACACACATACACACATATACACGCACAGAGACATGTGCACATCCATGGGCTGGATTGGTTTTGTTTGTAGACGATTAAAAAAATTGTGTTAGAGGCAGTAGAAACAGTATGTGAAACTATGGCCTTCTTACTGCAGACACAAAAGTATGCACACAAATACTTTCGAATGTTCTTGTTATATGTGTGCATGTAAAACATACACATAAGCACAACTATTTATGGAATATTTACCCCATATCATCACATCATATCATATCATATCATAAAACATGCATTATGTGTAAATGAATAAGAATCATGAAGGTGATAGTTGTCCCATCCTAACAAGTTTGTACTGGGCTGCTCCTGAAAACTGTTCGTAAAGATAACGCTACACTTCAAAATATATTAATTTTTAGCTGGAAAAGAAGATAATCTTTGTGCACGTTAAGGTGAAGCACATAAATACCTTTGGACACAGTAACTGGCACAAACACAATGTCACATCCAGAGAAAGTGTGGGTTCTTATTTTTTCGATACACCAGCTATCGATGCTGTTGCTTATGACGATATTACGTTCACCAAGGTAATTGTTCAGATTTCGGAATGTGTGTGTGAATGATATGTTGTCAACAAACAACCAAATTAGTCAGATTCATTTGAAAAGACAAAGGATGTGATCATTACCCAACTTATATGTTTCAGAATGTCCCTTACACTCCCTAGATCAACTTATTAAGTGAGAGTAGTACTGTAAGATTTGTACATTTATCTTTAATGGAGCCATACTGGCATTTGTTTACATTAGTGCACATTTGCATGAAACACAATTAGGGAGATTTAACCCTCCACTGACACTAAGATTGTGGAAGATTGGTAATCCTATTTAGTCTGATGAGACACACTATCAATGGAATAGTAGACATACGTGATTCATACTTACATTCATCTCGAAGGGATGCCGACATTGCCCTACTGTACTTCACATGGCATAGGACTTTAGCCAATTAAAAACCTCTCTAATCTCTGTTCTGAAAGCAAATTGACTGAGTTACGAGCACACCTAGGGTACTCAAGTGCCTTAAGCTAATTAGTTTTGTACCCCCTGCTCATGCCTGTTAAGTCAAAGCTAGCAATTACAATATGGCTGCCCTGAACTGAACTTTAGATGTTAGCCAATTACGATTACTTTCAAAGTCATATCATCCAATGACATTCCCTTGCCAGCCCCGGATTCTGTAGACCTATTAGCCAATTATACATATCACACCATGGGTTTCTCCGGCACAGGCAACAGATCCAGTAACCTGCAAGTCGACATCTTGAAAAAAAACACATCACTCCCTCCGTCTTTTTCTTAAATTCAAAACCTGTTATTAGCAGCTATCAAAGTCCAGATGCTGTGCCTTTCAACTCTTGCTGAACTGAGGCCTGTCCCTTTGCACCTTCTTTCTCATGATAATATGGCACTTTGATAATGCAGCTCTGCAGGTGTCTGGTGTAGTAATGTAGAGTTTTGGTGTTTAAAGTTTCTCCTGTATATGTTGGCCTTGGCATAACTAACACTATATTGGTGAAATGAACTACATGTCATTGAATTGCATAAAACATACTCTGTGCATTAAAGAGGAGGCTGACATGAAATAAATAAATACAAATCTGCAACATCTGTTCATGGCGGTAACTATATGGTTCAGGTTATGCAACAGAACTTGGTTAAGATTAGTAGAACACTAATGGTTGTTCTTTGACAGGATGTAAACAATGGTCCTTCTTTTATGAAAGTGCAACAACCTACACACCCATCCACCACGACATCATTGACTTGAATTATGCAATATCTTTTGATGCACCCGATGCTTTGATGATTATCTGTTACATTATTTTAATTTAGCCCAACTGCCATGTTGGTGGACAATATTGTTAACACACCAAAATGCCCCTTTCATTTTGAACACTACAGGGATTCGCCCTGGACTCATCCCGTCACTCACTCCAGGGATTGCAGGGTAAATTGTAATCCCAATCTTCACATCTCCTCCTTTGATAATTTCTGTCTCCAGGAGGTCATATGAAAGACCAACTAGGCGTTGTTTGTTAAGTAAACAGCCCTCAGGGTGCTTGCTTTTTGTGGGAGTTGTCCGAGTTGTCAAAGCAACAGCAGGATAAAGGGGATATTTAAACAGTTTATTCTTATTGTATTACTCACCTTCATGGTTTTTAATGCAGTTATAATTGGCACTTATAACTCAGATACGGTATGTTGCAGCTGAATACCAATTATCTGTGCATGTGCATGTGCATGTATGGGTAATGACTTATATCCTGCTGAGTTTGAATCAATTTTGCTGGATATTTAACAAGGTTTGTGATGCATTTCAAGGCCATCCTTCGGTGATTGAATAGCCATTTGTGTTTTCATCTTTGGTTCATTAGCAGTCACCTGGCTTTTGGTCAATACTATCGACCAGAGGCACACAGAGAACATCCTCTGCAATAAAGACAAAAATGTTTGCTTTTATCAGTGTACATCCTTTATCTTGTCAAGCATGCTTTGAGTGGTAGGAGACCATAGAATCAAGGGCTTCTTTTTAATCTGTTTAAATGCAAGCCACTAGGTCCACCAGAAATATAGTTTGTCTCTGCTGGGCTTGACAACCTTCAGAAAATAAATGAGTGAATGGTTTTTCGTAAAATTATTAAAATGTGACCATCCATATTTATTTGTTTCGAATTTCATGCACAAATTGTATTACTGCTGTAGCTGTGACAACATTCCTGAACCAGGATATGGAATTTCTAGATAATCTTGCTGACTAATTGCTCTACTGGTTTCATCAAATGTTATACAGTAGATGGGCTTGAGTAACTTTTACATAACTAATCTTCTGTGTATTGTAATTATGTAGATTGGAAATGGGACTTGTTAGAGTTTAAAACACATTATACCTTTGTTTCAAACACTGTCAGTGCGTTTACATGCAGACGTATAATCGGGTAAATAAACAAATAAGACTTCAACAGGACTTGTAAAATGCATGTAAACACCTTTATCCGATCTACTTCGCACACAAATCGGCACATTAACGGACAAGCGAAGTCGGATAAGAACACCTAGATAACTCGTTCATAGTCGGCATTCTCTCTGCATGTACACAGGGATTGAACATCGCATATCGGAGTTTGCGTTCTACGCCTGCTCGAGAATCCCTGCGGAGGATTTCACAAGGAAGTGGAAGGAGACGACGTGAAAAAATAGTAGGGTTGTTGCCGGAAGGGAACCGGACGTGGCATTATAACCACTTATTGAAAGGGCTACAGCGCCACCTAGCATAGTGGAGACAGCCATGCATCGGACATGTATCCGATTCCTGAAAGGCCAAGTATATTCAGACAAGTAACACGGTCCGTTCGAGTGTCTAGTTCGGTATATGTCTTAATCCAATCTAGTTGTGCCATGGAAACGCACTGGCTGACTTGACTACAGTGATTCTATTCAGTACATGGAGAAATGTAAGGTTTAGCGCTAACTATATTTAAATGCTTTAATTTCAATGCAGAATGTGATTGGAAAAATCAACCTCATTTTGGTGTGAAGTTGTTGTCTTATACTTACGCTTTACTACACTTTAGTGGTCTGACCATTCCAGCATCACATCAAATTTAACCAATATGGTGTTATTGTAAACAATATTTTGTATAATAACACTGTATTGGAATATAGTTTGTTTGAATATATTGTTTAGCTGTGTGAACAGGAAATGCACTCTCACCTCTATAGTGTCACCGGGTTCCCATGGGTTAATGAAGGCCTTGAAAGTCCTTGATTTTTTTTTTCAAGGACTTGCAGCAGCTTTATGTCAATGTGTTCACAACTTGTTTTTTCTTGTGTCCCCCAAGGCAACCTTGATGAAACTTTAGTCTTTTTCGTTCAGTGCAGGTATACCAATTTCAGGAAATGTGTAAGAGAAGAGAGTGTCAACATTAAAACGAAAAAAGAAACTGGTATTAAAGCTGATCAAGGGGAGAGAGAAATGATTACCATGGAACGCGTTGCTACACCAAGAACACTCATTAACCTGTCTCCTCCAACCCAGAGCGTTAGGCATTTTACAATGAAGGAAAAACGATGGACGGAAAAAGGGAAAGAAAATAACAAAAAGCCCTTCATTTGGTCCCCCATTCTGATCTCATGAGGAGGAGAAATTGGAAATAGAGACATGGCCCATGGGACCTTCAGGAAATTAAATACTGAATTCAATGGGCGGACCGACTCAATCACACCACGCTTTTGTAAAATGATTCGGGAATTGAATCCCTTGCCGCTTAGCTGGGGATGTTATTGCTCTTGTAGCTATTTCTGTTTAACTAGGCCCGGGCAGAGGCTGGGTCACACTCACACGCTCTCGCACACACGCACGCGTGCACACACACACACACACACCTCAAAATGCAAGATGGCAGTTGCAAATTTCTGACTGAATGTCCACTACTAAATAAACACAGGCATGATGTCCCTGGGAATGTTGTCCACATTAGAGCAAGCCACTCCTCCCACACATTTACTATAACACACATGTATCAACACATATTTACACATATTCGTAAAGATACATTATCATATACCTCTATGATCATAATTAAATATAGGAAGCTAACTGATGAGTATCACAGGAAGTAATGTAAGCTATTTAAAAGAAAAATTGTATGCAGCCTAGTGCAAAATAACACACACACACACACACACACACACACACACACACACACACCTCAATGGGGTGTCTGGCTACAATTGTTGTGTGTCCATGTGTATTTGTGCATGTGAATGGCTTGGTCCAAATTGAATATATGACATTTTTATAAGCTTTGCCTGGCAAAATGAGCAATGGTGCTCAAGTGATGTAAATAACTATTTGTATGTATGTGTGTGTGTGTGTGTGTGTGTGTGTGTGTGTGTGTGTGTGTGTGTGTGTGTGTGTGTGTGTGTGTGTGTGTGTGTGTGTGTGTGTGTGTGTGAGAAAGAGAAAGAGAAAGAGAAAGAGAAAGAGAAAGAGAAAGAGAAAGAGAAAGAGAAAGAGAAAGGGAAGATGATCTGAAAGAGGGATATACTGTAAACTCTTTTCCAAACTTGGACCTGAACGATGTTGAGAATAACTAAAACCTGAGTTTAGCTGATCATCTTCTGCATGTTTTAATGGCATGTACTTAGTGTTGGCCATCGCCAAAGCTCCTGTATAGGCCTACATTGGCAATTGAATTTACTCTACACAACATAGCAACATAGCAGCCAAACAAAAGTAGTGGTAATCCTCCATCATCCACCATGCTCCTCCAGTGGCCACAGTGCATCTAAGTGGATGAGACATGGACTTGAAGAGACTGTATGAAGATGTTGCGGGTAATAAGGCATGACTCAAGCAAAAGCTGTTACACGGTTGCTAGAAAGCTGAATTGGTTAAAAAGAAAGCCTCTTTCATCAGACTGACTTAGTGGACATACCTTGTCTTATCATTTTATATTTTTGCTTTATTTAGAGAAAATTCATTGAAAGTGTACCCAGTCATTTGTTCTTTCAAATGCAGGTTTCATGGAGATTGTCCTTGGAATATTTATTTTTTTGGCTTTTTTGGAAAAAAAAGTGAATTCTTACAATACACAGCAATCATATAATGCAATAATAAAAGATTATAAATGAATAGATTATACAAGGATACATGAGCAAAAGTATTACCAAACGAGGTAAAAGGGAAGCACTAATCTAGTGTTGAATGTATGCCATGAGGTAGGGGAGAACGGGGTAATATGTCACACGGGTAGGTTGTCACAATCGTTATATCTCGGAACCAGAAGGTGCTGTCTGTTAAATTTTGGTATGTAAATATCCACAACTGGGATCAGAGGTCTTTCTTGGTGTTGGACCGCTGAATTTGAGGTGAGAGGATTGTTAGTGTTTTTCATGTCAAATCGAAAATATTTAGCTCCTCAGTATTTTTCTTCTATGCTTTTTACACAATGTGTTTATAACAAAACACTTGTTACCCTAAAAAAGTGTGAAGGGTAAGCTATAGTTTAGATTGTTTTTAGCAAGCTAATTAGTTGTCAGATGGTTGCTGGCCTTGATGCCAGCAAGAAATTCCAGTTGGGGTTGGTCATCACATTTTTTGGGGGGTTGGTTGTCTCATGTTATCCAATGGGTGCAGCCAGGAAAGGAACCCAATAACAAAATAAAATGTCAAGCTGTATCCTCACTGACACCCCAGAGAAGGAGAGAATAGAGCAGGAAAGGCAGCTAGCATGCAAAAGAGAAAAAGGGCAACAAAATCGAAATGACCCAGTGCATCCCAAACTAGACCAGTTGCCAAGGCTACTGCACCCCAGTGCACTCCACCCCAGCTGGGGAAGAAGAAACATAAGAGAAAGAGACAGGAGGAGGAATATTCAACAGATGAAGAGGATAGTTTGTGTTTGGTTTGTATGGAAACGTTCTCCAGCACCCGTTCAGGGGAGGTCTGGGAGAGGTGTTGTATGTGCAACCAGTGGGCACACAATCTCTGCTTATGGCGCTTTTCCACCGCACATGTAGCTCGACTCGACTCAACTCGACTCGACTCAACTTGGTTTGGTAGCAGCACGGGTCGTTTTCCACCGCAAATAGTACCTGCTGAACGTGGGCGGGGTCGTCGTAAGGGGCTGAAAGCCTACTCCGGAGTAAAGTAGCGAAGCAGAAATTACGAGCAGTTGTTGCACTATTAACTGAGCCAACCGCCAAAAACACGGATGAAAAATGTTTAAGAAATACCCCCCTTGTATCTGTTTGCTAAAATAAGTAGAAGAATATTGCTACGGGCCATTAAAAGGGATGGTTGTTGTCCCGATGTGTGACTCTGCCACACAGTCAGCTGTAGGGATGCGTCACGTACATCCCTATGCACGTAAACACGGGCATGATAAAGTTGACTGTTTAGTGCTTGTTTCAGGATACGTGTTTTCAAATGCAAGCCGTGTCTCAGCCTGAATATTTTATTGAGGTAATCAGTTCAGTCCGAGGCTTGTAATGTAATCGCTTGCTATCATGTCTGTCCCAGCTGGCTACTATTTAGCCTATCTGCTAGCTGCCCTTCATGTCTCCTCTCGTATGTAAGTAACTTCCCCAACAACCAACACTGGGTGAGCTTAGCGAATATATGGAAAATAAATTCGGAGGCTGCACGCGGCGTAAATACACTCAAAAGTCCCGGAGAGTTGGGGAGAATAAACAACAGAATGAAGCCGGTAGTCTCTGGCCACTGATTGGCCAGACAATAGTCTGTGGCCAATCAGTAGCCGGCCGTCTGCCGACGTCACCTTTTAGCATCGGCTCAGCTCGCTTGGAACCTAGAGCGAGGCGATACCAAAAAAGCAGCCGCTACGTGGTACCAGGTACCATGAAATTGCGGTGGAAAAGCCAAAAATGCGAGTCGAGTCGAGTCGAGTCGAGTCGAGCTGATACCATGCGGTGGAAAAGCGCCATTAGTTAGTGAGCAGACCCTACATTTGCCATCACTGTAACTCAGATAGTGAATGTGTGTATTGTGGTTGAGTAGGCTATTATTGTTAGACCTATTTGTTTTGTTCTTTATGTTGTTACATACAGTAGGTTGGTCTTAATATGGATTTCCTCTTTGCTTATTCCTTGCTCATTTTGTGTTAAGCTTCATAAAGTTATGTAAACTTTCAAATTTAGTTCTGCTTTCTTGCCTTCTTTTTAAGATTTTTCCCATTACAGTTTTTTTGATTGCTAACCCAAAGTGGGCACAACTGTAGCTCAATGTGCAAAACTCTAACTACAGTCTGCACTACCAACAGTCACTGGAGCTGAACAGTTCACTTCACCTGCAAAATAGGCTCAGTGCAGCAAACACTATGAATTGTCCTCACTGAGCACACACTGTCACTCAGAATATGCTCAGAGTACAAACACTAGCATCAAACCCCAATACATAAATTACAAACTTTTAATCTTTACAGTTTGAATATTTTGAGTTATTTCACACAAATTACGTAATATTTTCTTTGATGAAAGGGTGAAATTCTTTCACATGAAATTGTTTATTTTATAACATACCAGTTTTTTTAGGAAAACAAAAAGAAATGAAAATCAGAAGTTTGCTTCAATAGATACAAATTTTATATATTTTATTGAAAACATTTCCAAATGTAGTATTTATCTGTGTAACTATTCTATAATTGTAATACAGAAATCTATCCTGTAATGTTGTCATTTACTGTAAGGATGCAACTCTAAGCTGTTTTTTTGCTGGAAAATGCAACTTTAGATTTTTGCATATTGGGTTGCACTCTCAACCCTGCCTCTCTCAATGAGAGACCATGATTCACAACAGGGTCTATCAGTGTAGCCCTTACTGTATTTCATCAGACATTACTGCTCTGTCTTCCTCCACACATACACACTCTCACTGCCACTCTTCTCCCTCCAACAACCTGACTTCATTGGTCCATTTACAAAAAAATATATATTTTTGAATTTTCCCTTTATACTGTATTTGTTCACTAACAAGTCTAAAACAAGACATCTTCTTAGTGTTGCAGTTGAAATTGCAATCTGCAGTGTTTGAAATGCATTAGGCATTCATTCTGTTTTGAATGTGTGGTTTACAGTTGTGGCAGTAGTGTGTTAGCATTTGAAAAAAAGTGCTGGAAATCCACAGTGTTGTGCAGGTTGTGGTTAAGCCATGAGATAGGTGTGTAGAGTTTTGAAAATTGTGTTTTATCAATGAAAAGAGCTACAGTTTGGCCCGAATGAACCGCTGCTCTGCATACTGTTGTTAGAGTTTGCACTTGTCGCTCCAGTTGTGCCCACTGTGGTTTAGCAATCGAAAAAAACTGTAACAGGGATGCAGCAGTAAAATCAAACACAGTTTTCAGTGAGAAAATGGAACATCATTCCTTGTTTTATTTCCTTTCTTGTTTACAGCTGTTGGCAACAGAAACAGCATTTCTGTAGACAAACTCAAACCTAAAGTTGGCACCAAGGGGAATTTGTGTTACAGATTGAGTTTCTTGTTCGGCTGCTGGGAGTTAAAGTGTGTGTGTGTGCATGTGTGTGTGTGTGTGTGTGTGTGTGTGTGTGTGCGTGCGTGTGCGTGTGTGTGTGCATGTTCTTTCACCTGGAGAGTGTGTCCTTTTTCCAGAGTAAGATTGTCAGGGGGATTTAAGCAACGTGGACACCATATGGCATAGCTAATGATTAATGTTTATCTGGTGAGTAACCGTAGCAGACACTGAAACTCATAGCCTGGAACACACATATATTCATCGGCATAAATATACATCCCAAGTTCCCCTTACACCTGCAGCGTCTAGTAAATAGAGTCCATTTGAAAGCTGATTTCATCCATTTGTTATGGTGAGCAAAATGCTGACTCCAGACAGGGAAAATAATGTGTCGTACTGAGCCATTCTATCTTGATATACTGTTGTTGGTGAGAGCGTGCTGTAAAAGGGGTTGTTCACTACATTTTAGAATATCTTTGAATATGCCATCAGCCAGCTGCCGGAGTCTGTTTATCCTGCACATTTTGTACAAGTGACACATCACATTCTCCCCAGCGGGCATACACAGTGTGATACCTGTACAGAGTTTGCGATTTGTTCCTGCCATCACTTTGGTTTCCTTCCGCAGTCAAAGACAAGAGAGGTGGACAAATGAATTGTATGTGGGAATGGGATTGTTATTGTTACCAAAGTCACGAATGGCTGCCAGTCAAGGCTTCCCTTTCATGAACGCGGTCTGGTAAAGGCTCCAATTCCCTCGGCCTGTTGGAAAGATATGAGTGAGTATTGATGGTTCCTAAATGGCACAGAGGCAGAGCCGCTCCTGATCTGCCTAGGGCCCTCCCACCTGATACCTGAGCCATGTAATCCACTTTGCTTCTCAGTCACACCTGCCGCCCTTCCACTGAACTCCTACCTGATTTAAAACAGTATGTTCTATGTACTGACGTGTTAGCTTTGGCTATACAACGTTAACATAAGCTCCTTAAGTGCAGATACAATGTATGGCCATAAAATACAATGTATACTGTGGCTTGGCTGAATACTTGATGGTTATTCGGCTGAGGAAGTACAAACGGACCAGGACCCCTGCACACTAACAATAACAAGGGCAGATGTGTGCAAATCATTCAAAAGGATTAATCCACACAAGGCCCCTGGACCTGATGGCATATCTGGCCGGGCTCTCAGGGTGTTTGCAGACCAGCTGGCAGGTGTGTTTACAGACATTTTCAACATGTCACTGCTCCAGTCTGTGGTCCCCACATGTCTCAAAAAGTCCACCATCATCCCCATCCCCAAGAAGTCAAAAGCATCCTGCCTCAATGACTACCGCCCAGTAGCACTCACCTCCATCATCATGAAGTGCTTTGAGCGGTTAGTCAAATCATTCATCACCTCCTCCCTCCCTGACTCACTGGACCCCATGCAGTTCGCATACAGGGCAAACAGGTCCACAGACGACGCCATCGCCCTCGCCCTCCACACTGCCCTCTCCCACCTGGACCAGAAGAACACATATGTGAGAATGCTGTTCATTGACTACAGTTCAGCATTCAACACCATTGTGCCCTCCAAGCTCGCTGTGAAGCTCAGGGACCTCGGGCTCAAAACCGCCCTCTGTGACTGGATCCTGAGCTTCCTGACGGGCAGACCCCAGGCAGTGCGGATTGGAGGCTCCACATCATCCACCCTGACTCTCAACACCGGCGCACCCCAGGGCTGCGTGCTCAGCCCTCTCCTCTACTCCCTGTTCACACATGACTGCGTGGCCACACACAGCTCCAACACCATCATCAAGTTTGCTGACGACATGACCGTCATCGGCCTGATCACCGACGGCGACGAGACGGCGTACAGAGAGGAGGTGAGAGCCCTGACATCTTGGTGCCAGGACAACAACCAAGGAAGCAGCAGGGAGCCGGGCACGCCCCCATCACCATCAACGGGACGGCAGTAGAGAGAGTCAGCAGCTTCAAGTTCCTCGGGGTCCACATCTGCGAGGACCTGACCTGGACTCACCACACCGACGCCATCACAAAGACGGTAAGACAGCGGCTCTTCTTCCTCCGCAGGCTGCAGAGGTTCAACATGGACTCCAGGATACTCTACAACTTCTACAGGTGCACCATAGAGAGTATCCTGACTGGCTGTATCACCGCCTGGTATGGCAGTTGCTCCGCCCTCAACCGTAAGACATTACAGAGGGTGGTGAAAGCTGCCCAGCACATTACCAGGACGGAGCTGCCATCCATGGAGGACCTCTACACTCAGCGCTGCAGGAAGAAGACTAACCGGATTATTACAGTTTTTTTTCGATCGCTAAACCACAGTGGGCACTGTATTTCATCAAACATTACAGCTCTATGTCTTCTAGGTCTTCCTCCACACATCCACACTCTTACTGCCACTCTTCTACCTCCAGCAACCTGTCTTCCTGGGTCCATTTCCAAAAAAATATATATTTTTGAGCTTTCCCTTTATACTGTATATATGTTCACTAACAAGTCTAAACAAGACATCTTAGTTTTTCAGTTGAAATTGCAATCCGCAGTGTTTGAAAGGGATTCTTTCTGTTTTGAATGTATGGTTTATAGTTGTGGCAGCAGTGTGTTAGCATTTGAAAAAAGTGCTGGAAATCCACAGTGTTGTGCAGGCTATGGTTAAGCCATGAGATAGGTGTGTAGAGTTTTGAAAGTTGTGTATAAGCAATGAAAAACGAGCTAAAACGAGCTACAGTTTGGTCCGAATGAACCGCTGCTCTGCATACTGTTGTTAGAGTTTTGCACTTGTCGTTCCAGTTGTGCCCACTGTGGTTTAGCAATCGTAAAAAACTGTAAAGACCCTCATCACCCCAGCAACAAACTGTTTCAGCTGCTCCCGTCTGGTAGACGCTACCGCAGCATCCGGTCTCGCACCACCAGACTCAGGGACAGTTTCATCCCACAGGCAATACAACTGTTGAACTCCTGAGCTGCTTAGCTCACTACAATGACACTTTCTAACATGCCACTTTATAACTTGCCACTTTGTACCAGTCGACATCTGGATAAACACGTCTGTTTACATATATTTAGTTTTGTATTTAGGTCTCTGCTAGTCTTGTGTTCCTCTATACACTTTATTATTATTATTATTATTATTATTATTATTATTATTATTATTATTATTATTATTATTATTATTATTATTATTATTATTATTGTTTTTGCTTTTTTATTATTTAAGTCTCAGCTTCACACTTGTGTTTCTTTTATACTTATACACTTTCTTTATTGCACAGTTGGAGGAGCCCAAGACTAAAGAACTTCATTACCAGCGACTACTCTGTAATTGTTGTGCATATGACAATAAAACAATCTTGAATCTTGAATCTTGAATTATTATGTACTGAAAAAAGTGCGTCCATATTGCCCTGAATGTCCAGCTAATATTTAATGAATAGCCAATGTCAAATCCCTTGCATTCCCAATCATCTTGCATTTGTCCAGAGTTGACTGAGAGACTAGCATTAAAATGATGTGGGCGTATGAGGAAGATTCAATTTGTGCACTCTCATATGAACCAATATTGACACGCAACATGGTTACTTTTTTTAGGAGGAGCACTTTATGAAGACTGTGGCTCAATGGCATGTATCAAACATAGTGAAAAGTTGTACTGTATTTCAATCTCACTTATGTCAGGCACAAAGACAGAGTCAAGCTCTGGAATTTCAGACAAGCAAGAAAGACATGAACATACCAAGAGATGACTGCAAGCAACAACTTAGCTTTACTGTTATTGGTTGATATTCAACTTGGAGGAGAGAAACAAGTTAACCTGATGCTGTACCTGCATTTCACTCGTAATTTGTTTCTATTTTGTAAGATTCCAGACTCAAAAAGATAAAACATTTAAAAAACTAATTTCGACAGTATAACTGTGGAAGAAAGAAAGAAACAAAAATCTATCTGATTCAGCCCCCCATTATTGAGAAGTCTTCAGTCGCACCGACTTCAAGAATCAGAGAGCACACACATCATGAGTCAAGGTTATTAAGCAAAGCACTTATTTTTCTCAACCCTGCTTTTTTCTTTTGTCAAGCTTGGAAACTAACATGAGCAAGATTGTGTTATTTCTTAACCAAATCTCCCTCCTAATCAAAAATCTGTTATTTATTTCTGACTATACCTCCAGGGTAATAAAACACACACACACACACACACACAAGCTCTCACACATCCAGATAAAGGGTTAGGAGAGGTTGACTTCCATTTGTATGTTTTTTCTGCTAAACTGAAAATTGCATTTGTTGATATTCCGGGATTAGTTTATTTAGGATTTACTGGAATGCAGGGGGGTTTCTAAACAAGCTAGAGAGGATTTGAGCTGTGGAGGGAAAGTGTGTATGTGCCTGTGTGGGTGTAAAATGTGTTTCCAACTGCAAGTGCAATGATGTGCACATGTTTACCTTGCTAAGGTTGCCCTCTTTGAGTTTGTCCTTCTGTATGAGTGTTTGCATCTCTTTTTGAGTGAGAGTGCTTTTGTGTATATTTCTATGTGTGTGTGTGTGTTTGTGTGTGTGCGTGTATGTGCTTTAAAGTGTATATTGGTGTCTGTGGATGTGTGTGCCAGCGTATACATTTAAATATGTTGGCAAATGGCAAAAACAAACAATAGCAGTAGAGAATTTGGTCTGGTCACGCACCAATTTCCCCACTGTGGGCACACTTCGGACTCCCATAATCCTCTGGTAACATTCCCTAACCCTGTCAGCAGGAGCTTTTAAAGCAATGGTTTATATCCAACTTTCCCCCCCCAATCTGTTTTAGTGATCACAAACACAATGATATATTTGTATATAAAATATTTTGTATCGACTTTAATTTTTTCGATTGTTTATTCTAAGTGAATATTTCATTTTCATTTCATTTAACTTTTATTTATCCTCGAGAGACCAATTGAGGGGTGACCCTCATTTTCAATGACGTCGAGTTAACCCCTCTAATAACCTATTGCGTTAAAATTGCAATATTTCAAGATTGTTCAATGTTTTTGGAAAATGGTTGCTAACATCTATCATACTAACTGTTACGTAATACATACATCAAATGGAAGGACATTTACACAAAGTAATTCTCTTACTGCCAGTTTACATGCTGTAAAAGTCTCGCACAGCCAGACCAAACTACAGCTATGATTGTATGGTCTGGAAACAGGCTATATCGTTTCGGGGGTTGAAACTGGGCTGGCCTGTTTGCATTTATTTAAACCATCAGGAAGCCGTAATGTGTCCTTTCAAAATAGTGCAATTTGGTGCCGACCGACTTGTTAATGACACATGCTGTGTTTTCTGTTGACACGCAAGTAGCAGAAAAAGTATATTCAACTTTCTTGTAGGAATAAAAAAGCACTTACTTTAAAGACTACGTATAGGCAGCACCTTCCACTTTTTTGGAACACACACAGACTATCAGTACTTACAAAGGACGAGTCAGTACGTGTTAAATAATGCAAAACGTAATCAGATCCATGCTGGTAGTTTGATTCAGTTGTATCCATGATTTATTCATACACCTTCTTCCCTCTTTTTTGATGGGCTCATGTAAGGTGAGAGAGACCGACTTCTTTTCCTCAGGCAATTCATGGAAGAGTTGGAGGAAGAACTGGTGGCAGGAGGAAACCAGTTAAGAAAAAGAGAAGAGGTTCGGGAGGAAACATTTTCAGGGAGGAAATGTGAAGCAGAGGACAGACGAAGAGCCTTTCAATTATAATACTCTCCACTGGACGACATGAAAAAAATACCCTAGAATGGAAATTGACCCAAAATCATTTGCACAGGTGCACAGTCACACACACACACACACACACACACACACACACACACACACACACACACACACACACACACACATTTCACATACACACTTTAATATTGACAAGAGAGTCTGATTCCGCCGTACCATACAGGCAATTTAAAAGTAGTACACCACTGGAAGATGGCGGTCCTCCAACGTAGCAGTTATTTGGAATAATACCTTTGTGGTAAGTGAGTTAGCAGACAATCCTCAGCTAGAAGCTAGAGATGTAAGGCCAGCCTGATAAACATACTACTGCAACTTCATGAACATTCTCGAGTATGCTTGATGTTAAAATCACTTTTTGTCAAAATCAGTGAATATCTCACGATCTTCTATCTGAACTGAGTTTGCGCTAAAATAAAATATGGTGTTTATACACAGCTTTGGCTATGTAAACGGGTAGGTGAACAAAGCGTATAAACAAAGGGGGCCCACCGTAGCTAGCAACATGCACGTTTTCAGAGCCTAGGCTGTGTATTACAGTTTTTTTCGATCGCTAAACCACAGTTTTGAATGTGTGGTTTACAGTTGTGGCAGCAGTGTGTTAGCATTTGAAAAAAGTGCTGGAAATCCACATTGTTGTGCAGGATGTGGTTAAGCCATGAGATAAGTGTGTAGAGTTTTGAAAATTGTGTTTAAGCAATGAAAAACGAGCTACAGTTTGGTCCGAATGAACCGCTGCTCTGCATAGTGTTGTTAGAGTTTTGCACTTGTCGTTCCAGTTGTGCCACTATGGTTTAGCAATCGTAAAAAACTGTAACACTGATTTTATTTTCAGTACGGAAAGGTGAGGAGATATTCACTGATATTGACAAAAACACATGTCCTCTGTATAATGTTTTCATGACAAAACAAAGACAGACTTTGCACCTCAAAGCAACCTCTTAGCCTTTCTTATAAGTTTGCCTAAAAAGGTGAAATGAATTATTAAATCAAATAATAGCGCTGAATTCTACAAAAAGTTGAGAATTGAAGATAGAACATATAAGTTAGGGAATATGCAGAGATAAGGTAAGTTTTGTCTAACAATATTTATGTCTCTATAGTGTGTGTGTGTGCGCGCGTGCATACACCTGCACTTTATATCAGCACAGTGATTGACAGTCAGCTTCTTGAGACGTATGATAAGACCAACTTCTCCCTCTTACCATCTCTCTCTTTCTTTCTCTTTATCATTTTTCTGTCTACACTTCAACTTTTTCCTTACTCGTTCTATTCAATGCTTCTCTTGCTTTGCAGACACAACAGTCATGTAGTACACAATCTGATAAATATGTGGACCACTGCGCCAGCACTGGCAGTTGTCGTTTATCACTTTTCAGAATAAAGAGTGGTGTTCTTATCAGCTGCTGTAAGGACAAATAGGGCACTGATATCCAACAAAGAGATCAGCTGCAATGGGGATATTGCGGTTGTGCCCAAACTCTTCTTTCCCTGTATTTCTGGGGTGTGCAGTGATTGACAGCACAACATTAGGTTCTATTTCTACAGTATCAGCAGAGGCAGGTACTATACCATTAATGCTTATTTGAAAAATCAATTTTTTTATCGGCCTCTGTTGCATTTTCATTGTTACGTTGTGATTATCTTCAGCCCAAGGACTCAAGCCTATGACTGAATAACAGCCATGATGATATACAGTACAACAGCAAACTAAGTTACCCTAAAACATTGATACAGTAAAGTCTTCACAGTAGCTGCTGGTATGTTGGTTACTGAGCAGTTGTTCCAGACAGTTCATAAATTGCTTTGTAGGATTACATATTCAGTCATGTTGACATGATTCAGGATAAAGTCAGTTTTATAGAAACAGGCACTAAAACATATCGTTTCAGACCGAGGGTGATAAGAGGGGATGCAGACCATGTTTATATTTTCTATAGACTCCGAAAATAAAAATAGGAATCTGAATAGAGCATAAAATAAGACCTAAAATTGAGTGGATACGGAAAGCAGAATAGCTTTTGGGCTAGTGAGCCTTGTGCTACATGCTAAACATGTGATCTTTGCTTAATGTGATTCATACTACAGGCAATCTTTTGCTTCAAAATCCCGGTTGATTGTGCTCTTCTGAGAGAGCTAGCAGGATTACATGTTTGCTGGTCTTCACTTTGATCTCTAGAACCCTGCTGGCTAGTAACCGTATGACTAATGTTGTTTCTTCTGTTTGTGTAATGCCTACACATACTTGAGCCCCTTAATCTCAAACCGTAGAATGCCCTGTTCTGTGACCCCTCTATAGAAAATCAGCTTGAATGTAATCATGAGCATGAAATGCATGTGAGGGTGCACCCAAGACTGCTCCGTTCTGTTCCAAATAGAGACCCACACTGGCAAATGCGGTATGGTATATACAGTATTTATGTGTGTTTGAGATTGAACTGGACAATATATTGTTGTTGCAGGAAAAGACAAGTAATTGAACCACAGTTCAAGTCATCACAGCTACGAGGACAGCTATTTCTGTTGTGTTTTAGGTCACCATTACAAATTGGTGATCTTAAAATGACAGAATAATTGTGATTGCGTCTCCATTTTGTTGAAGACGGTTGGCTTTTTAATCTACTTACCCATGCAATGTGATTTTCACTTGTGTTCATTTGTCAAATATTTCCAACATATTGGAATAACCCAGGGCCCAATAGCAAATGTTAGCATACCAACACATGCCATACTACAATAGTATTTTTCTATACTTTATCATGTTTTGGCATGAGCAGTAGGGCCATTTTCTCTGGCTTGTCTTCCAGCTTTGACACTTTGTTTACAAGTCCTTTTAGTTTCCATTTATTCCCCCCTTTTGCTACAATATTCTCAGTGGTGCGGCTGCAAAGGGATATCAAAGCTTGAGCCACTTTGGGTTCATCCCAGTTTACTTTAAAGAATTGCAACTGAAATTGAAAGATTTTTTTCTGTTTTGATCTGGACAATATTTGGAAAAAAATGGTTGGACAAGATTGGACAAACAAAGTTAATTTGACATTTAAAGCCTTAACGCAATTTAATTTAGCATTAATGTTATTCTCATTTAAATTATCTAAATTTTTTTTACAAGAAAGCTTGCTTGTGTGCCACTGACCTTTGGTGCACGTTGGGTTGTCACTTGTCATTCGCCTCTTATGCCAACTCTTTCAGTTGGTTCTTGGCGTCATCCGATTTGAAACACAAATGTCTTTCCATCTTACCAACAGATTTTAATGCTTGCTGCCCGAGTCCCTGAAATATCTTCTGTATACATCAACAGTGACAGCCTGTACATAAAAAGGCAAATGCAAGTATGAATGCACATACAGATGTAGGACACACAGGCATTTCGAGCAGCCTTCAGCGTACAAAAGGCAAACAGAATCCCTTTAAGACCAGCGTAGGCGTTGTCTCATCATCCTTACAGGCAGCGACATTTCAGTCAACACCTTTCTGTCCATCACCTTGTTGTGCCTTGTGTGGACTTCCATAGTCTGTTTTCCCCTCCCTTCCCCTTCCAGGAAAAACTTCAATGATTAATATTACCGCAGCCAAACTTGGTGCCAACACTTCCACATTTCCTGCTGCCACTCGCTTCAAAACTTTCTTATTAAGATATGAAAGATTGAGAGATTTGGGGTCTTCCTTTTTAATCTTTTTCATGTGGTTACAGTTAAAGGTTTGTGTGTCGGTGTGTGCATGTGACCGTGTGTGTGTCTGTGTGTGTGTGTGTGTGTGTGTGTGTGTGTGTGTGTGTGTGTGTGTGTGTGTGTGTGTGTGTGTGTGTGTGTGTGTGTGTAATAAAGAGAGAGAGAAAGAGAGAGAGCATCTGGCATATTGTTTTCATAGCACCACTGACAGACATAACAAGGATAGATTACAGAAGTAACAAAGATGAATAATGTGAGATGTGCGCTAGAAAACACAACAGATTCAACAGGGCTCTGGGTTAGACATGCATTTGTTTCCCTTTTCCACATACTTTTTTTAATGGACATTGCAATGCATTCGGATGTACATTAGATGGATTAGAACATTTTTAAAAATCACTCATGGCAAAGATTGATCAATTTTGTCCTCACCTCTTGAAAACACAACGTTGGAAAGTTTGGAAGATCTAAGTAAAAAAGAAATTGCGTGGAAAACCAGTTATGTTTCCTAATTAAATCCCGGTCTGTCGAGTTGTCTTGGTCTTCAGCAGTTTTTATTTCTAAATCAACACAGCTGAACTGGTTCCAGCTAAAATATGTCCTGAGTTACATCCCCTTTGATTTGCTTTCTGAGGAAATGTATCGCTGTTTTCGGTGTCTTGTGTTTTTTTTCTCTGGAAGCTCTTTGTTTTGTCATTATAGTCTCTAGTGTCCCTTAATTTGTCCCTTTTGGGGTGAAGCTTTATACTATGTGTATGTAAGTTTTATATTTGACCTGAATTAGTATCATTAGAAATTAGAGAGGGACTAGATAATCATCAAATGACAGTGTCAATGTAGTTTTGTCAAAATGTCCTCAGCTCGATTTCTGCCAAGGACCTGTTGCGCATGTCATCACCTTCTCTGTTTTCCCTTTTTGCTTCTTTACTGTCCGCTATCAAATTAATTCAATGGAAATTAATTTAGAGTTACGCAACAAAAGCCCTTAGGTTGAGGTTAGGTAGAGATTGCGGTTTAAGTGAAACGTTGATAAACACATTGCGTCTCGTGTCACTGGAGACTTTTTCTGTATTTTAAAAAGTTCCCCCCAACCTTGGCCGAGTTCTGCTAGTGCCTAAACAGTGTCTGAGGGGCTTAAAGAACAGCTCGAAACCCATGGCAAAGATTCAGATCGTTTAATCATGTGACCCCATTTTTCAAACTACAACTACAGTACACCTCTGTCATCAAAACACACAGGGATCTGTTAACTCTTACATCTTATTGTTTAGCATGTAGTGCACCCTCTATTCACTGCGTCATGTTCTATCTATTTTTAGATCACCCATTGGTGCACTGGATTAAGCAGATATTGTTTAGAGATCAGCTATTTTGGCAGCGAGAAAATTATATAAGTTTTCCATGAACATTGCGCTGATACATGCAGCATCAACATTTTCACAACTTGCCAGATCCCAGACTTTCCTCGTTAAGTTAAAAGAAAAACTAATCTGGTACACACTGTTATAAAGATGTCTTCTGCTGAATTTCTCTCCTTGTTTATGATACGGATGTATAATATACTGTAGGAAACCAAAATCTCCTGATAAGCATAACGCCTTATGTCTTATTTATACAGTACATTGAATCTCACCTGTGACTATTGCTTGAAACCTGCGTTGTATGAGAAATAGTTATGAATAGTCAAATCCCATTGCATCCCAAAGTTTTGATTTGCGACGCTGCCGGGGATATATTATGTGCAATTCATCAAAATACTTGATAAATATATCTATCATATTCAAAAGGATTGGAGGAAGAGGTAATAGGTGCCTTTGTCGCAAAAACATCCCCAACAACCTTGTTCACATACATACACACACACACACACACACACACACACACACACACACACACACACACACAGAGACAAACACACAAACAGGCACACACACACTGTTGATAAAAAAACAAACACACACTTCGTGTTTGCACCAGGGTAAACACTCACACAAAAAAAATCCTGCCTCTGTTTGCAGGGAGAAAGGCAACAGGACACACATACACAAGGACACATTTTGATACATGAATGCACAAACACAGTGATTGTGGGGACATTCCTGCAAAATACTTGTTTGTGGATCATGACAAGCATTGACACTGAAGCAGAAACTTTTCCTATGTGCTTTGCATCTAAAGGAAGGGACAATGAAAGAGTCCACGGGCATCATTTTTATTCTGAAAGCCAAATATTATAGTCACATATCAGAGACAGTTTGATCTTTAACCCTTGGTTTATTTGAAAAAAATGATTTTATTATAAAGGGAGCAGGAATTAATATGTGCAATGGCTGAGGAAACTAATCTCTTTTTGCCCAAATTCTTGACACTAATTGCACTGCCTGATACTGAAACCTTCATTGTGTCCGCTGCTAATCCTTAAAAGTGAACCTAAAGGCAAGGACACACCGGTCCGACTACCGACCGTCGCCCGAAAATGGAGTCTGCAGATTCAGGCAGCTCCAGTCTGCCCGTCGCGGCCAAAAAAGTGCCAAGAACACACCGAGCCGACTACTGACTTTCCGTACGCTCTGCAATTGCGCGGGACGTAATGTCTCCATAACAGCAGGCGGCGCTAATCTGTATTATGGCCCAAAAAAATACGGAAGCCGGAAATTATAGGACAACTCTCTAGACCATAAAGAGCACCATTTTTAGCAGAGAGTGTCGAGCATGGTGTCGAGCACTCAAGAAGGGTTGATGCATGTGAGTCAGGGCTGTACATTGCGACAGTTTTGATCGCATTTGCTACTAAAATTGATCACGTGCGATGATGAATACTGTCTCTTTGAGACACAGAGGAGCGCTGCACAACACTGCTTAGAGGGCTCTACATTAATACTCTCCAAATGCGGTCTTAGACAAGTAAGTTATTGAGTCCACCCTTCACTTTGGCTGGTGAAAGATGTGTGCTCGGGACCTGTGCTTGTGCGCGATTTTAGCATCACTTCACCAACGGTAATAATCGGAAGGAGACGGCACGCAGTTAACTTAGCGCATGTGCAAACAGAATATTTCATGTGCGCCTTCACATTAAAAGCCTATTACTAGCCAAACGTGAGTTGACTTTTATTTTGAAGCCGGTAAGAACAGGAAGTTCGTGCATCACAGCCTTGCAGTGCGCTAGCTTGAAAATCAACTGCTTCAGCTGCAGAGAGCAGTCAACAGTAAACAAAGTTTGGGATAAGCCACTGAAGAACAAGTTTGGTTTTAATTAACAGAAGGACATTTACCAAAAATGTTTATTATTATTAATATAATAATTATATGTAGGGGAGAACGGGGGAATCTGAGGCATCGGGTAATGTGAGCCACCCCCTGTATCTAGGCAACGGAAAACATTTGTGGTCATGTGAGATATATGTTTTCAAGCCCCCATGACCCTGAAAGAGAGGAGCTCATGGTGCTGTGGTAAGCATGTTTTTTTCACCAAAATAGGTATTTTGCATGTAAAAGTACATTTTCTTGCTGTCAACTTAATCAACTGTTGTGCCAAAGCAAATGTATTCATGTAGAAAAACTTCTATCATACGTGTTGATGAACTACCAACATATGAAACCATGTGATGCTGATAACTGAAGATTAGCCTGAAATGCTAAGAGAGGTAGTTTTTTTCTCAAATTGTGGTGGTGGGGGAAAGTGAGCCAAATGCTGTGGGGGAAAGTGAGCCACTGTCTCACTTTCCCCCACCATGAGGCACAAGTTAAATTTAGTCTTAAACATATTTTAATGTAATATTACATGACATATGTTTTATTTTAATGTCATACACATTGCAGAAAAGCCATCATGCCAAGGAAATACACCAGGAAGACGACCTGGGGCAACCACACGGAAAGAGCACCTTCTTATCTTTCCCTGTAACC
Source organism: Hyperoplus immaculatus (assembly GCA_949357725.1). NCBI lineage: Eukaryota > Metazoa > Chordata > Actinopteri > Uranoscopiformes > Ammodytidae > Hyperoplus > Hyperoplus immaculatus. The sequence continues at coordinate 18,761,423 of OX442355.1, forward strand.
TTCAGGGCTGGAATGTAGAGTAGGCCTAGTTGTAGAGTATGACAGGCTGATGTTATAATCCAGTTGGGTCTTCTCCTGTGTTCTGAGTCCCAGGCTGTTCTCGCTGGTTCTGATTTTCCTATGCTTTGACCCCCAGACACTAGCTGGCTCTAAGGGTCCTGTGTTCTGACCCCCAGACTGTGTTCTAATCTAACTGGTTCTATCTTTCATTTGAATCTTATTAAATCCTTTTGAATTATAATATGTTGTATTTGATTTTGTTCAGAGTTACTTTCAAGTGTTTAGAAAATTTGCTTTACTTAATTGACCAAACCCCATAATTATTTTACTAGTCCGACATTAGTTCTGGAATGTGTGGCTTGCTTTCAGGACTCTTACTGTTACAATTTGTGTTGTTATGGTAGTTTCAGAGTGGAAAGTGGATCAGTTTACCCCACAGCTGGGGTAAAGTGAGCCACATGACAACTTTTTTTAAAACAATCATAGTTTCACTGCCCTTTGTCTTGAAAAAAATCTGCTAATGCCCATGTATAGGAAACATCCTGAATTAAAGGGAAATGTGGAAATTTGAGTGATAAATCATTTTAGCTCGCTTAGAGGGGAGCAAATGTAAAAAGTGGCTCAGATTACCCCGTTCTCCCCTATATACAAAAAATATATAGATATTAATTTCATGGGGAGAAATAATTCTGAATCAGCAAATTGCTAAATTGCAATCAGTCTACCCCTATTAATTTTTCTACAATTATTACTGCACACATAGGATATGATATTAATTGAGAATTTCAAATGAGACCAGGTTATTAGAGCGAAACTCATGGGTTAAGGTTATGCAAGTTTTCGATCATGCTTTGTGTGCTACTGAATTTATTTTTGTGCTACTGATTTTTTTTTTGCTTGCTAGCACCAGTTCTACCACCTAAAAAAATAAGCGTACAGCCCTGATGTGAGTACTCGCTGAACGAAACAAACAAACAAATTAAAACAATGGCTAGCGATGCGATATTGCTGTTTGTGCTACCCGCCTCACTTCCGGGCTTCACTGATTCGCTAGCCCTCCACAAATCAAATTGCTCCGACTGAAAGACTGCCCGACGCCGATTGAACATGTTGAATTGGCTGAAAAGAAGCCCGACGACATCTACAACGGCCGACGTCACCGAACGCACCAAACAGATTTGTGTCCCCGCCCCCTTCAGACTCTCCGACCATGTCCGATGGCCAATTCTCGCGCCGGTGTGTCCTGGCCTTAAGGGCTGGTGTTTATAACTACAGAACCCAACTTACCATGGCACATTGTTATACCCGACATTAGTTGAAAATATCTACGGGTACACGGTTAATTAACTCCAGTGCTCCATTTGCTCAAGTTGTTTGCCCAATAAGATCATACATGTGTCATCTAATCTCTAAGCTCACTAAATTACTAAAATAATAGCTGCTGTTCAAGGAGTTTAGGGTGCATTGAGAATGCAGTGAGTTAAACTACTTTTTTGTTATGGATGTTAGAATGCTTTTCTTTCCAGAGATGTGTCTCTCGTCAGGCTGCCTTTGAACATGAAGTCTTTTTTACACAAAGCACACAAGGTCTCCCTCTCTCTATCCTTTATTTCCTCCTGTCCTTTTCCTTTCTCTGTGTGTCTGAATAAGGCTGGAGTTATTTTAGTTTTATGTTACTGTCAGCAAAACCCAAGACATTCCATTTCTCAATACCTGCTGACTTACGTACCCTTTCTGTGACACTCAGACCCAAAGTACCAAAGACATAAATCTTGAAAAAGGAGTTAATAAATATACATCTTTCTTTCTTTCTTTCTTTCTTTCTTTCTTTCTTTCTTTCTTTCTTTCTTTCTTTCTTTCTTTCTTTCTTTCTTTCTTTCTTTCTTTCTTTCTTTCTTTCATATCAACCAGCGCAACAGTGTGGCTCATTGATGTGTTTTCTTTGACTCAGCAGAAAATACGTGTTGGTGCTAGGATTAATTCATGGTTGGTTTTGGTCGCTGCTTGGTATTTATTTCCTATGAGGGGGGGAAAATATAAAAGACTCCAGCCTTTTTCTACCAAATTCATTCGTATTAAATATTAAGAAAAATAGCGACAAAAACAGAGAGCTCACTTGATAAACATTTTTGCTGATTTTGAGATATGAGCTGTGGTGTGCTTGATTCATCTCACCTTAGAGATGGAGCTTACCATTGGGGTTGTTCCACCCTCCCTAATGGAGATGACAAGGTAGATCAAACAAGCCTCCCCCAGAGTTTTTCTTCTACTTTCACTTCCTTTTCTCAGTTTTCTTTTGATGAAAGAAACAGAAACAAACACTTTTTTAAGTGGTGATTCCCCCTACATTCAGCATAGTCATTTCTTTGAGGAAGGCAAGAGCCTGAGAAGAGAGGCTGAAAACAAAGAACGCCAGGAGAGCTTTATATAACAGGCTCAGACAGTATCCAAACAAATCAAAAAAGGCAGAAGGGGGCTTTTATTGTGAAGCTGACGGCCGTGTTCCCTAAAGTGGGAGATGATGTTATGACCTGATTGGTGTGAGATTGGACACAAGAGACACCAGAGCACACATGCACAGTTGCAGGTGTGCACACATGTCTAGAGAAACACACACATACACACACACACACACACACACACACACACACACACACACACACACACACACACACACACACACACACACACACACACACACATGTGTAGAGACGTATTCTCCCTTTTTCTTTCTCTTGCAGACACGCTTCAGAAAGCACAGCCTGAGAGTGAGAGAAAGAGAGAGACAAGGCAATGAGGCGACTCTGTCATCCTCAATGTGTTCATCCATGTATACATGCGTGTGTGAGTGTGTGCGTGTGTCAGGGAATGGGATCATTGTGTCAGCTGCCCTGCACTAGGTATCACAACATATCTAGATCCAGATCCATCACAGAGAACTCCTTCCCATCATCCGTGACAGCCTTTTGATAGCTGTGCCTCCTCCAGGGTTACACTGAAGTGTCATTTGAAAAGCTGAGGGGGTCGTTTGCTGCTGTCTGCCCTCTATCAAAGAACATGGATGAATCCAGGGGTACAAGGGGAGAGGGTGGCTGCCAGTTTCGAACATGATAGGATTACATCTTTACTTTGTTGAATCATTATATTTGATTTGTTCAATTTCAAACAACCTGTACAAAACTAAGGGTTTTAGAAGACGTGCCAAAAGGACTGTTGACATACTGTAGTAACAATTCAAACAATATTGTAAAATCTGACGTGTTATGATTACTTTCACGGCCTTAAGATACGAGTAGGTATAAAATAAATGGTTTGCACTGTACCTGTAGGTAAGGAATCGCACAGGAAAACAACACCAAGCTGTTTGTTCTTGCTGTTATGTGTATTTCAGTTGGAGAGCTGTTTGGACTGAATATTTTAAAACGTTCCTCTTTCTCTATATATCAAATAACATGTCCCTCATAAGAAAGGAAAAAAAGGAAAGATAGGCTATACTGTACATTTCCTAACCATCTCTGTACACAAGGAAAAGCCCTTGTAGCAAAAGGTATCAGATACAATTACAATAACCTCATGTCAGCCTTCATTTGATGTTTAACAAGACATGCATTTCACTTTTGTCCACTTCCATCACTGAAAAAAGGCTCGGCCATATTCAGCTGAAAGCTCATTTGAAAGTGAGCGGATAAGAAATGTAATCTCTATCATCCACTTAGAGGATTTTGACACATGGATCAAGGGGGTCTTGAATCTTCAAGATGCTCATTAGATCCCATTTTCAGTAGTCTCTAAATCCCTGTAAAGACACTTTAAGGTGTTATTACAATGAAACACAGAAAATAAAGGATCTGTCCTCACTTCAAATGAAATCATTTGGAAGGTACAAGGCCACGTTAGGGCAGCTTTGATGGACTTCAGCAAGGTCAAGTCTGATCCTATTTCTCTCTCTCTAACATAAAACAGATAGGGACGGTCACAGAGAGTGGTGTGAAGAATGATGATTGTCTGTTCTCCACAGCTGTCTCTCAGAAAATACAAAGCTGTAATTCGCTAAAGTCCTTGAGTCAGCGGTTTGAAACTAGGCCATTAGAGTGTGTGCAAGCCTGAAAGAGAAGGGGAACAAAAAACCTGCAGGTCTATGTGTGCCTGAATGTTCATGGGAAAGATGTCATAAATGTTTGTGTGTTTGTGTGTGTTTGTGTGTGTGTGTGTGTGTGTGTGTGTGTGTGTGTGTGTGTGTGTGTGTGTGTGTGTGTGTGTGTGTGTGTGTGTGTGTGTGAGTGTGTGCGTGCGTGTGTGTGTGTGTGTGTGTGCGTGTGTGTGTTTGTGCCTTTCTCTCCTCTCTTTCTGCATGCATGATTCTGCAGGCATCTAATCCCATGGATTGCTGTTTAATTTAGTGTATTGATCTTTGGCAAAAAGGGGAGTGTGTGTGGGTCTGTCACTTTGGGCTGTCAATCAGTAAGACTGTGTATGTAGGTGTTTGCTTTCTGTTTGTTTGTCTATGCAGAAGGACTGACGTTTAATAAACAACTCGCATTTGACTTGCACAGAATGGAATAAATAAAAATAGAATTGGGGCTGCAGTTTGAACGCAGGGACAAAATCTAGAAGTAGTTTCAGCCTGAGTTCAGTGTGGATGCTGGTGTTGCGGCATAGAGCAACATAAATAGAATATAAGATGCAGTATAAAACAAAAAAACAGAGCCAAACACTCAGGCGATCAGGTGGGCTGCATCTATGCAGCGATTTTATCCAAAGTGCTTTACAATTTTTCTCTCATTCACCGGTGGCAGTGAGTTATAATGGAAACCAAAATTCTGAGAATTTTCAAACACTTAACACTCCATCACAATTGGATAGTTATATCATGAATTAACCTCAAAAAGCCACTGATTGAATCTGTGAACAAGGGGAACTGAAGTGTTTTCCTGCAGGGATTATTTAGCAAAATTGAAGATCTTCATCCCTTTTGTCAATGGAAAAATTACAGTAATCCTCTAAGAGGACCATCAGATTGCAGTACTTTAAATAATGTGAAACTAGACGTGTTAATATCTCTGCAGGCTTAAGGTTTTACCTTTAAAGAAAGGGAAAGACAAATTGTAAATTTAATAGAAATCACTGCATGTCAAGTCTATTTATGTCCATGTGCGGGTTCTGTTATAGAGCAGGGCTAGGGCCCGAGCAGACATGTGCACTTCCAGTGTCCCATGCATTGACAAGCTGTGCCACTGTATCAAGCTTTGCTGGTCCACAGGCAGAAGACCGCCGGGGCTGTATGGACTGTCTTTTTTAGAGTTAACACATACCCTGTATAAACTATCTTCGAGAGGTTTTTTACCTTGCTCTATAACCAAACCAGCACATGCACATACAGAGACAAGGAATACGTTATTTGTGAAGCAGCACAATGTGCAGTCAATCCTTCCGACACAGGCTGCCTTATGGCGCTTTTCCACCGCACATGTAGCCATACCCGTCGCTATGGGCGGGCCATAGGGGGCCGGACCCGCCCCCAGAAATGCTTGTGCCCCCCCCACTTGGGGCACAGATCTCTCCAAAAAAAAAATACTTTAATTTTTATTTTATACTATCATAGTAGCTAATTTTGTGTTGATAAATACTAATGTTGCATTCTTTATCATCAAAACATTTAAAATATAAATAAACAATGGTGTGATTTTGTTTGATTGATGGGAGTCTATCTACACTGCAACAGCCTATCACGGCCTTACTGAAAAGAAAGTAAGGCTACATAACTACTTCAATGTAGCCGCTCAACAGTTACCGCGCATTTTTGAAAGTGAAGCTGGATGAGTTTTCGCCGGCTTACTATTTAATTTCTAGTTCATCATAATCGATATTCGGTAATGGTTGAAAAGCCCACCAACAGTCTCCTCTGCCAAATCGGATCGTCAAACTGTTGTCACTTTTCGAGCCGCACAACAGACTACTACAAGCCGAAATTATGGACTTGTTGAGCGCGGTGACACTTCTGATTGCGTGAAGCCACAGTTTTGCACTGTGGGAACTCTGCGCTCCTCCAGCCACGGCCATCGAGGTCGAGGCTGTGCCGGAGACCAGCCGAGAAGACGCACAATTTACAAGAACCTCCGCGGATTTGCAGTTGAGGAAACAGTTGGTCCGTCACAAAGTGACATAGACGAAAAGACTGAGTTCAAGAGTATTTTACAGTGTTATTGATGCTGTGCAAGGAGAGATGGATGCGCGTTTTGGAGAGCGCAGTAGCGAGCTCATTGGCGCACTGGCTGCTTTGAACCCGGAGGCCGAAAGATATGTTGATGAGGAGGTTGAGCTCGGAGAAACGCCGCCTCCCGCTGATAGAAGGGACTGGAGAGAGCACAGCCCTGCCTCCACTCAAAGTTGGCTACCGTGTGTGTGTGTGTGTGTGTGTGTGTGTGTGTGTGTGTGTGTGTGTGTGTGTGTGTGTGTGTGTGTGTGTGTGTGTGTGTGTGTGTGTGTATAATGGCAATGCATATCCCTCTGTTGACTGCTTTAAAATGCAATGTTTGAGATATGCGGCTGGTGTTAGGCTACATCTAATATGTTGAATAGTCAAGTGTTTTATGGTTATTCATAACATTGCTTCTATGTAATGTATAGCTTTAAATTATGAGGACTGATGTTGTAGGCTATAGGCTACCGCTGTTGGTTAGTTTAACGTGATGATTACGTGCTGTGCGAATAGAGTATAGGACTATTATAAATATACGTACTGTAGGCTAATAATAATTGTGCCCCCCTATGCATTTCATATGCCCCCCTTAAGACTGAGGTCTGGCGACGGGTCTGCATGTAGCTCGACTCGACTCAGTTCAACTTGGTTTGGTAGCAGCACGGGTTGTTTTCCACCGCAAATAGTAGGCTACCTCCTGAACGTGGGCGGGGTTGTCGTAAGGGGCTGAAAGCCTACTCCGGAGCAAAGTAGCAAAGCAGAAATTACGAGCATGTTGTTGCACTATTAACTGAACCAACCGCCAAAAACACAGATGAAAAATGTTTAAGAAATACCCCCCTTGTATCTGTTTGCTAAAAGAAGTAGAAGAATATTGCTACGGGCCATTAAAAGGGATGGTTGTTGTCCCAATGTGTGACTCTGCCACACAGTCAGCTGTAGGCTAGGGATGCGTCACGTACATCGGGCATGATAAAGTTGACTGTTTAGTGCTTGTTTCAGGATACGTGTTTTCAAATGCAAGCCGTGTCTCAGCCTGAATATTTTATTGAGGTAATCAGTGCAGTCCGAGGCTTGTAATGTAATCGCTCGCTATCATGTCTGTCCCAGCTGGCTACTATCTATTTAGCCTAGCTGCCCTACATGTCTCCTCTCGTATGTTAAAAGTAACTTCCCCAACAACCAACACTGGGTGAGCTTAGCGAATATATGGAAAATAAATTCGGAGGCTGCACGCGGCGTAAATACACTCAAAAGTCCCGGAGAGTTGGGGAGAATAAACAACAGAATGAAGCCGGTAGTCTCTGGCCACTGATTGGCCAGACAATAGTCTGTGGCCAATCAGTAGCCGGCCGTCTGCCGACGTCACCTTTTAGCATCGGCTCAGCTCGCTTGGAACCTAGAGCGAGGCGATACCAAAAAAGCAGCCGCTACGTGGTACCAGGTACCATGAAATTGCGGTGGAAAAGCCAAAAATGCGAGTCGAGTCGAGTCGAGTCGAGTCGAGCTGATACCATGCGGTGGAAAAGCGCCATTAGAGGATCAGTGTACCAAGGAGGTCATGTGTGGGGTCAGATACTGGTGTCCACACTATAACTACCTTCACCATGTAGCTGGGGCTGGTCCTAGACATCTGATGGCTACTATGAACCATTATAGACAAGCCTACCAGATGCAGGCTATGAACTTGTCTCTTGTTGCATTAAGAACGATTGTGTTAGGCAGTGCAGGTGCAAAAGCTACCTTCGATTGTTCAGCCCAGCTTTGGTGAAGGGGAGTGCTGAATTGAATTTTTGGCACTATACCCTATAGGGTTGAACAGTTATTGTTATCACTTATTCTGAGTCTTGAATTGTAGCTTGTAAGCAATACTGAAGTTCTTAAATAGAATTCAGAATCATAAAAAAAATATATATAATTTGACACAGAGATCATCTAAATCAGACGAGTCTACGGCCTTTAAACATATATAATTCAAAAAGCAATTCTAAAGAACAGTTTGTGCTTGTGAATCAATTTAACTCAGTATGTCCTCCTCAATATAATGTTATAGACATCGCTGATAAGAAAATGCATCTGAGAAAGGTTTTCTCTGGCTGTCATGGGCACCATACTGAAAATTCATGATGCCTCAATATCTACTATATATTTAATGACTTTGGCTATAAGTGTACCATAATATATGATTTTATTACAAAATGACCAATTGTCATGATTATCTGTGCCATTTTGATCCATGACATCTTGGTACATCGACAGCAATCTCCGTACTTGTGTCTTCTATCTCTGATTTTAAACATGAACGCATTTCTTTATTATTTCCGGCATCTGCACAAATGAGATTTTGATTTTAACAAAAGGTGCAACAGGTGTCATAGTTAGATTTCTCTGAACCTTAACATTATGTTGGTCATTGACAAAATCATTTCAATCCTGTTTTCAAAAATGCCACAAGAACACGAATTTGCAACGTACATTTTATTCAGATAATTGCTTAAAAGGGCTCTACAGCCTTCAACCACTTTTATTATTGCTGCATTATCACTGTGATTGGTTGCTTGGTAATCGAAAGAAAATAACATATAATTTTAGTGGATTCTGCCTGCCTATCTTGCGGCAGTGACAGAAAGATTGACATTTTTCATATTAAAAAGAGAGTTCCAACTTTGGATTTTCAATGCAGAATTTGCAAGCACACACATCTTTCTCTGTCCAAAAAATGGGTTGAAGAGGTTAAAGGTGAAGTAAGTGGTTTATTTATGTTAATATAAGTGTTAAATCGCTCTTTATTCATGCAGTGATCACTTACATAATGCCGATCATAAAGCCGATCTCTCAGTCAGCTGCTTTGCATGTAATCGGCAAATAAACTTATCGGAGGATCCCGAAATTTTTATCCAATCAGAAGAGAGAACGCTACAAACCGAAACTTGTCTCACTCATAGATAGTATATACACTCCATGGTCTCACTGCCGGTGCACGCCAGAGCAACGGATGGGTGAATGTGTATGCGCCTACAATGGCGGAGCAGGTAAAAACCAGAGCGGCCAAGTCTCACGCTTTGGCCGTGAGACACACGCATATCAACCAGTTCACACGCTCACACGCCACACCTCCAATTGCTCACGCAGAGAAATTAATCCCCGTAATATTTTTTTTGGTACTTTTACTTTGAAAGTCTTATTTTGAAAAGCTAAACGGACTGAGTTCCGTGACATCCTCTTTCTGCCATGCTTTCTGCACGCGCGGTTTCTTTATAGATCCATGGCCGTGTGCAGCCCGTAGCCGCAGCAGCCACTTGGCAAACCACCACGGCCACGCCCCCCTGCGTTAGGTTACACTACAAAACTAATAAAAGCCCGCCGCCTCCCAGTCCCGCCCTTTGTTCAAATTATATGGAAAATTAATGACAACAAGGACGCCGGTATTAAATGAACAAAGAGGTAAGAACACCTTAATTCAAATCAGTCACTTCACTTGATATATTCAAGCTTGTTTTGCATTATGTTATTGGGCTGGTTGACACACCAACACATTTTTGTTCTAAAATGTTGTCAACATTAATTGAATGAATGTATTGAGTAACTAAGCTTAGAGGTTACTGTGGGAAAAATATGTTCTGAGAAGACATCAAGTGTCATAGATTTAATATAATAATGGTGAATTGAAATTGGATAATTGGATTACCCATACAATGTTGAATACATATAGAATATTTACCTTTATTACAGTTTAACCAAATGTTTTAACAATAGGCTACAGGAGATATTTGAAAGCACTACACATGCATTGTAGGCTATTCAATTAAATTTGTGTCAGCGACACCGTGAATGTTCTCTTTTACTTTACATAAAAATGAATGCAGAAAAGGCACACATTGCTTTATAAAAATTCACCAGAATGCAGGAAATTAAGTGTTTAATGCTCAAAATTTTCTGGGGGGGAACCCCAGACCCCCACTTACAATATGTCCACACCCAATGTTTAATTAAAACCTGTCCTACGACTTCATGAATTTGTTTATTTTAATAAGATTTTTGATGTTTTATCACATTTTCCAATTGTCTTTATTTCTGATTTATTATGAACAATATGTAAACTTGCAGGACACTAGCAAAAATTATTGGGTGGGAGAGAGGACACGGTTTTGGGTCCCTCGGCCAAAAAATCTCACTCCAAACTTTTGGTGAAACTTGGCAGCCCTGCAATGTCTGTTTTGATGGTTTTTATCATGTTTTATCACACTTATGGATTTGAGATGGTGCTAGATAACTCACTGCTTGAAGACCGCAGTGCATTAATGTGGTGACGTAGGGACGAGCGAGGGGACTGCTAACTGCAGTAACTGACAGGAAGTTAGCTAAAAGAACCATTCCGCTTACAGCACCTTTAAAATTGAGGTTATATTTGGGTTCTGACCTTTTTTTGTTTGTAGAAAGTCTGTCTTTCTTTTCATTGAATCTGACGTTTCTTTGCTGACATGTTTTTTCGAGTTCAGACAAGACACTTAGGCAGGCTAGGATCGCATAGCATCATGTGTTTCGATTCCACACGTGAAGCAAATTGAGATGGATTTACATTTGATTTTCACATGCTTTGTATTGCAAATATAATAGTGGGTAAGGGGAGAGCTATTATGATAATTGTCAGGGACTTTAATGTTGTTTAAAATGGAGAAATATCCACTAGACTGAAAAAATACATATATTAAAAAAAGGTAAAAAGAGTAGGGCATTTATCTCATCTCTCATCTCATAAACAACCACTTATCCGGGCGAGGCAACAGATTCAGCAGGGGACCCCAAACTTCTGGGCCACATGAACACGCTCTGACTGCGGGATCCTTAGGCATTCCCAGGCCAGTGTGGAGATATTATCTCCCCACCTAGTCGTGGGTCTTCCTAGAGGCCTCCTGAAACACCTCCATAGAAAGGCGCCCAGGGGGCATCCATACCAGATGCCCGAACCACCTCTCAATTGGCTCCTTACGCTGCAGAGAAAAGAGAAAACCCATTTTGGCCACTACCCACGTTCTAGTTCTTTCAGTCATTACCCAGCCTTCATGACCATAGGTGAGAGTAGGAACGAAGACTGACCAGTAGATAGAGAGCTTTGCCTTTCGACTCAGCTCTCTTTTCGCCACATCAATGTGGTAAAGCAAGTGAAATACCGCCCCCGCTGCTCTGATTCTCCGGCCAATCTCATGCTCCATTATTCCCTCAAACAAACAAAAATACCCCATGTTACTTCACGTCCTTCACTTTGGGTAAGGACTCATTACATGGAGTAGAAAATCCATCAGTTTCCTGCTGAGAACCATAGCCTCAGATTCAGAGGTGCTGATACTCATCCCAGCCGCTTCACATTCAGCTGCAAACAGATTCAGATAGATCTGAAGGTCACAGACTTATGGTGCCATCAGAACCACATCATCCTCAAACAGCAGCGATGACATCCTCAGTCCACAGAACTGCAACCTCTCCCCACCACGACTATGCCTCGATATCATGTCCATGAATATCACAAACATGTATTGGGCATGTATTGGTGTTCCAATTATGAAAGGCCCCATCAAGTTGAATCAAGTCACTAAGATAGTACACCTAAAACCTGGACAACCTGGATATACCTGAAGATTTATGATCTTATTTCAGAGAGTTGTATGAAGGCGCAGACTCTACCTCAAAATAAGTTTTCTTTGAACAAAAATACATTCATCATCATTGACAGAGGAAGACAGCACTTTATAAGAAAAAAACAATAACCGGACTTTTTGAGAACAATAAAATCTTTGAGCGATAATAAATCACCAGGAACAGACAGATTGTCTGGAGAATTCTATGATTTTTCTTTTTCAGACCACATTACACCAAAACTAGTGAAAGTCTTTAATTTTGCGCTATTAAAAGGGAACATTGTCTGAAGTTATTATCTCTGGGTGACATTGAGTCTGGAAAGATCCACCTATTTTTGAGGAATATAGACAAGACTGTCTGTAATGCAATGGGAATTATTTAAGAGACAAACTAATAAACTAGCATCTTTTTTGCTCATCCTCTATATGCACAAAAAAGCATTCAAGCATAGAATAATATTGTGTTGTAACACATACAGTGCTCAAGCTTTAAAATACATATATTCATAGAAGTTTTAATCAGTAATGCAAATGCACAGATCTACACATGCAATATACGTAAATGTATAAATGTGCAAAATTGCACATGCTTATTATACACATGTATGCAAACCAACACAAGAAGGGGTTCTCATGAGAGGGCAGAGGAGTGTTTTCTCTATAATAACCACTAATCCAAATTAGCTCAAAGTTTTCAAAAGTTCGATAATGAGACTACATTTCACATACCACCAGCAACTAAACATACACTTTTCATTCATGTCATCAGCCTTGGTGTTTGGTAAGGTAATAAGGGCCGGTTTATGAAAAACAACCCTCAGAGATACAGTTACAAAACAATCTTTCACACATAAACAGGTGCAAATAAACACATGCATATTGTATATGAATGTTGTTCACAGTCACACACACACACACACACACACACACACACACACACACACACACACACAAATACACAAATGCACGCGCTGAAACAAAAATTATCAAAAATGTGTTTGGCCCCTGCTGAGATTGGTAATGAAGAAAAACATGAATGTGAACACAGTGTCTCTGAGGGAGAGGGAGACAGGCAAGATAAAGAAAAATTAAATATAAGTTGGGGACCTTTTCATGAAGAATTCTCTAAAAAGTAATTTGCAGTAGGGTCCAATAATGGCCCCAATGCATGTCATTGACAGGATGTTAGCTAAAGGGACCATATCACTTATTTCTCCTTTAATGATGGCTGAATTCCATTTAGCGGTGTCAGTGTCAGTTTCCCTAGTACTGTGGGTGCTGTCTCACCGTCTGCCTGTTATGTTTTACTGAATAGAATGGATTCATTGTTTATGTTATTTAAGTCAAACAATTTGCTGTGCAAAAGCCCAGTGATACAGTAGTATGGTCTCAACCTAAGCTGCATGAACACTAAGCCAGCTTGCTTCTCATAGCTGAAAATTATTAATTAAACAACTTGAGTGTGCTGTATGTGATAATACGTGTGTATTGACCATATTATTGACAGAGTGAAAACCACAGCATTATCGATGGCTCCACAAACCGCAGGGTTCATTATTTTCCCTTCAGCACACTTGTAATGTTATGAACAATGAACCAGTGTGCTTCAGTAGACGCCACGCTGCCAACGTTTGGTATTTTTCAGGGAGGGTTCAACTTGCATTAACAGTATGATGCTCCATGACCATCCATGAGTGCATGAATTCTCATATTACAGCAAAGTAATAATTTTTGAAGGCAGTTTATACTGTTAGCTGCACCAACAAATGTGTCCTTCAGAAGATTCAGACCAGGCATTCTGAACAAGAGTAATTGATGTGTCTAAATACACATCTACTCAGCGAAGGATTTATTTTGTTATGGATTATGATGCAGTCAGATGTCCACCAGTTATCACCAGCAAGAATTGTCTGGTGAATGCAAACCAAGCTGTTTATGCTGCCATGAGACATTCATTGAAGAGAACACGACTGTACAATGAGTTCCAATGATTTTATTGTGTAACTCGTGTTTTCACCACACACTTCTCAACAAAATTCCTTACCCTCTGCCACTGCTCTTTGCATGTCAACCCTGTCTTTGTTTGTGCATGCTACATTTTGTCTGAATACTGAATGATATATTTGAAACAATGGCAACATCTTTTTGACAGCTTTTTATGCACGGCCTGTTAGGAAAAATAAACGCTAATTTGTATGATATTATACCCCCCATTTAATTTACATTTACCAATATATAATCAATTTAAACAAGTTGTATATTCTTCACATTTTACTTTAATAAATGTGCTCACTCAACATTTCTCTGTGCTGTGGAAACGAAGAGGTGAAACAGCTATAAAACTTAACCTGATTCTCCCATTTGATAAGCAACATTCCTGAGGCCTGCTAAGACAAAAGCCTTGCTGGTCAAGCAAGTTGTAAACACTCTTATCAGGCTGGGAAGCTTAACTCAGTCAGTAAAGTACAGCAGAGGACGTCCAGGATGTGCAAGAGGATGATCCCCGAAACCAGATGACAGCAATAAAAACCAATCATTGTCCTTTGTTTAGGGAGGTTAAAAAGCCTGGCTGTAGAGAGGGTCTTCACTTCTTTTTTTTGTCTTTTCCTGTCCCTGAAGGCTGCATAACCTGTCCTGTGATATCACTTCATTAAACATCCTCTGAGAATTTGGAAACTTCTCTCCAGTCATCCTTTATTTTTGCCTTCCATATATCCGAATAAACGAACACATATTTTAACATCCTGTTAGGCCTAGGAAGCAAGATAATGGAAGAGCGACTTTTGCTGCTCAAGGATCATGACTTTTCATTTTTTAGAAAACTGAAAGATCAAAGTATATCTCTCTATATAATAAGTGTTAGAACTAACCCACAGTATGCTTTATACGACAGTCCCAATAGAGCCACCATGTTCCAACAGCAGTGTTCTCACTTATTTTGATTATACGTCTAGGCAGAGTGGGTGTATAAAAACTGTGATTGATTGGCTGACACTTCCCAAACAGCTCATGCTGGGTTTTTGTTACAGCTGCTAAGGCAGGAAAATGTTTTTTGACCTGTAATAGCGGGAGCTTTAATGAGATTTATAATGGCAACAGTCTAGAGCCCTGATATTGTTCTTGCTACTGTTCCTCTTTACCTCAACGGAGCATATTTGTTGTGACCCACCCACTGCAATGTAAATAATTACACCTTTTTTTTAATTCAACACTTGTATATAACAATTTGATTTCATATACCTTTACCACAGCTGATGTTTTGACAGGTTATAGCAGTAAAAGCACAGGTGTGTTTAAATACATTCGGAATATGATCTGAACCGGGTTAATATTGGAATATTGCCCCACATGGAAACGCATTTACTATGCATCCTGTGTGTATTACTCAATTTAGATGGAACAGAGCCAATAGTTACACCTGTGTGTTTTCTGCTGTGTCTCACATGGCATGCTGTATTACCATGTGTTACTTTGTCTCGCTGATTAGACCTCCGCTAAAGTTGATGTTGGGAAGGGTTGTGCCGGGAAAGTGTGTCATGTCACACACCCACAAAGTCCAGAGAGGGCTAATTAGGCAAATTAAGTAAAAACACCTGTGAAGGGGGTGTGTAGAGAACAGTGGAAGCAAAGCGCGAGTTGATTTTATCTAGGTTAGTGCGTCGTCCTCAGCCAGGGCTGTACTCTTATTTTTTTAGGTGGTAGCACTGGTGCTAGCAAGCAAAAAAATTCAGTAGCACAATATCTTTTTTTGTAGCACACAAAGTATGATCGAAAACTTGCATAACCTTAACCCTTGCATTTCGCTCTAATTACCTTTGAGCATGTCATCTTGATCTCATCTGAGATTCTCAATCAATATTATATCCTATTGTGCAGTAATAATTGTAGAAAAATTAATAAGGGTGCAATTATTGCAATTTAGACAAATGATTAAACCTGACAATAGCAATTTTTGCTGATTCAGAATTATTTCCATTATTTAATATTTAATAATAACAATATTTTTTTATAACATTCCCTTTTAATTAAAACCAAACTTTAAACCATTGGACAAAGCCTATGAACTAGTATACACATTTGTGCAATTTAGGATAAATTAAATAGGTTGTTGTGAATTGTTTGAGCTGAAGGACCAGTTTCCTTTCATGCTAGAACACTGTGGAGCCGTGAGTGCTAACTTCCTATTCTTATCTGCTTCAAAATAAAAGTGAACTCACGTTTGGCTATTAACATGCTTTTAATGTGAAGGTGCATAGGAAATGGTATGTTTGCACACGCGGTAACTTAACTGCCTTTTAATGTAAAAAGGAGCCGTGTCCTTCCGTTTTTGTTACCGTTGGTGCAGTGTATTAGACGCTAGAATCGCCACACGAGCATAGATCCTGACTACACATCTTTCACCAGCCAAAGTGGCGGGTGGACTCAACTACTTACTCGCCTAAGAATGCATTTACCCACTTTTGGAGAGTGTTAATGTAGCGCCTTCTAAGCAGTGTTGTGCATCACTGCTCTGATCAAAATGAGATAGTATCTCCTCATTAGCAACCTGTCGCACTAGTGCTTGTATTCATCATCGCACGTGATCAATTTTAATAGCAAATGCGATCAAAACTGTCGCACTGTACAGCCCTGTCCTCAGCATATCTCAAATGAAAGGGAATGCTGCAGGGCAGGGGCGTTTCTAGGTTAATAAAACAGGGTTTAGCCCAAGAGGGATGCTTGTATGCTTTATTGCGCATGCACATTATTTCATAATGCTTTACCTAAATAAACAAAATAGGCAGTTTTTTATAGCTTTAAATAGCTACCTGTCTGCTGTGCTGCTTATCCCCAGACATCCAAAGCCCCTATCTCACTGGGCTGCGACAGTTTGCAACAAGTTGGAGACATAAAATTTCGAGAAAATATGCGAATTAGCGACAAATTTCACTTGCAGTCTCACTGAGTTGGTTCCTCACGACACTTTTGCGAATGTCCTGACCAAAACATGCCGGGAGCTCGCATTTATGCCTCGCGAACGTATGGCGAGCGTTGCACGAACAAATTTTTGTCTCAAATCAGTTGCAATTTATTTTCATATGTCGCCGAACCCTCGCAAAGTTGTCTCACATTTCTTGCACTTTCTGACTTGCGGAAACTAAATTGATAAGGAGTTGCGACGTGTTCGAGACACCTGCGACGACTCTGAGACTATTTTGAGAGTAGATTTGTCGCACACATTTTTTGAACATGTTCAAAATTCAAGCAACAGGACTGCGAGGCTCTGCGACTCATGCGAGGAAATTTAGCCCCCTGCAAACATTTCAAGACAGTTTAGAGACTCCCTCGCAAATGCAGTCTCCAACTTGTCGCAAACAGTCGCAGCCCAGTGAGATAGGGGCTTAAAGTTCCATTCAAGATATTTCAGAGTAAAATTAAAGGTGGAGTAAGCGGTTTATTTATTGGATTGGATTGGATTTACTTTATTGATCCCCAATGGGGATACTGGTTTGCCACCGTCTGTACAACATACAATACAACACAGGAATACAGTAACAACATAAAAGGTAACACTTTACAATAAGGTACACAAAATTGTAGTAGCTACTACATACCTACTACATAGTTTTTTTTTTTGCGCTACCTATGTGTTAGGTAGCACAAAAAAAAAACCCCTATGTGTTAGGTAGCACATAGGGTTTTTTTTTTGTGCTACCTATGTGTTAGGTAGCACAAAAAAAAAAAAACCCTATGTGTTACCTACTACATAGTTTTTTTTTTTTTGCGCTACCTATGTGTTAGGTAGCACAAAAAAAAAAACCCTATGTGTTAGGTAGCACATAGGGTTTTTTTTTTGTGCTACCTATGTGTTAGGTAGCACAAAAAAAAAACCCTATGTGTTACCTACTACATAGTTTTTTTTTTTTTGCGCTACCTATGTGTTAGGTAGCACAAAAAAAAAACCCTATGTGTTAGGTAGCACATAGGGTTTTTTTTTTGTGCTACCTATGTGTTAGGTAGCACAAAAAAAAAACCCTATGTGTTACCTACTACATAGTTTTTTTTTTGCGCTACCTATGTGTTAGGTAGCACAAAAAAAAAACCCTATGTGTTAGGTAGCACATAGGGTTTTTTTTTTTTGTGCTACCTATGTGTTAGTTAGCACAAAAAAAAAACCCTATGTGTTACCTACTACATAGTTTTTTTTTTTTGCGCTACCTATGTGTTAGGTAGCACAAAAAAAAAACCCTATGTGTTAGGTAGCACATAGGGTTTTTTTTTGTGCTACCTATGTGTTAGGTAGCACAAAAAAAAAAAACTATGTAGTAGGTAACACATAGGGTTTTTTTTTTTTTGTGCTACCTAACACATAGGTAGCACAAAAAAAAAAACCCTATGTGTTACCTACTACATAGTTTTTTTTTTTTGCGCTACCTATGTGTTAGGTAGCACAAAAAAAAAAACCCTATGTGTTAGGTAGCACATAGGGTTTTTTTTTTGTGCTACCTATGTGTTAGTTAGCACAAAAAAAACCCTATGTGTTACCTATTACATAGTTTTTTTTTTTTTGCGCTACCTATGTGTTAGGTAGCACAAAAAAAAAAACCCCTATGTGTTACCTACTACATAGTTTTTTTTTTGTGCTACCTAACACATAGGTAGCACAAAAAAAAAAAACTATGTAGTAGGTAACACATAGGGGTTTTTTTTTGTGCTACCTATGTGTTAGGTAGCACAAAAAAAAAACCCTATGTGTTACCTACTACATAGTTTTTTTTTTGTGCTACCTAACACATAGGTAGCAAAAAAAAAAAAAACCCTATGTGCTACCTAACACATAGGGTTTTTTTTTGTGCTACCTAACACATAGGTAGCGCAAAAAAAAAAACTATGTAGTAGGTAACACATAGGGTTTTTTTTTGTGCTACCTATGTGTTAGGTAGCACAAAAAAAAAAACCCTATGTGTTACCTACTACATAGTTTTTTTTTTGTGCTACCTAACACATAGGTAGCACAAAAAAAAAACCCTATGTGCTACCTAACACATAGGGTTTTTTTTTTGTGCTACCTAACACATAGGTAGCGCAAAAAAAAAAAAACTATGTAGTAGGTAACACATAGGGTTTTTTTTTTTTGTGCTAACTAACACATAGGTAGCACAAAAAAAAAAACCCTATGTGCTACCTAACACATAGGGGTTTTTTTTTTGTGCTACCTAACACATAGGTAGCGCAAAAAAAAAAAAACTATGTAGTAGGTAACACATAGGGTTTTTTTTTTTTTTGTGCTAACTAACACATAGGTAGCACAAAAAAAAAACCCCTATGTGCTACCTAACACATAGGGGTTTTTTTTTGTGCTACCTAACACATAGGTAGCGCAAAAAAAAAAAAACTATGTAGTAGGTAACACATAGGGGTTTTTTTTTTGTGCTACCTAACACATAGGTAGCACAAAAAAAAAACCCTATGTGCTACCTAACACATAGGGTTTTTTTTTGTGCTACCTAACACATAGGTAACGCAAAAAAAAAAAAAACTATGTAGTAGGTATGTAGTAGCTACTACAATTTTGTGTACCTTATTGTAAAGTGTTACCACATAAAACAAGAATAGTTACAGGGGGAGTGTGGTCCACTACCATAGTAAAAATAAAAGGTTAAAAAAAAAAATTTAAAAAAAAGAGTGATCACTTACATAATGTGCCGTTTCATAAAGCCGATCTCTCAATCAGCTGCTCTGCATGTCATCTGCAAATAAACTTATTGGAGGATCCCGAAAATTTTATCCAATCACAAGAGAGAACGCTACAAACTGACACCCGTCTCACTCATTGTCTCACTGCCGGTGCACGCCAGAGCAACATGGGTGAATGTGTATGTGCCTACAATGGCGGAGCAGGTAAAAATCCTTCCCAATGTCTGTTTTGATGGTTTTTATCAAGTTTTATCACACTTATGGATCTGAGATGATGATAGATAACTCGCTGCTTGAAGACCGCAGTGCATTAATGTGTTTTGACGTAGGGACGAGCGAGGGGACTGCTAACTGCAGTAGCTGACAGGAAGTTAGCTAAAAGAACCATTCCACTCACAGCACCTTGAACACAAGTGAGACATACCTTACATTACCTATATCAGGGGTGTCAAACTCATTTTCACAAAGGGCCACTCTACGATATGATAATCACACAAAGGGCCCAACATGGAGTTTACTGACATGCCTTCTTTTTAATCCAAAAAGTAAAAACAACATATCTATGAATAAATTGTATACAACCCGCGTACAGGAGCATAGGCTAGGTTTCATTTCCTGTATTCTGGTGGATTTTTATCCACCAATCTTTGCCTTTTCTGCATCAATTTATGGTGGAAATGTATTTTTTTCTGTGAAGGAAAAGAAAACATTCAGGTTCCTGGAGAAACAAGTGTAATGGAATATAATGCAGTAAGGCTCTCAGGCATCCTTGATTGTTCAAATATTTCTGTACATTCAAAACATATCACATGTTTTGTGTATTTTTTTCACCTGTGTAAACTATTTACGACACTTGACATTGGTAATGAAATGACAGCCACAATTGGAAACGAAAGGGTGGGCTATCAGCAGCTAGCTAACGTTAGCTAGTTAGCTAAATTGTAACAGGAAAAAGTTAGAAACCAGATAAAAGATTCACAGTCCTAGTTACAACACTTCCTTCCTGTTAAAGTGTGATTTTATAGATAATTTGTCAAAATAGCCATTTTATTTTATATATTCTAATACATAATGAGTAATATTCCACACTGGATTACTGGTTTACCTTACTACATGGCAGTGGCGTTTCCAGGACTGGGGTGGCCAAGGTGGGCCACAGAGCTAGAGTGGGGTGGCCATCACACACCTGAATGAATAACATGTGATATGCTGTAAAACCAATTAAAAGATGATTTATAATCCCAAATGCCCAAATCATGTTAGTATCCCCAGAATATTTGTTTGTGTTCTTAACATGTAATCTAAGCATTCTGGTGCATTCTGGCGAAGAGAATAAAGTCAACATTTATTTCAGTTCAGATGAATAGTAAAATTAGCAAGACAACATAACTTGCTAGCAGCCATATGCCTAACAACTGGACAGAGGGACAGATGACCACTAGCTTTTGACCAAATATCTTGCTAAAAAAAATAAACCTTTATTTATGAAATTCTGCCCTTACTAAGCACATGTTACACTTGCTAACCACAAACTTTTATTTTTTTATTAAATTTTCTAAAATCTGCTGGGGCACGTGCCCATACACATGCCTATAGATCAAACTGGAAAACAGAATGATGGTAGGTAAATTAGATTTTATGACTTTCTTCCTGCCCTAGTTTGTTGTACTTGTATTAATGATAAATTAAATGTAATAATTCTAACTGTACAAATCCTTTTGCCTGTGTATTTTTTTTGTTATAGATGAGCCACTGTATGCTGCAAGTTCTGTCACACCTGCTTCCACCAACGGCTTCAGGAAGGGGTGCTGCAGCGTCAAGCCGATGTGAATTAGGCAATGTCATACTTACTGAACTTTGTGCCGGTATGTTTTTCTTTGCTAAGCTTGAATTGTACTGAAGTGGCAGGTTTCTAATGAGAAATACACAGCCCCTGTTTTATGAATAGTTGTTTGTGATCCCAGCGGATTGGTGGTTTCCAAATCGTCAAAGTAGAGTTGAATCTGTAGTGCATTTGGATATCTTTTGTACAGGTTATGACTGGCAAAGTGAGCACCATCACATTAATAATGCATCTTTACATCTGTACTTATGTGAGATACGAAATACAAAACCTCCTTTTTCTCATTGCAAAATATAATTGTAATTGTCTGAAGTCTGGCAATATACTGAACAGTATTAGCTGTAATGATTGTTTGACTAATCCATGTCTTTTTGTGGTGCCAGCTCTGTGACCTAGGAAGATTTATGTTGGCTTCACAAGTACTTATCTTCAAAATACTTCAGTTTCAGCACTGATGTATATCAACCCAAGATGTAAACTTTTGTAGTCCTGATGTTTTGTGTTATAAATTGAAAATTAAATGTTGTCTAAATGTTGTTGGCAAATGAGATATTTAACTAAAAGTTCTACTTTTGTAGTTTTGATGTTTTGTGTGTTATGAATTCAAAATTAAATTACTAAATGTGAAGAAAAATAAATGTTTTAAAATAAATATGGTGGCATTTTATTTATTCATTCTATTATACCCTTTATGTACATTAACATGTTTGTTTATGGTTGACTGACATTTCTGATGACTTTAATTTTTCAAAACACATCTATGTGTCAAATATGTGCACATTATAACACATCTATGTGTTCATCTATTTTACACAGACATTGTGTTAAATCCTTTACACACTTAATGTGTCAAAATTAACACAACAAGTGTTGTCCCAAATTCAACTCATTGATGTGTAGAAAATGAACACGGGTTGTGTTAATTTTGACACATCCATGTTAAGAGTGCATACACCTGCATGGGTGGTACGCGTGTCACAAGCACACTTATGCTGTTTTCAAGACCTTTGCTGACTAGAGACCAGTTCTAGTGGCCACATTAATTTACTACTTGAAAATTGCAAACTGATCTCATATCAGTGGATTGGAGTGTTTGTGTGATGAACGTGGCAACTACCTATCAAAAAAAAGTTAAGAAAGAAAATAATAAATACATATCATCTCTGAACTAGGCTACATATCAGGAAAAAAAACATCCCTCCAAAAAAAAAAAAAAAAAAAAAAACATCCGAACTGGGGGGGGGCCTGCATCACACTGCTCCACTTGGATTCAATTTGTATCTTTTTGTGGAAGCCTGTCCTGTTCAAATTATCTCATTAAGTCATTTGATATTGCATACTACAATTATAAAAGTCTGATTGATGCTGCCATTGCCGAGTATATGCAAGAACTTGTAAACATGTCTTGTTTGCTAAAGCAGGTCTGTGTTTTGTTTCATACAAGTCATTGATTCTGAGCTGGCAAATGTCTTAGCAAGGCTTTAGAGAAAGGATGGCTCTGGCAAATTTGGTGTAAGTGGTCTCATAAGGGTGAACACAACAGCACAATCTAATTGTCTTTAGTCTGAAACTCCATATGATTTTATATGTTGGCTTCTTTTCTATTTTGGTTTATAGTAACACTTTACAATAAGGGTCACAAAAAGTGAATAGTTACTGAGGAACGAATGAGGAACAAATGGTAAGTTAATGAGTAGGTGTGTGATTCAAGCACTATTGATTAGTTATTGTATTAATGAATCATTAGGTAATGCTAGGTTCATTCATTCATGTACTGAGAAACTGATTTAAGCACATATTAGTTACTGGTAAACAGACTGGGAGATACTGAAGTATTAGGTAAAAGTAGGTTAATGAGTAGATACTGATTCACTAACGGTACATCAATGGTCAAGTAAGCATTTGTTAATGAGTATGATGCATTACTTTATTTGAAGGTACAGAAACTGCTTCACTAACGGTAAGTAATGGTTAGGTAATCATCAGTCAATGAGTAACATCTCATTAACGATCGATCCAGTGTGAGACTCAAGCCAGCTTTAAACAGCGACTGAAACCGAGGATGGCAAATTTAAGGCATACCCTGCAGCAGCGGATAGACCTTCAGGATTACTAGTGCTACAGAATATACCTTGGAAGTGTTGTGAATTTCATTAAAAAAATATTTGATCATCCCGTGTCTGACCTGATATTTTATTAACTAATTGTGAAAACTAAGGGGGGAAGAAACTACCTTATTAACTCATAATTACCTAACCATTGCCTAATGCTTCATTAATACAGTATCGCCCAATCTGTTTAGCAGTAATCATTTGTGCTTGAACATTAGCCCCTCAGTAACTGCTCATTAACTTTCCATTACGAGTAATTCATCATAATCATTAACGAATGCGTACTTGACCATTAATGTACCATTACTGAGGCAGTTTGCGTACCTTCAACTAAAGTGACGCATCATACTCATTAACGAATGCTTACTTGACCATTAATGTACCGTTAGTGAATCAGTACCTACTCATTTACCTACTTTTAGCTAATACTTCAGTAATACAGTAACTCCTGGTCTGTTTACAGTTACTAACCAATAGCGCTTGAATCACATTCTCTTAGTACCTACTCATCAACTAACCATTTGTTCCTCATTCCTTCCCCAGTAACTACTCACATTATGTAACCCTATTTCAAGTGGTACCTGGTTAATTCTTGTATTGTTTATTCTTTCATGGATTCGTAGATCATTTTAATTGGTTTTTACTTTTCTATGGCATTTATGCTGGTCAGTTATTGGGTTTTCATCGGTATTTATCAGCAATAACTGGATCATTTTAACTGTTTTAATTATGTTATTGTCCCATTTTTGTTCCTTGAACTTTTATACTGCGAAACAAATGTACCTACTGGTGCAAGGAAAGTAACCTGAACCTGAACCTGATTCTCTGTTGTCTCTGATGCCGTGTCACGTACATTTTTGGTCTTAAACTTATTTGTTAGATTAATTATTGTTTTCTCTGTAATGTTCTACTTAGTCTGTTTTTTATTTGATTTCAACTGAGCACGCTACGATTGATGTTATCACAATGCGGGTGTTATTCCATACATTCCAGTACAGCTAATCGGATTTTGTTGAAATAAACAAAGTTTTCATAAGTCAGTGATACAGGGAGAGAGGGAAAGAGAGGGTGAGATTGGACAAAGCGACCCTGAGAATATTGTGAAACTTGATATTTGAGTTTCTGTTGCCACCTCCTGGCCATGAGGGGTAAAACAGGAGGCTTAATGCACTACGGGCATTTAGGCTATTTGTGACTGGGAACAAGGGACCAAAATCCAAAAAAGTGAACTTGCCAAACTTGACCCACTGGAGTTGTAGTTGAAGACCACTGCTTTGTGTTGAAACAAACACTTGCATTATCTCACTTTGGTGAAACTCTCCTGTTGAACAAATGTGTAAGTCATCGCCTGTGCAGACAGAAATCTAGTCTTTCCACCATAATGTTTACAATAGCAAAGCAAACTGCAGGGGTGACATCAGAATAAAACATGAAATGCTCAATGTTAATCATCTCTGAAAACAACATGTCACCTCCAAAAATGACAAACATTTGGATGGATTCACACTGACGGTCATTGTAGACCCTTCTTCTTGAATACTGTTTGTCCTGAGCTTAGTAGAGATGAAGCAAAGCTCTGGTGTTTGCAGTTGTTGTTCTTGTCAAGTCCAAAAGAGTAAAAACATTTGGATAACTCCGGATTCTAAAAAATAAGACATGGGTTTACAGTAAGTTAACTCTTACCTGGTCCAGTTTATTAAAGATTTTACGTACATCTGCTCCTACTCCCTCATTGAAATACATCGACATGGAATATATGAGTCGGAAAATATTGTTTGTTTAGTTTCACAAGTGTAACTCACCTGTATCAGGGGATGCCAATGAAACAGACTCTCCAATTGTGAACATTTGATCCAGACAGCTGACGTTTGCAATCGTGTTAATTACAAATTTAACTCTTCTGTCCAACTGCTTTGTTCCTTGAATTCATATGAAGCACATCACCACCAATGACAGTTCATATCTCTTCATGACCACGTTCCTGAGCCAGAAAAAAAACACCCATTGAGGTTGACCTCGAAGAATGAGCCACTTTCTGCATCTCAAGAAAATGTGTGTCGAATTTAAAGTCCATCTTGCTGTTCTAAAGATAAGGTTTATAAAGACATTCATTATATATGGACAGTCACAGCCTCTTAGCTCAAAGGTGAGATATCTAATCTAATGTCTATCTGTGGTTTGTAAACTAGCACACACGCGCGCACACACACACACACACACACACACACACACACACACCAAGCAAATTGGCCAGACCATCAAAGTGGGGTTAGACTCTATGGTGCTCCATGTCCTTTGAATCTTTAATTATTGCATACACCTGCCATTTGTTGCGGTGAAGGAGCACCAGGCAAGTCCTTGGCCTTGTCCAATATACTCAGTGACACTTTGATTCTTTATACAGATGTACTTGTCCTTCTGTCTTCTGACTATTTATTCTCTTCTGTGACAGTTCAGAGGCCAAGGT
Source organism: Hyperoplus immaculatus (assembly GCA_949357725.1). Lineage (NCBI taxonomy): Eukaryota > Metazoa > Chordata > Actinopteri > Uranoscopiformes > Ammodytidae > Hyperoplus > Hyperoplus immaculatus. The sequence continues at coordinate 18,787,356 of OX442355.1, forward strand.
GTGGACACAGAGATAATATATCCCTTTTGGAATTGTATTAACCTTTTTGTCCTGTTTGTTTTGATGATTGTCTCTTATCTCTATGCAGACATGCCAATTTAAAAGCTGCATGAAAGCAAAGCAAAGCAAAGCAAAGAAAATCTCCCACATGAGCATTCTGGGGAAATTAACATTTAAAATGTTTGTCATGTCAGGTGGTCTGTGAGTGGAGGCTGTGTGATTTCAAGCAGTAGCTAATCGTAATGATAGCTTGCCTGTAAACTGGGGCGTGATGGATGTCATTCTTGAGGGACAAAATCAAGGAGAGCCCTGCTTTTCATAAAGAAAACTGCAATCAAGGTTAAACTCTTTGCCTTTTCTCACCAAGGGGAGTAGAGATAATGCATAGTCTGCCCAGTGATGTCCAGAAATAATCAAAGTGACTGTCTGATATGATTGACTGTCCCCCCACCCCACGGACAGTTTGACAATTGCAAGGTCTTTTTGTGACTGCCACTGGAGTGTGATCAATGTTAGCTGTGTGAATAATATTTGCTGAGCCCCTCAAATGACTTGGTGATGCCAAAAAAACGTTTTTGAGATTAAAGTGTTTAAACAGGGAACATTCGAAAACTCCTAGCAAGTGATGTCCCTCTATGTGTGTGTGAGTGAATGTATGAGTTAGTAAGTGAGTGAATGAGTGACTGACTGACTGACTGACTGACTGACTGACTGACTGACTGATTGACAGAGATTTGCATTTGTTCTGGCAATGTACCAGTGGACACTATGTAATTTCAAGCAAACAGAATAATACACAGGTGCGCGCGCACACACACACACACACACACACACACACACACACACACACACACACACACACACACACACACACACACACACACACACACACACACACACACACACACACACACACACACACACACACACACACACACACACACACACACACACGGCGGCAGTGGCGAAGTGGGTAGGGTGTTAGCCTCTGGTGTGCAGGGTCGGAGGTTCGATCCCCCGTCTCCCCGCCACATGTCGAAGTGTCCTTGGGCAAGACACTGAACCCTGAATTGCTCCCGATAGTTAGTTTAGTTAGCTTAGCACCCTAGTGCTAAGCCTACCCTGCGTGGTAGCTGCTGCTATCGGTGTATGAATGTGTGTGTGACTGGGTGAATGTGTACAAAAACAATGTAAAGCGCTTTGGGTCTGTGATAAACGGAGATATAGCGCTATACAAGTCCATTTACCACACACACACACATACACACACCTGCCCACACTCACACTCTCACAAACACTGTCGTCACATTCCCTTTTCTCCCTGCTCAGTATACAATCACTTCCACATTCCACTTACCAACCGTTTGCATCTTGTTAGTAATTTAAAAAGGCAATTACCAAACTAATCAATTATTGATTGTCATTTGTCTCCACAAAGAATATGCCAGAAATAGTCCCTCCAGGCCCCACCTCCTCCTTTCCTGTCTCGGGATAAGTGCATGTCTTTGGATGTTTGTTTTTATTGAAATAAATCATCAAATAGTAAGTGTTTGGACACATTATCAAATAAAGGACACCGTTGCAATTGTAAAATGGGCCCCAGGCCACATTCTTCTGTCTGCAAATATCGACCTTGATGAAGCCATCGTGAACTGCATTTTACACAATCAGCTTCTTAACAGCACAAGCTTTTGTGAGGAGAAATTGAGATTGAAGGTAATGCCTTTAATACAGATATTTAGTTATTGGTGAATGAAATCAAGAAATTGTAGTTTTTACTGTAAGTAAATTCGAGGCAAAATAGATGTGTTGTACTGCAATGAACTAATGATGATAACCTTTATTAATGGACCTCTTTTTTAAAGCAACACTCATTTGATTGATTTCACTCATTTAATTGTGGCTACTTGGTTCAAACACACTTATACTCATGTACTTAATACACCATTATGAAGTTGATATAACTAATGTGTATGCAAACAAGTGTTGATATCAAGCAACATAAGCTTTATTTCTTGGCGGCAAGCAAAACATAATTTGTGTATTTTTCAGCCAAGTGCTGCGCTATGTTCTCCAGATAGTTGCTAACTTTGTGTTGTTTAATGTACAGTGGGTTCATTAGAGCTGCCTATTTATGAGGATGAGTTCATAAAACTCAGCACTTCATTCTCCACATTGTTTGCTGTATTTTATTGTCACACCATGACATATGCAAATACTCATTTAATGTTCTCAAAACACACGCTGTACAGTGTTGCACAGACACAATTCTTGACAGAGAAGTGTTAACAATGTGCGGAGATGTGTGTCAGTGTATTTTTCCAGGTAAGCAAGTGTATAATTTGTAGTTCATATGGAATGCAGAGGATCACAGTTTATTCCCCATACATTTTGTCATAAATATATCAGCTGCGCTCACTTATCTTGTGTTTATTACACTGTGCAGTACATTGTCGCGGCTTGAAACTGTGTGAATAACTGGGGTGACAGAACTATTTTATGCCCTCTGTATTCTTTTTTGTTAAAGTTATGTTTTTCATTGGTCTAACCGCAGACAAACTGTTGACAAGGTAGTTGTTAACACGCTTAAATGTTCTGTTATGCCCATGCATCACTGCAGAATGCACAGTAAAAGAGAGTCTTTATTTTAGCCTTTATTCAGCTGTGCTTAAGGTTGCAGCTGCAAACAGGGTTTATGAAAGCAGTGAGCTGAAAGAAGTCCCAGAGCTGAGTCAAAACTGTAGCCTGGCACCGCCCGCCTACCTACTTCTGCTCAATTTTCAAATATTATGCGATTGGTTGGCAGATCCAGAGTGGCACTGGGCAGATCCAATAGCTTAAACTTCAACAGAAACCTGCCTCCAAGTGAATGAACGTGTGTCAATAGAGCAGTTCCAGACCTGCTGTACAAATGAAATGAAGTACTATGGTCTGGTAGCACTAGGCTATAGCAAAACTGTGTGATTAGGTTATAATTCTCTGTCGGTTGGTCACGGTTTGATTTTTTTTTTTGTTAATTTACGCATTTTAATATAAACCAATATCAAAATATTGATTAGTGCCATTTTAACAAAGTGCTTCCCAGGGAGTAAAAACACACAAACACATGCAAACAAACAGACCCTGGAAAAGCCTGATCCCTCGTAAAGCTATGAAAACCAGCACAGCAGTTATCATAGGCAGTGCCTGGGGGACATACGGGTTTAACACCTCACAGTATATTTTTTTAAGCATTAAGGTCACACAACTATGCCTTGAAAATGAGTGGTAAAAAATTGACTGGGCGGATGGCTAGAGGGCTTATAAAAATAGAAAGCATAAATAAACTATGGTCTCCAGTGGGATTTATTGGAGAGTTAATTCTATAAAGAAAGCAAATAAGGAGCAGATAAGTTTGAAAAAGAGGAGGTTTTCTAGAGAGCACAGATTATGAGGAGAAGGGAGGAAGACATGTGGGAAGATAAGGGGAAAGGAAGAAGAGAGGATGCCTCAAGGCAAGACAAGTGAGATGAAGGGGCAGAGGTGAGATAATGTTGAAGAAAAGAGCCACATGCGAGATGGAGCGGAGAGGTTTATAAAAATAGATAAGGAAGAGCAGGTAAAGTAAAGAGAGGATAAGTTTGTGTATACGTGTGTGTGTGTGGGGAGAGGGGGGTTTGCAGAGTTCATTATAGCTGACTCTCGATGCCTGCACTTTGTGGCAATTACTCGGTGTAGAGTACAGGAGCGGAGGTATAGAGTTCATTGTGCCTCACAGGGCTTTGGCAGATAGCTGATGCTGACCCCACCAACACCCACTGTGTAGGTGTGTGTGTGTCTGTATGTGTGTGTGTGTGTGTGTGTGTGTGTGTGTGTGTGTGTGTGTGTGTGTGTGTGTGTGTGTGTGTGCCTGTGTGCCTGTGTGTGTGTGCACGCTAACGTTTTTCACAGCACTGCAGTCAGCACTAATTGTCTAAAGTAGATGTTGTGTTGGAGAGCGTGAGAGAGTGATTGGGAGAGGAGAGAGTACAGGGGGGTGGAAAAAACAATTAAGGGACTGAGATAGATTAGGTGCAATTGAGTGTGTGTGATGTGCGTGCATGTATGTGTGTGTGTGTGTGTGTGTGTGTGTGTGTGTGTGTGTGTGTGTGTGTGTGTGTGTGTGTGTGTGTGTGTGTGTGTGTGTGTGTGTGTGTACGTCTGTTCCTATGTACCTTTATAAGACCCCAAAGGTTAGAGTGTTTGATACTCAGAATAATCTGTGACAATAAGCTGTTGTCAAGTTGTTTTATATGTGGTGGCTCGCAAAATAATAATTATAGTTTGTCCAAAGTCTCATTAGCTGTTGAATTACAGTAAATTACAGTTTTTCAGCCAGAGAATAATAAGTCAGAGAGAACTGAGATAATGGTGTTTATAGTTGACACACAAACAGACTCAACTAATCAAACTTTTACAGTTAATTTTGAAATTATGATATGAAATCCTGATATGCCACTTCTGACAAAGTTAATCTTAAATGGAGGATATCTTGTGAAACTGTGTTGGCATCTGGGTCATTAGAGATGTGCAAATGCATATCTGTAAAATAGTGTTCACCAAGCAGAGAAGGGAGAGGAGCCAGGGCCAAAGAAAACATTTGTTTCTATAGTCATTAAAACCGTTGCTCAGACTGAGCAACAGATTCATCCCTTTTCTGAACGGATCCTCAGTAATAACATATTGCATTTAGCCTGCAAGTAACCATGGCAATGTTATTTACACGTTACGGTATGTTAACGTGACCATTAAACTAAGTAAAGGTATAGCCAAAGTAGGCAAAAGATGTTAAGAAATTTGCTGTGTGGCCTCCACTATTTTTCGATATCTGAATATCTCATCCTTAATTATTGAATACAGCATAGGGTTTCAATGTAAAGATGTAAATTGTATTTATGTTGTCATTATATGGGAATCATGAATATTGCACCTTAACCCATGTTGGGTGCCAATGTGGATAAATTTGAGATTTGTGAGGTTATAGCATCCTTAAATCCTGACTGCACAATTTTGTTTTATATGATGAAGTGGTTACATTTTTAAGGTGGTGATATTTCCTGGTCAAAATAAATATGTTAATCTTTCCTTTTTTTAATCTTGTAATGATGTTTTTCCTCTTAATTACAGCTACCGTTTTCAAACAAGTACGGTATGACATTCTGTTTGCCCAATTATACTATGTTTTGTGCATGCAGAAAGAGGAAGGACATTTATATTGAACGTGCTGTACAGAAAATGGAAATGCGACAACAAAACATTAAAGAGAGGAATAACGATTTGAAGACGGTTAAAGTGCTGATGATAATGATGCTGTTTTCCAATGTGTTTTATGTATGCTGCTAAGACGGTCTGATCTATACGCCACCCACTCGAGTATTGTCGGGCCATATGGAAGCATGCATATTAAAGTAAGAATATTCTGAGGCGGTGAATATAAAAAATGATGGTGCTAAATTTAGTGTTGTTTATTTACATACTTTTTTTCACCACTGTTGGTTGGGTTTTAAAATGTAATTAAGCAGTTATTTTATATTTTCCGGGTCAGACGTACCAAGGAAATCAGGTCATCCAGACTGTGATTTTCAGGAAAATTCTGGAATGATAAAAATCTTAGTAGAAACAATATAAATGTTAAATAGGTATGAGCAAAAACAGCACTTTTAAATGAAAAAAATAATTTGGCTTATTTTGAAGGATTGTTTTTCTTCCCTTTTGACGATTCGTGACTGCATGTTGCATGATTCATCCTTATTTTAATTCCTATCACATTTCTGCTTCCAACAAATAAGAGACAATTTCAATTATTTTTCCAAAACGACTGCACTTTGGGACAAGTGAGAAAGCAACACTTTACTTGCTGCAGGAACAAGAGTGATTTGAATTTTGGCTCCATCTGAAGTCTCAAGCCCCCCAGTGAGAGTATGGCTTTCAGTTTGCAGAGTTACCTAGCATTGCTATGTTATTTATTATGATTAGAAACATGTAGTGAGCCCAGCAGAGCATTCTACGTCAAGGACAAATACACAGAAAGGGAAAGAGGAAGAATGAGAGTCCTGTGTTGGATTGAAAGAAAAAAGTCATGTTTGGAGTCACCAAGAAAATGATAACAACTAGTGTCAGTCAGGACAGAGTGTCAGGCCAGGGAGCCCTAAAGCAAGGCAGTTTATCCAAAAGATCATTGCAAGAATATTGGGTTTTCAGCCCAGACAAACACGATGCTGTGCGGATGGTCAGTCCTCAGCAGCCAAAGATTTATTCTATACGACCTCAGAAGTGCTCACTGCTGAAATCTAGATGAAACTGAAATGTCTCACATACAGTTTTGGCATTCTCCAGTGTTGGAATGCCAGATGGCAATGCAGCATGGGACTCTCATGTGTATAAGGCAACTGCTGAGAATATGCAGGTTGTTTTTTGGTATTATATGGACAATACAACTTTTTTAATTGTCCCTGTTGTTATCAAAGTCTGCCTATTTATCAAGATTGTTACCTGCTCTCAATCTCTGACACTAAAAAATATTAGAAATTATAGAAACAAATGGAACTAAAAAATGTATATGAACCAACAATGTTTATTTTTTTTATAAATAATAAAAACATTGAGATTTGTTGCATTTCAGTATTGTCCAGTAGTTTACAGCGGAGACCCAGAAGAACCATGAAAATGCAATGTCCTCACAAAAAGGAAATATGACTGGATTTCTAATCATCCTGTTTTTACTGTAATTTGCTTTGTATTAGCCTTTTTTATGCCATGTTACACCATGTAATCGCCCCCAAAATATTGCAGCAGGAATGTTGGAAGGATGCCAGATAGACAACTCCAGCATATTTCTGTAAAATAGGACAGACGAGAAGACGGAAATTCTGAAATGAGGCAAGAGAAATGATCCCAAACCCTTTTCTCTAAAGGTCCCTTTGACAGCTCAACCCAGAGGAGACATCTGTCTGTGTCTGTGTGTCTGTGTGTGTGTGTGTCTCTCTCTCCTCTCTCTCCCTCTTGTAATCGACTTATGTATCCACGTCCTGTGCTAGCAAGCGCAGGACGTGGATACACGACCATACACAAGCACGTCCTGTGCTTGTGTATGGTCATATCCGCGCGAAAGGCCGCGATTTGCAGTAAATAAATGTCCACATGTGTCTCCAAGTGTCTCTGTAGGCTATTTAAAAAGAAATCAAGCAAGTAGAGTAATAATAACATTAATGAATTATTGGTTGTCGCATCACAGAAGGCCTATTGGCCTATAATAATAAAAAAACACCGCCTTAACTATGTTTACAGTTTAAAAATGTTTTGAATGAAATGCAAACCTCAGTGAATCATTTGCTCTTGTTTCTCTGTCCTGAGATTCACACAGACTGAGCAGTCTTGTTTAAATGTTACAAATTGAGCTAATGAACTGAACTTTGATTTTTTTTTGCTGCAGAAGTTATCTCAGCTAATTTTTGTTATCTAATTTGATAATAAGGTGATTGTATGCAGAATGCTCGTGCCAGAAACTCATACAGTGTACAGATAAATAAATAAATATTAGCAGGTTCTCAATAGTATTTCAATTTAGGGGGGGCACGAAAAAATTTCTGTCCCCTAGGGGGGGCATGACAGAAAATAATTGAGAACCACTGCTCTATACAATATCATATCCCTGGGATGTCTCACTGAGTTACTGCCAAACACTGGTATTGAAGGTGGAGTCAGCGATTCTGGGGAAAGCTTGTGGTCAAAATCACTCTTTGTCAAAATCCTGAGGAGGTATTCACTGGTTATGACGAAAAGTGATTTTGACAACACCTTTCTCCAGAATCCCTGACTCCACCTTTAATACACAAGCATACATTGTCCACTACCCATGGCCAGTGTAGCACACTCACACACGCAAACACTCACACACACACTCACACACACACACACACACACACACACACACACACAAACAAACACACACACATAAAAGAGGATCAGAATTCTTTGAAAATATCAACAAAGGAAATTGTAAAAAGTAGTAGAAAGACAGGAGGTGTCAGTGGGGAAGGTAGAGAAGGAAAAGTAACTCCCACAAGAGTTTGGCAATTAAGAGCACCTCGTGAAGGAAGCTCTCGCTGACTAATGGACTAAACAAACAGGCGTACAAATGCACTGCGGGGATGAGTGATTGCCAGATGCTGACATTTAACGGCTTCCATTGGGCAATCTTTTCATCCTTTACTTTCCTTTCTTTCCTCTTTGTTGTGCAGAAGAAAATTCTCTGTGAATTCCCCATGCGCAATATCAGAATTATTATTTTTTTTCAAATAGGCTGACTCTGCCGTGCCTCAATGATCACAAATGAGAATCTCTTTAGTTCTGTGTGCAGCCCCACTTTTTGATTTGGGCTGATGAGATGGTGTGTTGTGACATCACGGTCTACTTCAACTTCACTGTATCTCTCATTTTTGTTCTCTGTTTTGCAATGAAGCAACACCAAACTGATCCAATATGAGTGAGTCTGGCTGCACACCCCCCCCCCCCAAAAAAAAACAATACCCCGTGTCCTCACTGTCAATTCAAAGAACAGTCAAACAAATGTTTGCTGCATTTTGCTGTCTGCTTCACTGTCTGAGCCATTCGCTCCACCAGGAGGGCCCAGACAATTCTCTTGCACACATTTCATCATTGCTTTTATAGTGCATATACAGGATATCAACAATAATAAATAATAATATATCAACCACCCCTGTGGCTCACAATAAGGCCCAGACTTGACTATTTGTTGTGTGGTGATTTTGAAAAAGCTGGCTTGTGGTTGGTTATTCACATATTTTGGTAGCTCTTAGGAACTGCAACAAAGGACCTTTGGTTGCAGGTCGTTTTCCATCTCTCTTTCTCTTAATTTCTTGCCTTTTGTGTCTTTTCCGTCCGTATCCGAAAAAGGCATTAGCAAGCTAGCACATGTGGCTAACATTAGCTCCATTTGTGCTTCGTGTTAACATTATTACATTCATAAAAAGAGCATAAAGACAAGACAAATTGAAAAAGGTAAGACAGTTAGACAGTAGTTGAAAGTTCTTCATATATAAAACATCTCTTGATAACTATTGGAATTCTGAAAAAAGGACATACAAGTATAAATGTTTCAATAGTATAAGGGATAATGCATTTCTAAATTGATATGGGATTTCAAGGTCTGCAGCTTCCTCAATCTTTTTCAAATGCAGTACACATACTTAATCAGGGTTTGGGGGAAACTAACTATGGTTAGTAGTGGGGAGATTTGAGTATTTTCAGAAAAACACAGAGCAGGACAGCTCATGCCTGTTGAGAAAGAAGTTTCACAATCCCAGCAGCCACATTGGTCAGCAACACTCACACAAGCCTCCACCGCTCCAATTTTAGCACTGTGTGAAAAGGAATGTTATAGCTTGCACCTATGGTTTTGGTAAGCTTCTCCCAGAACAACTGACTGTAGTGCTGATACTGAGCTGCCAGCAGTGGTGATTGCCGTTCTCAGGTGTGCACATGCATCAAACTGAGAAGGCTCTGTAACTTTTACAGTTTTTTTCGATTGCTTAAGCACAATTTTGAAAACAGGGCCCGATTTTTCAAAACATTAGACACAATTAGCCCACCAAACACTCAATTACCAAAACACCTCAGACCCTTTATGAAATACTCTTTTCAAAACTATACACTATTTTATAAAAACCATATTTTGTTACCATATGAAACACACACTTTTCATAGACTTCATTCTGTCTGAACCAGTTAAACACTGCTGTTGCTAACCTTAAACACTTTTAGTAATTCTACTTCTCAGTGATTTGAGTAATGTATAAAAAGTACACAGAGAAAGTGCAAATATACAATAAGTTCACCAAACACTTGACAAGACCAATGCTGCAGACTGAGGAAAATATAATTTATTTCTCTCCATACACCCAAATCAGTCAACATGGAAAACCACAACCAAACATGTGTGCAGTAGTCTGCATAACACTGTTATCCCAGCAAACAACAACACACATACAATACTGTATCCAGTACAGGTTACAAATTACAGATAATACTGTATATACATTTAAAAAATCTGATAAAGGAAACATAAAATACAGTTAATACTAGACATTATCTCTTCGCCTAACTGGATCTAGTGAATTTCATCCACATCCTTCCACCACCATGCAGAGAAAAACTGGATAAGGAGAGTATGGTGGAAGGCATAGAACTGTGAACTGTGGCCTGTGGATAGTGTTGAAACCAGTTCTGGACCAGAGCAGCACGGTGGAATGACACATTGTCCCAGATGACAATGTATTGCGTCTGGTGCATTTGTTTACCTGCTGTGACTATGTTTTGCAATCAGTCTAAAAATGTGAGTATGTGAGGTGTGTTGTAAGGGCTAATATTGGCATGACAGAGGAGGACCCCATCTCCTCTGTGGATTCAACCCCCTCACTCTCACTGTTATTCTGACTCCTTCCATTTTGGTTACTGTAAAGGCAGGTGAACTTACCTGCTGCATTAGTGCTTGAACCTGATTGGTGTGTCTAGAATAAAGAAATCATGTGTTTGTGCATTTGGGGGTTGTGTTTACTGATTGGCTCATGAGTTTAGTAGTTTGACAGTCAGTGCTTTGGAATTGCAATGATGTGACATTATGATAAACTTCTGTGTCTAATGTGTTTAAGTGTGTTTAGTGTTTTGCAAATCACTGTGTGTATTGTTTTGCAAAAAGTGTGAGACTGACTTTGTGCTTATAGTGGTGCACATATAGCCAATGGTTTGCTTCTTGAGTTTAAGGTTTTGATAATTGTGTCATACTTTTGATTTTAGTGTTTGTGCGATCGTAAAAAACTGTAACTAGCTCAAGAAAAAACAGCCGGAGAAACACTGTGCTATCTATTTCAAAGGTAACGAAAGCTACACCATGATGACATCATTTAAAGATGTCAGAATCATCTGCCTGTGGATCGAAATAATAAAAGTATTGATTCCAGCTAAAGAAAATGAGAACAAATTAGTTTGCAGAGACTGGGTTAGGTTACTCGGATTGGCAAGGAAAATGCTATTTAGCTGTGAATATAAAACAGCCAACCACTCTCTACTCCCTCGCTAAGAGCAGGCTATCATTTCCTTCATATCATTTTGGTTTCTGATTTTGAAGTTTTTGATTGAACCACTTCCTCATCTTGTGGCGCGATTGCATTTTTTAATTTGAAAGCAAATTGAGTGGAAATTGTTCCGTGCGTTGAAAAAACAAAAGCGCCTGCTTTCTATGATTGAAGAATAAAGTCACATTCTCCTCCACGCATTTTTCCCTCCCTTTTTTTTCATGTTCACTCTACCTGCCTTTTTTTTCTCAGATTTATATTATCTTCGATGCTACTGTTTTCTTTTTCAAACGATCCTTTGTCAATGGAGGCAGCCTTTTGAAGTGGCAGACTGACATGAATGCAAGCGCACACCGTGCCTGACTGATCCGTCGCTTCATTCCTGTCTTTGTGTGCTGTCACTTCATAAACATACCAAGTCCTTTTCATCATCAATAATGCTTGATTTGGTTTCATCACTCCACTTTTACTATGTCTTCTTTCAAACCCTCCGCATACGCCACACAATCACAATTCCTCACTACCAGCAGCACCCGCAGAGATGGATGACGAGGATGTGTTGCGGTAAGATGAATGATGATATCTTGCCTGAACAGACCAAACAGGAGACACAGACAAAGAGAGGAGAAAAACCAAAGGGCCATATTAGATAAAGGGGGAAAAATAATGTCTGGGAAAAGAAACAATAAGAGTAGTCGCAAAGGGAAAGGGAGACATTAACTAAAAAAAATGTGTGGACAGGTCCTAGGATGAAGACAGAGATACTGAGTTAAATCATTGCCCTTTCAAACGTATGACCTCTTCTCAGCACAGCTATTATGGCTCTTATTTTGTCCACTGTGCAGCAACGATGTTCTGCTGTGATACAAAAGGTGCAGCATCTACATCAATAAACTGAGTTTAGTTTACACATCCTAATAATTCATTTTCTGTGTGTCTGTTTTCAGCTTGTATTATGTTTCTGAATTGGACTGAGCTAATTCAATGAGGAATTACTGTAACAAGGTTTGTATTCTTTTTTCTAAAGGATTTAAATCCTTGAATTTATGTCTACAGCGAAAGAAGAGAGCGAGCAAGCGTTGAGGATTAATAAGAGTGGGAGTGTGTTAGACCGACTGTAAGTGTGTGTAGGTGTGTGTGTGTGTGTGTGTGTGTCTGTGTGTGTATGGGTGTGTGTATGTGTGTGTGTGTGTGTGTGTGTGTGTGTGTGTGTGTGTGTGCGTGCGTGTGCGTGTGTGTGTGTTAAAGAGAGAGAGAGTCACATTGAGAAATAAAGAGAGCGAGATTAATACCCAATAGGTAATACCCTTCCGGGACCTCTGTATTTACTGCACTGTTAAGCAGCATTCATTTATCTTGTGAAAAACCTGCTGTACACACACACACACACACACTCATATAAACATATGGACCAGCGAGTATTCTCTCCCTTGACAGCTCCTCTAATTAGCTCCATTTAAATGAATGGGTTAAGCATAGTTCTTTTAACAACATGTTCTGTTAGTGCTAATGCAGCTTATTTATAAATCGTGTACCGCCAAACTAACTCAAACATACACACACACACACACACACAAACACACACAAATCGCGAGTCCCCAGAAGTAGTACATCATTAAATCCCCATTCCCTTCACCTTTTTCAAAAGAAGCATCCAGGTTACTTCATCTGCACTAAGTACAATATAAAAAAGGAAATGTTAGAGAGGATTATGGGTCCAAGCAACACGCTGTGAACAGTTGCTAGACATCAAGACAAACTAAATAGCCATACCACAATCCCCATGGCAACAAGGGAAACTGTCGTAAGACAGGGAAAAGGGAAGAAGCACATGAAGAGAGGGGAACTTTTGGGTAGGGAAGGACTGCATTCTGTGAGAGTCAGACAAGAGGAAATAGGACCAAATATAAGAGAGAGGTTGTGTCTAAGGTTGTGTCTGAGAGCACTCTACGAACTAGCCATCTTCTGCAGCCAATCCTCCGTCCAGAACTACACTCAATATGTTATATTACCTGCTTCAGCGTCTTAACAGCTGCCCTAACCCTCATTAGAATGACAAGAAAACTGCTGACAGGACACTAACTTTATTATGTCACACTTCTGGCTGTAAACTATAATATAGCCATAGCCCTTGAAAGTGTGGAGGGGGAAACAATTTTAAAAGATCCCACACTTCAGCAGTGCAAGCTTTAATATTTTTGTCATTTTAATAGTTCATATGGCAATTCTGGCCAACTGTGACGACTGCATTCTGTCAGAGTTGGAAGGTTATTAGCGTCCAACTGTTGAACATAAAATTTGATATTTTTTCATTTTCACCATTGCCTTAACCTGGGCCTTTACCTACGATGCCACCGCTGAAAAATAAAGTATAGAAAGCATTTCTTACACTAAATATAAGAATAGTAAGTTCCTAAAACAATGTCTTTTTCATCAAACATTTCTATGTTTATCACAAACATTACGTAAACTCAACTCGTGTGTGCACGGAACGAAACCCCTGAAGCCTTGAGTAAAGTTTATTGCTATTTATTAAAGTCACTTGAGTTAGCTTGTCAAAAACTATTGAACAAGAGCTCTGTCATAATGAGCACACTGGAACTAACACACACTTAATTCACTCTTCAAATCATCCCCTTCATAAAGAGCCCAGATTCTTATTATTCGCTTCCATCATTCATCATCTGTCATCCTCTACTGTGGCATTAATAAGTCATGGAGCTGCAAACACCTCCCAGTACGCCGACAGTACCCCCTGAAATATTTAACAGCCCCGTATTCAGCAGCTGTTAACCTGTGTGCATCGTGTGGAGACATGCTGTGTGAATGTGTGTGTGTGTGTGTGTGTGTGTGTGTGTGTGTGTGTGTGTGTGTGTGTGTGTGTGTGTGTGTGTGTCTGTGTGTGTGTGTGTGTGTGCGTGCGTGCGTGCATGAGTGTGTGTGCTTTGGTTCCTCCCAAACCAGGTCTGAAAGTCAATGATAATGGAGATGATAATGATAACGATGATAACTATCTCTATATCTGTATTTCTTAATGTGTGAGATAATTATAATTATTTATTCCTCTCATTTCTTTTGAATTTTCTCAAAGGTTTTGAGTGAACCAGAGAGATTACATATTACTTGCTACCATCCGAAATATTTCAGCAAAATGAATGAATGTTCAATGACAATGCTGAATTATGAGGGAAAGATGACTTAGGGATTCAATATGAGTATCAGGCTGGATTTGGCTTTTGATTGGGTTAATAGAGATCTGCTTGCCTTAAAGCTTTTAAAAGCAGGTGTGGATGGTAAATTCTATCAAGCTCTAAAGTCACTGTATAGTTCCTCAGTTGCATGTGTTCAGGTAAATGATTTCCAAACTGACTGGTTTAAAACACCCTTTGGTGTTAAACAGGGTGATGTCCTGTCCCCTAGTTTGTTTTCTCTTTATATAAATGACCTGGCTTTTGACATCAAGAATGCTAATTTAGGTGTATATTTGAATGATGTGACTGTGGGTACTCTGTTGTACGCGGATGATATTGTTCTGCTGGCTGAATCGGAGGATGATTTACAGAATATGTTAAACTTAGTAAAGACCTGGTGTTGCAGATGGAGGCTCTCTATAAATCACAGTAAAACACAGATCATTCATTTTAGAAAAAAAGGTGTTTCAAGAAGTGAAAACATCTTTACTTTTTCTAACATGCCATTAGAAAATACATCTGTTTATAAATATTTAGGTTTTCCACTTGATGAATTTATGAATTATGAAAATGGAATTAAACTCCTGGCTGATTCAGCTGGCAGAGCTTTGGGTTATGTTGTTAACAAGTTAAAAATATGTAAAGACCTTGGTTATTCTACTTACTCTCAATTGTATGATGCATGTGTTTCTCCCATTGTGAATTATGCTGCTGGGGTATGGGGATTTAAAGAAAGAAGGATTTCAGATGCAGTACAAAACAGAGCTATACGTTGTTTTCTGGGTATTCATAAATATGTTCCCTCTTTGGCTGCTCAGGGTGACATGGGTTGGATTCCTGGTACAATAAGGAGAAAGTGTGATATGATTAGACTGTGGAATCGTTTTATTAATATGTCAGATAACAGGATCAATAAGGAAGTTTTCCTTTGGAGTAAAGTTCAGAACTCTCCATGGGCTGCAGAGATTCATGCTGTCTTGGAAGAAGCCGATTTTCAGTATATCTACAGAAATAATTTATCATGCAGCATCAACAAAATTAGAAAAAAGTTACTTGTCGCGTTCAATGAAAAATGGTTAAATGATATAATGTCAAAACCAAAATTACGGACATATATCCAGATCAAGCATAATTATGAAACAGAATTACATGTTAAAACCATTTTACCAAGAAATCAGAGATCCTTGATTGCCCAATTAAGAATGGGAATCCTTCCCCTGGCACTTGAGGTTGGCAGATTTAAGAACATCCCAGAGGAACAGAGACTGTGTGAACTGTGTGACCTAGTAGAAGTGGAGAATGCATCTCATTTTCTTTTATACTGTCCCTTCTATGAGGAACTGAGAGTAACTTTTGTAAATGAAATGTTTGCTCAAAACCCTGAAATATTTTGGAGTAATGATGATGTCAGGATGGAATGTTTGTTTACCTTTAATGTTTATAAGTTAGCCTCTTTTGTTTCTAAAGCCTGGATGAAACGTCAGGATGGTTTATATCGTTAATGTTAGTATTGTTTAGCATCTACTTTTGGTTTTTGGTCTGTCTGTGTTTTATAATGGTGTCTTGTAAGCCCTTGTGGGCTGGGCATGCTAATGCATGACACAATAATAAAATATTCAATCAATCAATCAATCATGTACAGAAAACTAAAATCAATAGTATATCAATAGCTAAAATACATTCCCCAGATTAAGGGTGTGCTGTACGGTTAGTTCAAGGTAAAACATTACCTAATGAGACTCAATAAGAGTTGCTCGTAATCTGTAGCAATCAGTTTCAAATGAGAAACGCAACTTAGTCCACATCTCCGTCATTTAAGTGCTCAAATTCTCCCTACCGAAGCTACGTGAAAAAGTATTTGTTGCAAAGTTAAACATTGCTTTGAAAGCAGGAGAGACGGCAAGACCACGGAGAAAAACTAGCGGAGAGAGATGGGAAGAACAAGGGAAGGCAAACTAATTAGGGAGAAAGTGTCAGAAGGAGAGACAGGGAAGAGAATGAATTGAGTGTCTGAAGGCTTTGTTTCGTCCGCGTCGATGAGCGTATGTTTGGACAAGCTTGTCTCACTTCTAAATCCTCGGCAAAGTCAGTCTTTCATTCTCAAGATGAGTAGACACTAGCTCACGTTCTGTCATCTCCAACAAAATAACAGCCTGTTTGATTCTCTCTCTCTCTCTCTCTCTCTCTCTCTCTCTCCATAATGCCAGCTTATTTTATAGCGGAACAAACGGGAAAAAAGAGAGGACTGAGTTTTGCCAAAAAGTCCCACTTTAAATTGTTTTGGAACATTGTTCCTCATCCACCTGCTTGATGAGAAAACAGAATAGACGACAGAGGCAGGAGATAACACACGCAGGGCTGTAATGTTCA
Organism: Hyperoplus immaculatus; assembly: GCA_949357725.1. Lineage (NCBI taxonomy): Eukaryota > Metazoa > Chordata > Actinopteri > Uranoscopiformes > Ammodytidae > Hyperoplus > Hyperoplus immaculatus. The sequence continues at coordinate 18,804,028 of OX442355.1, forward strand.
CGCTCCCTCACACATACACAGAAAGCACTGTATGGGATGAGCAACTCAGGAATAGTTAAAGTTCCAGATGTAGTTAAAGCCACGGTTACGATTTATCTTATTCTTGCTATTCATATGCAAAGTTGCTGATTGGTTGGCTCGTAGGAGACTGATTCATTTGCTGTTGCATATCAGGGTGACATTTTAAAGTTATCTGCTCCTTCTCTCCTTAACACACTCTGTGGAAACTGCTTTTCCTCGTAACTCCATTGCTGCAGTGAGCGCCTGCTGCTGCTGGTTTGCAGGCCACCAGAGCACACAGGAGATTATGGGGGTAAATATTGGCCTCCTGGGCCCTCAGGGCAGATGTTTGTCCTTAAAACACCAGCGAAAGCTGCACAAGCTGTTTGGAGGAATTGGATGGAAATTGAACAAGTTTTGTGGAGCTATAAAAAGATGGCTGTAATATACCGGAGTTGGCCTTCGATATAGAGGGAAATTGGAAAATAAAAAAGAAGCCCCCAGTCCTTAATTCAACCACTACCTTGCCTTCAGAATGTCGTGCAAACATAACAAACACTGGTGTGCATCAATGATCATATCAATTTATTCCTCAGCTGATAAATTGGAAGCCAATTTCTTGTTGTTACACTTTTATACACACATTATTACTTGTTTCTGCGTCCAGGCTGGCGTACCAACTGGGGAAAAGCTGCCACCAGAGCCCCAGACACTAAGGGGCATCGAAGATGATAAAGGATCTTAATTAACTCTGGCATGACAAATGAAGAGTGCAGGCATTACCGCTAATACTTTTTATTAAAATTTTTCAGACCATTAATTTTCCTTGTTTTAGGGGTCCTGTAAGCTGCCAAATGATTGCTGTATGCTCATTCTGCAGATACCAACTGTCCAAAAGGAGTCTGTATTTTTCAGTTGATCTAACATTTGCTTGGTGCAAATTCTTAAGAAAATTACATTTGGTGGGCTGAATGCATGGCTCGTATTTGCGCCAGGGTCCTGTGGCAGGTTATTTCATCCCTGTGCATGATACATTTAGACCACATTACAGTAATATGGTTGGAACAAAAAAAAAGCAGCTGTTAAACCTTCAAGTAAGCACTGGACAATGCATTTGTTTTCAGAAGGGTGGAGTGCAAAAAGGACAGTATCAGAAAAAGCGAGAAGCGTTAAAATAACAAAACGTGTTTTCACCAAGGAAAATAGGGTTGAAATGGATTTTTATTTTAAGAATAATAGTGTTTATTATTAATATTAATATTTTTATTTATCCACAACCCAGCTAAAACCATCAACAGCTGCTGCGAGTTTATCTCTGTCAACATATGATCAGCTCGTCCTCATCAGTGCAAGGCAAGTTAGTTATCAGATATATACGTATACTACAGCCAGGCAGCCATTCAAACATAACAGGTATAACAGTGGATGTGTCTCCACATAGAACATTTTGAGTGTGATGCAGCCGTAGGGGAGGCATACCGTCTTTGAGGAGACTTTTGTCAATAGTATCAATATTTTCAGGACTAAATCTTCTGGCTCTCAATATTAAATTTACAACAAAAGACACAACCATGATGGCTGCACAAACACAGTAATGATACTAGATAATAAAAGTATTTTTGCCAATATCAATATTTGCAGTCCTCACAGCTACATGATTGCATATGGATTCATTACCACAGATGAATGTTGTTCGTCACAATGTATTTGACATCAAACCCAATTTAATGTAATGTAACGCAATGTGCCACTACCATACAGTCTTTGACCGCTGACAGCCAGCTACGGAAATATTGAAGGAAGTTTTCCTTCATGTTGAGGTGATAGCTGACTATTATCGTCTCTCTTGCATGAAATGACCTACACTTGAATGAGGACCGAATCTTGACATTCAAAAAATGTATATACATTTTAAATGGATTATGCAAACTGAAAATATTAAGTTTTTCTAACTTGGCATCTAATTGCTCTTTTCCACTGTGGGTACGGACGGACGTACTCTTAATCCGCTTTTTGCTTAGTTATCCAGTGGAGATTTGAGTACCACTCGATGTAGCTGTTTGTCATAGCGACGCCACATGAAAGCAATGCCTCTTTCGCATTCCCCGTTCGTCGGCTACCAAAGAGAGGAACGTCTGCACCTCATTAGAGTACCGCAACATATCTTTTCGGTTTGCCGTATTCTTGCTCCAGAGGGCTCATCATCATCATTTAAGCCTATTGTATGGAGGCGCAACCTAGGGCACTCAATAATTTTTGTTTTTGTTTTGTAAAGGGCAGCCAATAAGGCACTTTCTCTCATTTTTACCACCATAGAGGGCACTTTAGCAACACTTTTTCAACCATGGGGGCACCAGATGGGGAGAAGGACACTAGACGGGCACTAGAAGGACCAGAAGGGCACTATCAGGGCACTAGAAGGACCAGACGGGCAGAAGGGCACTAGAAGGGCACTATCAGGGCACTAGAATGGCCAGACGGGCAGAAGGGCACTAGAAGGACCAGACGGGCAGAAGGGCACTAGAAGGGCACTAGAAGGGCACTATCAGGGTACTAGAAGGGCACTAGAAGGGCACCAGACGGGCAGAAGGGGACTATAAGGGCACTCATTAAAGAGGACCTATTATGCTACTTTTCTGGTCTTAATTTCTTGTTTTACACTGCTATAGAGCAACCTGACACGAATCACATCACAAAAAACTATGTAGATTTTCGGGAAGCTCTTTCTCTTATTTTGGCGATCCAGCACATCCTGTCAACACTTGAGTGTGTGTGCTTCGGCTCCCTCCGCCTGTGCTTCGGCCATCTCCGCTCCCCTCCCCCCTCCTGCAAACCCCACTCCGTTGTGATTGGTTACCTTCCTTCCGGAACACTTTCAGTGGCGGGAAGCGCGAGCATGGACCTATAAGGGCGCGAGGCAGACGCGAGGCAGACGCGAACAGGGAAGTGACAGCATTACCATACATGGAAACATCCGCGTGGTGAAGTCACGAAGTTTTATGCGACGTCACGAATTATGAAAGGGTAGACCGCTTTGAACACGTGACTTCTCGACTGCCTAGAATAGTGTTTAGTGCTCTGCACAGACACCCCAGACGGTCAGCACGGAATACGTCGAAATGCATGTAAGTCATTATTTGATAATTTAGTATGGTTAAGCATGACTATGAATCATCATAACAACGTTTATAGGTCATAAAAGTCAAAAAGCATCATAGGTCCTCTTTAAGGCACGTCATCAAATTTTCTTGTTCTAGAGGGCACATCATCATCATTTATTGTATGAAGGGGCATCCTAGAGGGCACCCAATCATGTTTTGCACGTGAAAAGGGCAGCAAATAAGGCATTTCCTCTCGTTTTCACCACTCTTGAGGGCACTTTAGCGCGCTTTTTCAACCATTGTGTCACGAGGGGGGGTCGGTCGACCCCCCTGCCCCCCCCCCCGAGTCCGCCACTGACTGACAGTGTCACTCAAACAAATTGCCCAGCCCAGCTTTTGGCTCAGGTAATAGATTTCAGACCAGTGAAACTCCACTTGTGTTCTTCAAATGCTGGTAAAAGAAAGCTGCAAGTCTTGGCTGCAATGCAATGCTTAAACTTCTAAACTGGTGACGATTTTCAAAGGCTGAAAAAAACACCACTGGTACGTTCCGACTCAAAGCATGTCTCCTCTCTCTTTTTTAACACCTGGACTATTTTCTAACTTTTTTAACTTATTTATTACTCCTCCATTATGGAGGTACTATTTATTCACTAGGCGTAGCAAAGATTGTTTTTATCTGCCATATGTCCAATACAGGCTGATGCTGTGTGTGTGTGCGCGTGTGTGTTTGTATATTGTATGAACTGTTGGGTATGGACACTCCCTGCTGCTCCTCCACATATGAAGTTCCCAACGGAAGAATAAAGTTCTTTGAATTTGAATTGAAAGCCTCTTGTTTGCTCCTTCTACCTGTACATTAACTAACTTAAAGGATTTTGCTTGCCTTCTTCCAAACTGTCCTCCAGTGGCCATGTTATTACAGACTTGATTCACTAGAGGTCACTGTTACCTGCCAACCAAACATTTGTGGTTTACATTTAACACATAAATATGAGATAAATAAAAAAGATTCTGTTTTATTAACAAAAGTAAAAGCAACTCTCATGACATAAAGTTGTTTCCTGCCTCATGAAGTTTATTTACGTAGGAGAAATGGTTAGTTATAAGTGCTGTTTTATTAAACATACTTAAAACTATACTATCATTTTGCATCTGCAGTGTCGTAAAATTTAATTGACCATTTTTTCTAATGACTTCACTGACAGCTGCATGTCGTAAACTCATGGAGAAAAAAATGGAAAACATAATGACTATAAAAAAATATTATTTTATAGTCAATTTAATCTTAGAAGTCCACACATGCCATGGCGCTATAGTACCCTCAGGAATACTCAGATGTATATACAGTAGTACTCTTTGTAAGATGCTTGATTTTATTACTTTGCTTTTGTGTAGTTTGATAATAATTAAGGCCCTGGACACCAAACAAAGTTAGAGTAACAGGATTGGTTTTAGTTCACATTCAAACGCTGTTGCAAATAAAAGTTTAACAAAAAAAACAAAAAAAAATGGATATATCCTAAATATAGGACAAGGGCAACTTCTGCATTAGAGGATTGCCATTTACAATATGTATGAGTGTTACGGTCTCACACAGTGAACACTGATAGCCTGTCCACTCACTGTACTAAGAATATACTCACTGACTGATGAGAATAAACATCATGTTACTGTGCAATATAATAGTAAAATAAAATGTCCATTTTGAAGAAGGTTTCCGTGAGAGTGAGATCATGTTTGCTAAAATGTTGTGCCAGGAGACGAGGTACTAATGGAGATTTCTGAATCCTGCATATTCTTTCATGTTATCCTCCACGCCCGGAACACAGAACCTGACATGTTTTTATATTCATTTGGGCACTATGGAGATGGCAATGTTTAAGCCTAGGGAGACATCCAGACAACAATAAGGCGAGAAATGCCATAAGAAAATAAGCCATGACACACTGGCCACGGCAGGAAGACATTCAGTGAGAGCCCTTCGACTGACACGCCACATAAAACGTTAGTGCACATATTTCCATCTTAGATTCCATCATAGTAGATTTCCACCAAATCTACTATGATGCTTTGATAATTGTCTGTGGATTACAATGTTAAAAAATTCATCACTTCTACTACTTTCACACAAATAGTTTGCTTAGAACTCCATGTTTTGCATTTGATGTTCGTGAACAACGAGTAAACTAAGAAAACAAAAAGACTGAACTGCATGGTAACAGAGCCAATGTTATGAACCTTTCATTGGTCATGTTTCAATAGATTTGATCCTCTAATTTAATTAATTTGGAGTTCATCAGTGTGTGTGTAATTTGGGAAGAAGAGCATGACACAGATTACTTTGGATCTGCAGTTCCTCATTGACATGCTATAAAACCTGGAGAGGAGTGGCAGATCCTCCTCAAACATGTCACCGGGTTACCTCATCGTCACTGTTAGTCTGCTCTACTCCCGGATGTTGTTTCAAATCATCTTCAGTTTTACAGGGTAAGCCACTTTTACAGCATTACTTTTCACTTTTAGACACAATGTCCTAATAAAACCGCCCCATAAAGCAACTTTAAAAAGTTTAAGAATACAGTATATTGACAGTTATTTGGAAGATAAGGCACTGGTAAAATAAGGCATTACCTTAAATACTGACCAGTCTGCAGATTCAGAAAAGCTGTAAAAAAAAAAAAAGTGCCAAGATGCATAATGTAAATTACATTTCTACATTTAAATGCTAATCTCCTCATATTGGCTTCGACCTTTTGATCTTGTATCTATAACTTATAGGGCTTATGTTTTAACTTCAGCACTTTAAAACCTACATTATAGTATATCTAGGTCAGGTGTCCTTATCCGTAGATAATACTTAATGCATGCAACTAGTGGTTTCTGTACTTACTGTGAGAGCCTTCACTTGTATGACCGTAAGTGCTTTTTCTTTTGAATATTCATCATTATTTGCTTAAGTTGAGTTTGAAATGACTCACAAGTTTTTTTTATCAAACTCTCAAACATTGCTCTCCCCTGCATCCCTTGTTCATATAAGGATGGTTCTTCCAGACCTGAAATTGTATTGAATATCATTGAGTGTTATGTTCCAGGCAAGCAGGAATATTGGACTCCTGGACACACGAGGCAGGCATGTTAACTTCCATAATTAAATGAACAGATTTGGCACAAACTTATTTGTAGGTACACAGAAGCTGAAAAACAAGCAGGAACACAAGGAGCTCAGGGGTGAAGACAAAGATTACCATAAGGATAACAAAGCTATACAATTTTTTTTACATAGAAATAATGTCTAGTTTTCACTGCAGTACTGTATGTGTGTATTGTACGTTATAGTGATAATTCCCTATAACTTCCCAATGTTGACTTCTTCTAGACTTTGTAGTGCTACTCCTGCGCTCCACAACTAGGCCAGCACATCACCCAGCAAGAATAATAAAGACACGATCAGACCATTATTCCAAATCTAAGGAAAATATCCCACACTCAAAATTTGATTAGATCTTGCTAAAATTTCTCAGATGGATTATAGCATTATGTTTAATATTTGAACAGGCTTTTTTTACTGTCTGTCCGTCAAGTTCCCCAAAACATTTATCAGGGTTGTGCTTCTCCATAGATTTTCCTTTGCACAGACCATCAAATAAAAAAATAAAACATTATTAATAACTCTTTCAATGGGAGTTGGTATAATAGAATACGCTCAAGCATCAGTTCTATTTATTTATTTCAGATTTATTTGAGCGGAAGGAAAAATATAAAGACTTGCTCGGTGCAGCTTTGAAATAAGAATCTCCCCGAATAGCCCCCTCAATGGTCAAAACATTTTGTTTAGTATGATTTGTTGTTGTTACTGTTTGTTTGATCAGAATATCAGCTGTATCAAAGCACATAATAAATGATTTCCTTATTATCATCATGATCATTACAATTTTATAAAAAAAAACTCAGACTTCCTCATTTGTACCTTAACTAGAACAACAACAACATTAGGTCTTCCAGACAAATAAATGTAAATGTAATTCTAGATGTCTTTACAAATGTACAAAGTTCTGATAATAAAGTATCTAGGATAAGGGGAAGGTCTGATGCTTTCTTTCTTATTAATCTCTTATCACCCATGCAGTGGAAAAGAAACCACAACAAACAAATGCATTCATACAAATATTCAAAAAATATTTAGAGCGCAGAGAAGTTTCCATGTTCATGCCCATACATGTATGTGAGTTCAGTTAAACTACAGTCATCATCATGAACAGTGATAGCCTCCATGTCTAAACACACACAATAGGAAGGAGTGCTACCTAAAGACAGTCAAACATTTAGGGGGCGCCCTTAGCTCAGTTGGTAGGGCGTCCCCCCCCCCCCCCCCCCCCGGGCCGGGCCCAGCAGCAGACCCGGGTTCGATTCGATTCCCGCCCGCGGTCGTTCTCTGCATGTCACTCCCCTCTCTGCCCCATTTCACCTCTGTCTCTCTGCACTGTCAATAAAGCATTAAAATGCCAAAAAAAAAAAAAAAAAAAAGACAGTCAAACATTTACACAACAACAAATGACGAGATGTCAGAGTCCCACCCATCAGGTTTGATTTACAACCGATCTCTGTGTATTTAAGAAATCCCGCGAGAATCAGCTCTCAGCAACACACATGTTGTTTAACCCACTGTTCCTTCAATAACTCCTGTCTATCTGAGTTTACCGAATTCAGCAGTGTCTCCTTGAGAATAATAAAGCCAAAGTCCAGCATAGAGAGGCTGAGTAAATGTGGTCTGGACCTTGTGGAGAAGAGTTGAGGTCTCAGAGACACTGTAGAAGGACAGAACACCTGCACTGTGATCCAGGTACACTCCTACTCTGGAGGACCGAGGACCTGAGACGGGAGTTTGAACTTTGTTGTACCAAAAGTTATAACCGTTTGTGTTACAATATAAAGCCCAAGACTTGTCGTTGTATCCAAATCCGCTTTCATTTGAAATCCCTGCTCTGCTGATATTCCTGTATGCAACTGCTACACAAACTCCTTTCCCTCGCCACTCCACCTCCCAGTAACATCGCCCGTTCAGACTCTCTGTACTCAGGACCTGAAAAGAACAAATGAATCGATCTTTGTGGATGGAATAGGACTGTTTATCTCTCATTACGGTTGCTTTTCTGTTCCCCTCAGATAATGACAGCCATGCGTATGCTGTGTTTGGATCCAGTGCGATTTCACGTGAATATCTCAAGAAGTCAGCTCTGGTCTCTTGCTCCGGTTGTGACAGCAGAACGTCCACTTCAGTCACTGTCAGGGAGATGTTTGTCCATGTCTCTCTCAGAACATCCTGTAGTTTACCACTGGCTTCTGACACAGCCGCTGTCACAGCTTCAAAGTATTTCAGAGGGCGGAAGCGGATGCTGGATGAATATGTAGATTCACTGATTGGTAAAAGTGTGGAGAACTTTTCTAGAAACTGCTTGTGATCCTCTGTGTGTGAAAGCTGCCTCAACTCAGCCTCTTTCGTCTTCAGCTCAGTGATCTCTTGCTCCAGCTTCTCTTGAAGCTCCTTGACTCGAATCACTTCAGTTTCCTGATTGGATCTGAGCTGTTCTTTTACATCGGAGCTTGTTTTCTGGATGAGACGGATCAGCTCGGCGAAGGTCTTTTCACTGTTCTCCATTGCTTTATCAGCATGGCCATTGATCGCCTCCACCTCCCGCTGAAGAACCTTCACGTCGTTCTCTCTGTCCTGGATTCTCTGCTGAACGTTTTGTCGACTGGCTTCTATCTCTCTCTGCCTCTCGGCCCTTTCTGCTTCAGCTGACGCTGTGTCTTGGCCTGTATGTTCAGCCAACATCTTCATGTCATCGTTATGGCAAGAGGAGAGTTTCTCCTGGAGCTTCTTGGAGGGCTCCACAAGCTTATGTTTCTTTAAAGGAGCCGCATCATAGTGAGGCTGGAGGTGTTTCTCACAGTAAAAGGCCAGACATACCAGACAGGACTTGAGTGCTTTCAGTTTTCGCCCAGAGCAGACGTCACATGCCACATCTTCAGGTCCAGCATAGCAGTGGTCAGCAGGAGCATCTTGGAGTCCAGTCTTCTTCAGTTCCTCTACTAAAACTGTCAACATGGTGTTTTTCACCAGGACTGGCCTCGGGGAAAAGGTATGCCTACACTGAGGGCAGCTGTGGACTTCTTTCTGATCCCCTTCATCCCAGAAGCGATTGATACATTTCATGCAGTAGCTGTGTCCACAGGGAAGAGTCACCGGATCCTTCAGTAGATCCAGACAGATTGAACATGAGATGTTTTCCCGGGCCAGCTGAAATCCTGCCTGCGCCATTTCACTCTCTCGGTGTCTGTGTCTGTCTGAGCTTTACTTCCTCACAACTGACTAAAAATAGTTAGAGCACTGATCTGATTAACATGTGTTTGTGCAGTGAATGGGGCCGGTCAGCAGCAGCACCCATTCCCAAACTGTAGATCTAAAGGGGAGGGAGCAAGGAAATATGAGAACAGAGAGCAACTCATTATGTTTGAGATAATAGGGGCAGGCCTTGTCAAGCTTTTCCACATTCCTGGAAGAGGAGCTACTGTAGGGCATTGAACTTTATTTCTTCATTTACGAAGAAGCCTCAGTCAAAACCTGCTCAACATTTGAAATCAGTGACGTTTCTAAGAAGAAACCAGAATACCTTTGTAAAACATGAGTGATTTGAACCCTAAACCTAAAGTGAGGGCCAGGGCCTGCCTTGGTTTCCGCCCCCAAACTGTCAAAAGGCCATGACTCTAGCGAGCAGCTGATACAATCCAGTGCACAGGAGAGAGAGAGAGAGAGAGAGAGAGAGAGAGAGAGAGAGAGAGAGAGAGAGAGAGAGAGAGAGAGAGAGAGAGAGAGAGAGCGTGGTCCAGCGTGTGCAAAGGAGCTGCTTGGGAGGAATCACTCTTGCGTATACATGGGAGCTCATGAGAGAGAAGTGAATTGTAGGATACAATTTGAAAGAATGTGGTCAAAGCTTATCAAGAGTTGTGCTAAAGAATGTTTACCCCAACAATTCAATAACTGACAGACCAATGGGGCTAACCTGATCACTCAGCTGGGACATGTGACACATTTCATTAACTGCTGATGAAATAAATGATTGACTAGACCTGAATGTGATGCTTTCAGAATTTCTGAATATGAATTTACTTTTGCTCATGAAAAGGAATTTTAGATTGCCAACCTGAGGCCCCTAACAAAAGTGCATACTGTATATCCTGAATACAGCCCAAAACACTGTTAGCTGGTTGAGTTAAATATGTCAAATCAAATCAAATCAGTTTTATTTGTATAGCCCAACATCACAAATAGACATTTGCCTCAGCTTTACATTCCATACAGTATGACACCCTGCCCTTACACCCTTAGCTCGGCTGAGAAAAAACTCCCAGTAAAAACCCTTTATCGGGATTAAAAATTTGAGAGATCTCAGGGAGAGTTGACAGAGTAAGGGACCCCACTTCCAGGACAGACATCCTGCAATGGATGTCATGAAGAGTAATCACAAAGGATTCGGATCATTGACCAGATGTTTATTTCTCCTACGGGGGATTAATAAAGTTGTATCTTATCTTATCATGGTAATACAAAAGTAAAATATGAATAGTGAATAGTGTGGATGCATGTCATTAACACCTACAAAAGGAAACCTAAAATGTGACCTGAAATAGATTATGCACACACTATTACAAGGTAACTGAATCATCTCTATCTCTGTAGGTAACATAATTCATAAAAACTGTATGTGTCCTGCAACGCCCTGCCGTTAATCCTATCTTTGTAAAACTTGTAACTGAAAGTTTTGTTTGGCACAACATTGTATTGGATTGCAGTACATTGCGTATGAACCGAATACACTGGAAATGTTTGGTCCCCTACTAAGCATTTTCGTCTGACACAACTGATTACCATATTCTATCCTCCTCTACTGTTCCACTTGCCTCTTCAACACGCTTACTGTCAAAAACTGGATCAAAATGACGCGTGTCACAAACATAGCTGCCAAATGAATTGGTCTCCCCACACCCACACTGTCAGAGCTCAATCTCAAGTCCATCTCAGACACACACTCACTGAACTGCGGCCGTATCAGCCCTCAACAAAAGGCCAAGACAAAACCACTCCAGTCCCACTCTGTCTACATCTCTGTCGGCGTGTGGTCCATACCTATACTGTGATGTGAAAAAGGTTTTCCCCTTGGGGACAATAAATTCTGCTCTAGAGTCTAGAAATATGTGAATTAATAAAGTTTTAAACACTTTTTTCCCATTTAGATTTTGCCATATTCCAATGTGGTGGCCTTTCACTATCAACTGCCCCCACACCTCAAAATACATGGATAACCTATGGGAAGACATTCTGTATACAGCAGAAAATGCACACAAAACAGCTTTATGACTAAAAAAAGCTAAATTATTCCTTGAAATGCAAAAACGTAGTAGATTACAGTATATGTTTTGTCTCGTAGATGTGCTCTTCCATAGGCAGTACAGTAGATGGCGCTAGAGTCCAGCTTTTCTTCTGGTGCTGTCCAAGGAGAAGAGGATGACACTCTCACTGATGAAAGCCTACACCGTGACTTAATGAAAAAATGTGATTAAACACAAACCAGGGACACAAGTATAGACGCAAACACACATACTGAGATTATCGTGCAAGTATAAAAAAGATACAGAACATTGGCTCACCCAGAACTTAGTACACACACATGAACAATTTGATACAGAGGTGCAGTGACATTGTCCTTCACAGAGAAAGGACACAATGTCCCTCTGACACTGAAGTGGTTAAGACAGTCCAGATAGATCGAGATAATGTGGCCTTCACACGTAAAGCGCAGTGATGGGAAAGTGTGCCAGCATGACGTTTCCGGGAATGAGACGATGGTGAAATCAGCGGTGCAGATGGAGAAGTGAGAACCAAGAGGAGGAAGAGAAAATGTTCAAATGGTTCCCTAAGAAATGTGTGACGATTCCTTCAATCAATGCAGAAGAGGTGTTATTAACAACACATACTCAGACATTTCTGTTGTGGAAGAGGCCCATTAGATTATTATGTCAAATGAAGTGTAAGCAAAAGCAATGTTAATAACTGAATCAGAAAAATGTCAAAAATAATTAGCTCTTTAATAGGGGATGTTGTTGGACTGGTCAAGCAACTGTAGTGTATTTCGTTATGACACATTCTAAGATTACTGATAATCAGGAGATTGTTTAATTACATACAGAATTAACTATAATAATAATAATAATAAATTTTATTTATATAGCGCTCTTCTCTCACTCAGAGGAGCAGCTCTCGTGGGTATATGTGTGTGCAGAGTGGATTGCTTAAGTTGAGGAAGCCAGCAGGCTGATCTGTAGATCATTCAAATTGTACACAATAGAGGGCTCCGAGAAGGTCCTTGGTGGGGGCAATTTAGGACAGTTTAGTTAAAATTTAACAGCTAATTTATTGGCCCCTGGCTAAAGGGATTGTCCTAAAGATACTGAATCAGACTTCCTGGCCCCAAATGGCATAGCACCTTCAGGTGATGATTACCCCAGAAGTCCTCTGAAACCGTAGGTTGGAGCTAGTTAGGGTCCACCAATCAGGAGCTAGGCGAGGTGGAGCTTACTGACCTAAGGACCAATCAACTCACTTAGATTTGCAGATTAAAAGCCACCACAATACAGGAAGAGACAGGTCTTTTAGTATACAGGAACTCTTCATAGCTTTTTGTTTTGTGCATGTACCTCTATTTGATTTGGCTAAAATACTTTAACTTTTTATTGGCTTCGTTTTGACTGCAGGA